>BCLU01000008.1:0-416245 GCA_039545375.1 Trichosporon faecale | reverse complement strand
GCACCCAGCACCCAGCATTCCAACATGAGTCGAGACTTGCCCGACTCGTAGTATGCGCGCTGCTGTGGCGGGCAGATCCACCAAGAGTGTCCTTGGTGGCGGTGATTGTCGGCGCCGAACGCAGTGGCGATGAAGGGCGGTTTCGTGAGTAGGTCCTAGGCAACACGGCCTGCATGTAAACACGCTGTCCGTCCTTTTTTTCGGGATCTTGGAGGGAGAAACCAGGTATCAACATGCATATCCGATGTCCGCATCGGCTTTACAGGCCGCTAACGCGCCGGTCCGATCCGGTAAGAAGGATCAGAGAGAGGCTTATACAGTAACAGGGAAGGTACGCTTGTCGCTGTTTGAGGTACGAGAGAATGAAGCTAGGAAGGAGGGAAAGGGTGTATGAACAATGATGAAAGAACGTAAGACGAAACGATGAAGCGGGTCTCGTCATGTGTGTGATGTGGCGTAGCCATGGTCAAGTGTGACTGCGGCATCGCACTGAGCCCTGGCGAAATATCACTTTTCGGTATGGAGCCATCCGACAGGACGCTCGACTATTCCTCGTGAGTTCTGGATGCCGTAGTTGACATCTTGCGGCAGTCGCCAGTTGACCTGGTTCGAGGGGAGCTTGAGGTCTAGACTCTCACTACCGTTGAGCTCGGCCAAATTGAAGGATTGGCGAACATGCCCAAACGTCTCAAAGTCCGTGTTGGGAGCTTTGCAGGAGAGATAATGATCGAGGTGCTCCTGGCTCGATACAGAGCACTCGAGGACGGTCTTGCCCGTGCTGATGTCGATGCGGTGGAAGGCACAGATGTGCCAAAGAATCTTGAGGACGCTGTCGAAGTGCAACGATTCGCAAGCGAGGTCGGGGCAGGCGAGACGGCCGTTGCTGTCGATGAAGACGCCACCCTCACTCTCGTCCACCTCGGAATCATTGATAAAATCCTGCGCTGCCCGGAGGTGATCACGGAGATGACGCAGCGTGTGCCCCATCATATCGTCGGGGTGGGGCGAGAGTCGGACTTCGGCGCTCTCGGTTGTAGTGTGAACACAGCAGAAGCAGACCGCGTCGTGCTCGGTCGTGTAGGACACTACCTTGCGAACGTAGCGCGTGTCCTCCTCGCCAGTGTACGCGGCCTCCGCATGGATCGTGTGCTCGGGAACCTCGATATCGGACCGTGGGCGGAGGGAGAGCTGACGGGCGCTGTCGCCGAAGAAGCGCTCCGCTATCTCGCGACGGCGAGCCTGCAGGAGCTCCATGGGGTCCCAGATCCAGCGTGACTCGCGCCACGAGTATTCCGCAGGGGGGAGAAGTTCGGCGGCACGCCCTGCGTCGCCGTATTCGTACCACTCGTAGGCCAGCTGGTAGTCGGCGATAGCCCAGATCCCGTGACCCAGGAGGTGCTCCCTCGCGGCGATGGTCGAGATGAGAGGCTCACCGCAAAGAGCGCAGGTGGCGTCTTTGTGCCGACGAATAATGAGAAGGTGCTCGTGCAGGGAATTGAGGTTGATGTACTCGCCGTTCGGGCCGCTGATGACACGGTTGCGTACGTTCACCGAGGTCGGCCACCGATCGGCGGCAGGGTACGGCTTGTACTTATCGAACAAGTCCGCGAGATGGTGGCTCACGATTTCCGTTCCGCGGCAAGGGATAACGTGCAAACGGGCTCGCTCGGACCGGATGTGCGCCGGAAGCAGATCAACGGAGCACGTCGAGCACCGTCCGTCCACGGGCTCCGTCCCGGGCGGGTAGCTAGGCGTCCGTTCGGACCATGATACGTCGAACCGGAGAAGATCAAGGGTCCTGCACGAGAGCGTGTCCTGGGCGAAAAGAGCGTGGCGCATAACGATCAATGCTTCTCTCGTCGATCGGGGCGCGGAACTCGGCGCGGGCGTCCGCTTGTAGTCCTCGATCCGCGACTGCCCCCTTGCAGAGGGCACAAGCGTGTTGGGGAGGAGGTGGACGACGGGTGACACTGTCGCGCTTGAGGAAGTGCTTGTCCCCGTGCTATGCCAGACGCTGTTCACAACCGACAGCGGGGTGATCTGTCCGATGTAGAGATCGGTCACGGCGGATCCGAGGACGTGCCCTGCTTGAAGTTGGACAGAATCGAGATCGACACCGTTCGCCGCCAGGTTCAAGAGTGCGACTTGACGGTAAGAGTGGGAGGTGATGTACTCCTCACACGTGTCCGCCTCATGGGCCCGCTGGAGCCCTGCGACAGCTGAAAGAGACTTCAGCCAGACGTTTATGGTCATCTCGGTCTTGACGGTGTGTCGCTGGGCGCCATGCCTGTGGCGGGGGTCCGTGGGAAACACCAGCGTGTCTCGAGTTGGGTGAGGGAAGTCCAGCTCGCGGACCTGGTCGTCACCCATCCACTGATCCAAGCGATCCCAGTCGACCTGCGGTACGGGCAGCTTGTCCATTCTCGCCAGAGAGAGAAGGAGGAAGACAGGGCAGGTAAACAGGGTCGAGCTGCGGTTCAGGACTGGTTTATCATTGACCGTTGTCAATGTCTTAGACGATGCCGGGGTGACGATCATGAAAACGTCGACGACCGTTGGGTCTGTCTTACGCCGACCGAAGCACAGGGAGAACGAGCCAAAGGTGAGGTGCCCGGTGTCAAGGTCCTCAACCTTATGAGAGTCATGTACCTGACCGCCGGCGCGCAGCGAGCCTTGAACGGCGCAAGCCTGGAACAGCAGAATTTCGACCCTCGACCGCAGGGCGTACGGTGCGAACTCCTCGGACAGTGCGGCAGCGGCCAGAGCATGGATGCCCTCGGCTCCCACCAGGGCGCGCGCTCTGCGCTCCATGGTCGCGAGCCCGTCCTCGACGAGACCACGCATGAAGTCCGTCACAGGTTTCTGAAATTGGGTCAGCAAGGGTAGGCCAATGGCTCTGGTAATGCTTACCTTCAGCTTGTCCGGCACCTTCTGACCTCGCTTGAGCCAGTAGTATCTCCGAAGCGCACCCCATCTGTGCCGGAGGCTCTTGAAGGTGACCTTGTCCGTGATAAAGGTCTGTGCTCCGGCAGCGTAATAGGCCAGGTACGCTGTTGCAGTCCCAAAGTCGATGCTAGGTGAGGACGGTGAGAACATGTACTCGGGGCTCGCGCCGAGGACGAGAGACGAGTGGCCGGCGCCTGTGATCGAGGAGTGAAATTCGGACCACGAGTCGCGGAAGAAAGAGAGTGCACGTTCAGCTTCGTGCTCATCTTGCCACAGCGCGTTGAAGGATGGATCATCCTCGGCGTCATCACCGTCGTCTTGTAGGGCGGCGAGCGCGGCGGCGTTAAGACCAAATGAGAATGACATGGACAGCTGGTAGTAAGGGGGTTCGGTCCGTGGGGGCTGCTTGTAAGGCCGATGTGGCTTGAGTACGTCTCGAGAACGTCTGCGGTCAGCTCAAGCTCTCAGCATCACTCACGGGGTTTGATACCTCCGCGACGGTCTTGTAGCTGCGCGGTGCAGGCCGGCGCGCGCGCCCGCGACGGGATCGAACAGGTCAACGGGTAGCTGGAGTCGGCGGGAGTTGACGCGTAGGTGTACCCGTGCGAGCTGGTACTTGCCAACGCTATTCTTTAGTCGGGGAACGTCCGTAGCTGTCAAGGATTCGCGTACGGGCGGGGGTTGGGCTGAGCGGGCGCGCTGCTCGGGTTCTGGCTGTTACGAACGATAGGTGGTTGACGAGGAAGGCGTCCTGGCCGATCTGCAGAGTGGCGGACCGCGACGTCGAAGCCTCTTCGTATCGTGGCCTGAGGTCTGAGGAGGCGTTAGAGGGAGGCGTTGAGGGTGCAGTGAGAGCTAAGAGTAATGAGCAGTGCGGAGAGTAGAAGGAAGTAATGGCGACGAGAGAAACCAGACGGTGGTCAAAGGACGTGGAGGGGCGACTGACAGGGCGCAGGTCAAGTGTGCGGCCACGCGCGGGGATGCTGCGCCTGACAAGGCGATCGAGGCCTGGCTGGCCTGCATGGCCTGGGCGCCACTACAGCGACGGGGTGCCCTCTCCATAGATCCAGACCAGCACTCCAGGCTCTGTAGTGTTTAGGTGCCCCAAACTGTATCGCGCATCTATGCAGTGCAGACACGGGAAGTCGAAAATCCATCCGTGAAATGAGGATACAAATACTGCAGATTACATACTCACGTTTCGAGATGCCTTCAGACTATTTGCCCGAGTGTTCGCAGTCCTACTCGTCGTCCTTGCCGTCCTCGTCGTCCTTGCCGTCCTCGTCGTCCTTGCCGTCCTCGTCGTCCTTGTCGTCCTCGTCCTCTTCGTCGTCCTCGTCCTCCTCGCCACCCCCGAGGCTGCGGTCTACGATCCTCTTATACGTTTCGACGAGCTCGAGGAACTTCTCGCAGGGCGCGATGAGCAGATCAGCGAACTCGCTGAGGAGGTGGGCGTCGCGCATGTCCTCGTCCGTCTCCGGCGCGGGCATCGCGTCTCGGACAACGTAAGGGGCGGTCGAAGACGTGCGGCGGGCGGAGTCAGGTGCTTGATCGCGGGGCTGGTCGCCGACCTCGTCGCCGTTCGCCTCGGACCCGTTCTGCTCCGTCTGCCGTTCCTGCAGCAGAACCTTCGGCTGTCAGCTTTCACGAAGCTACTCCAGTGTTTGGCTCTGCATGTACTCACTAGTTCGAAGGCATGAATGCTGAAGTCCTCGGCAGCCGCCTCTGACTGTTGGTCGGGGACAACGTGCACGTCCGTCGCGATCGAGCCGTCGTTCCTGGATGTCACTGACGGCTTACTCTTGCCGACGGCCTGAACGTTCGGGTCGATCTGTGACAGGGGCTGGCGCTTTCCTGCACGCTTCGCCGCGATGTAGTCGTCGCGCGCCTCTCGAAAACGCAGCTCGACCAGTCTGGCGAACTTAGCCTGGTACTTCTTCGCGGCGGCGGTGTACTTGGCACGAATGTCGGCCGGGGCATGTTGGAGAGCTCCCTAGGTCTCCGCAAGTCCATCGACAACTTCAGCTTGCTCGTCTCGAGGCCCTCTCACTGGACGTCAGCGCGGAACTCGACCGGGTCTAGATGACTCACACTCCGGGCTCCCCAACACTTCCTCGAGCTGCTCGTCGGTGAGACCTCGCGGCATGGCGGGATCCGCAATTGCGGCGCTGCTCGTCGCTCGCAGCACGTCGGAGTCGTTGATCGGGGGACCGTCGAATAGCACCGCCTGGATATGCGATGGGATCCGCTTGGAGAGGTAGTACCTTGTGCTCGACTTGCGGCGATGGCTAAGCGTACGTCGCGTGACATCGACGCCGCCGACCACTTGCACCGCCCTTGCGACCATGTGGCGGAAGACATGCGAAGTCAGGTCTAGCTCCATTCCCTCAGCCCGCGACAATCTGGTGAGCCATCCGTTCAGGGTGCCACAGGTCGGGGTGACTCCCGCGGTGCTCTGGACCAGGAAGCAATCCAGGCTGCAAGATCGGTGTCAGCTGAATGATTCGCGTCGTGTTTTCACTTCAGGTCCGACTTACAATGCCTCTGGAGTGTTGATCGGGGTCGGGCGACCGTTCTCGATGAAGTCCGGCGAGAGGTACGTGGGCGCCTCGTCCAGGAGGCCAGATTCAGCAAGCATCGCTAGAAGCACCATGTAGTTGGCGGACAGGCCAACGCATGGCGTATCCCTCAGCGGAAACCAGGTTAGGACACCGTTCTGCTCATAGCCCTTGAGGAACTGCGGCCGCGCGAAGGCTTCAATGGCGTTGACGCCGTCCGCAGTTGGTACCGCCCAAAGCCGAACATCCCGAAACCTCAGGCCGCGCTTCCAGTCTGGGAGGAGCTTCCAGCGCTCGGCACCACCGCGGCAAAGAGACGACTGACGCCATCCGGTCGAAGACAGCACAGACACGCAGTTTCCAATGGACAAAAGTCTTCTGGGAACAGAAGGCGTGATGCGGTCGAAGAGCGAGGGGATGCGGCCGACGAGACCCGGAAGTGCCTCGGGGATGAGCGGGAGACGCTCCTGTAACAGTCAGTTCAACGTCCTCCATTACCGTTTCACTTACCTTGGTGGTCAGACGCAATTTGTAGCGCTTCACCATCGTAGCGGCAAACTCCCACATGCCGTCGACCGTGTTGTTGTCGATCGGCTGCAACTCCGCGCCGGTGTCGAATTCGACTTCCAGTCGGGCCCTACAGTAGGCAACCTTGAGATGAGACACATCGGAGACGAAAGTAGTCCTCGCGATCGGACCAGTGGGGGTCGTCCTACTGGCCATGACCTCGACAATGGGCTTCAGGTGGCCCAGCGTCCACGTCGGGGTCGTCGCGGCGACGGCCTCGTCCCAAGACGTCGCGACCACGTTGCCGATCTTGTGACCACCGATGGCGGCGACAATGGCGTTGTAGAGACCCTTGATGTGGTTCATTCCGGATTGTTGCGCGTGCGAGAGCACCGGCAATGGACAGCGAGTGTGTAGCTGTGCGATCACTTTGTCTGTTGTCCATCCGGCTTCGGCGCGTCGTTCCTCCCGACTGAGGTGGTTACGCCGGCGACGCTTAAGCGCCCGCTCAACGTTGTCCGAGCTTGTCGATGTCGCACTCATGCTGGTGAGGCCGCGCGAGAGGGAGTGCAGGTGAGAGACGGGCGTGATAGTGGAGGAGGACGGTCGAACGAACCCCTCAGGAAAGAAGTCGCGTGCGGTCTAGTCAGCTTCCATGATTTCGTCAGGGTCAGACTTCCCCGTAGCTTACGTAACACAGTATCCACCCCCCTGCTTAGCCCATCGGTGAGCTCTGTGGGGCTTGTGCTGGGCTTCGCGCAATCAGTAGTAGGTATCAACGTTCATACAGAAGTGCACCTGTAGGCTTAACAACCGACGTCCAGTGCATCGGGGATTGTACAACAATCGTCGCTTTCGAACAGGGACTCACCGAGTTCACACGACAGACCATGAAGGAGCAGCACGCGTGACCAGTCTCAGCGCAGTTTCCTGTAACAGCAGGCGTTGACAGATGTCCAAGTCTTGAACGCCGCGCAAGTTGCATGCGTGCCAGGCAGCGCACTTTGCAGCCGGTGAGCCGAAGGAGCTGGCACATGGCTTACACGACGTAGTGGGGTGCGAGGACAGACCAGGCACGCATCCGCATGGGCAGGCAGGCAGGCAGGCTTGCTTATGCACACAGCTCGGAGCGGATGGTGGATTGGTGCGCTCAGTCGCTCGGTGGCCAAGTCGTGCTCAGTCACTCGCTTGGAAGCACTGCGCTGACTAGTTCAAACTAGCGTTTGGTCTGGCCGACAGGGTCCGGCTCTGTCCGTCGTTCCGAGGTTTCTCCCCAGGGTTCACCCGAGATAACGCCGCGTGACATTCATATTAGATAACCAGCCATACACAACGCCGCAGAACCCAAAGGAAGACTCGACAGCCGAAAGAAACTTGGACTTGGACATGATCTTGCCGCGAAGAACTCCGTCCACGTCGACGCCTGGGGTCAGAAATTTGGATTTTCGGCGCTAACTCACCGGCGACCTTGACCATTTCGTCGTCCCTGAGCAGGTCTACGAGCTCCGCCAGCGTCTTGGGAGCATTCGGGGTCGGGGAGGGGGCCATGATGTTATGGTTGTGAGAGGATGGATAAGGCAAACAGAAGATGGTGACTCGTTCCGAAGAACCGGGGTTGGAAGCCGGCGGTCGTGTGGGTGGTGCCACATACCCGATTGGGCAATCTTAGATATCAATCTGTGGGGTCCCCGCTGACGCGGTCCGCACCTCCACTTTTGCATCCGCTTATCGTTTAAGAAGCTGATTGCATACGATGGGGCAACCCGCACCACGGTGTTGACCGTGACGGTGGGCATATCTTCTTTACTCCGATCACTCGTCTTAGGGCACCTCAACCCTTGCAGCTATGCAACATGCATGCAGATCGCTGTCATGGTTCTGACAATAGGCCTGCGGATTGATTGCCGAGATGGGGTTGTCACTGTCACATGACGCGTCGGCGCTCAGGCCCTCGCGCGCCACCGTCGCCGCCGGAAGCAAAGGAAAATCAGTGTGGAGGTCGACCGCGGTTGACGCGACTTGACATGACTAGAGACGCGTCGAGCTCTGACCCACCACACTCAACGCACTCTTAAGCTAACATGCCGCCCAAGTCCATTGCAACATACTTCAAGCCCGCTGGTGCTGCTGCGACAAAGTCCAGCACACGCGCCACAGGAAGCGCCTTGTCCGACGCAGCGAGGGAAGCCATCATGAAGGCTAAGGACCTGAACCAGGAAGTGCCGTCGCCGCGCCCGGCGAAGAGAGCCAAGGTGACCAGCGAGCCGGCCACAGCCAGTAAGTTGTCGTATTACGCGGGAACTGACGACAGCTCTGGGCATCAAGGTCCCCAAGGCCACGAGTCGAGAGGAGCTGCGCAAGGCCCTCGAGAGCCACCCGAATGTGCTGCCTCTGCTCGAGCTCGAGCTGGAGACAATGGAGGAGGAGTGGCTCCTTGCGCTCCAGGAGGAGTTGACGAAGCCTTACTTCCTGAACGTAAGGTCTCATTAGGGGCAGTGCTAACCTTTCAGCTGAAGAAGTTTGTGATGGCGGAGCAGAAGTCGAAGAAGGTCTTCCCGCCTGGTAGGACCATTTGTTGAGCAGTGCTGACCCACCCAGCTGAGGACATCTACTCGTGGTCTCGTTTCTGCCCTCTGAAGGACGTCAGGATTGTGATTGTTGGGCAAGACCCGTACCACGTGAGTCACAGCTAAGCAGCCGTACATGAAGCTGATAAGCAGGGACCGGGGCAAGCTCATGTGAGTGACGAGGGCGACTGGGTCCTGGGGTTGGAACCGCACTCACTGATCTACAGGGCTTGGCCTTCTCCGTGAAGCGAGGTGTTGCGATCCCACCGTCTCTGCGCAACATGTACAAGGAGATGACGACGGCGGTCCCAGGCTTCGTTGCTCCCAAGCACGGGTGAGTTGCCTACATAGCCTGTTGACGGAACCCTTGTGCTAACAGGCTGTAGTGACCTGACGGAGTGGGCTAAGCATGGTGTTCTCCTGCTGAACACATCGCTCACCGTGCGGGCGTCTGAGGTATGTGCAAAGTCGAGAAGTGGCGACTGCAATCGCAACCATGCGTGCTCTGGTTGTCTACAGCGAGTGGGGAGTCTTGAAGTCATGTGCCACTGCAGATGACGCCACAAGACGCGAAGCAACGTTACCTCCAGCCTCCTTCCCCACGTTCACACGAGTGGCGAGGCGGTCATGCGGGCAATTTGCGTCCCGCCGCCCGCAGCGGGCAGTGGTGAAGCACAAAGTTGGATGCAGGTCACGACTCGACGGTCTCACATCTGCACACCGGACGGGACGCTAACGAGAGCAGGCAGGATCACACGCCGGCAAGGGCTGGGAGCAGTTCACCGCTGCGGTGATGAAGGTCGTGACGAGCCGCCTCGCTGGGTCGGGTGTTGCCGTCGCGCCTGCTGCGAGCGGTGCGTCCCCCAGCGCGAACGGGATCGTGCTCATGGCGTGGGGCGCGCATGCGCAGAAGATGATTGCGGGCTTGGACACGGTGAGTTGCAACAAGGAGCTGGAGCGATCCATGTTGCAATCCGCAACCCCGGGTGCCTCTCCGAAGCATACTGACAATCAGAAACGACACCTCGTCCTCAAGTCTGCGCACCCGAGCCCGCTCTCTGCCAGCCGAGGCTTCTTCGGCAACGGCCACTTCGTGAAGAGCAACGCGTGGCTGCAGGACCGCTATGGTGCCGACGGGGGCATCGACTGGAAGAGCCTGGGCGAGCCGGCCGCTTAGGCTCAGACGGGCTAGCAGAGTTCGAGCCTGTCAGCCGCGCGGCGACGCGTGGCATTCGCCCGGTGCCCGTCGCGGCCTACCACTGGCCATCGATGCGTATCGAGCTTAACAAGCTTCTGGGACGGCCCGTGCATCGCCACAGTGCATGTCCCGATGTCTGGTGTGTTGGGGAGAGCGACAGAGTTGAGCGGCGAGGATTGGTATAGCCGTATCGTTGGGTTTCTGTTGTGTTTTGGTTTCTTTGTGCCTCCGTGTCTTACGCTGAGAAGGTGTGTGCCTCTGGGTCCTTGAGTGCCTCGGGGTGAGTTCGTAGGTTCAGATAACGTATCATGCTTTCATGTCATGTTTGGAGCGTAGGTTTGCATGTTTTCGCTGTTCGGCAAAGCTCGTAATAATTGTAGTGCAACCAGAGTCGCGCAGAGGATAACATGCTGCAGAGCTTCTGAGGCCAGGTCGCGAACAAAGTTTCGAGCTAACCATGATCCATACGCGTGGGGCGCGTCGAAACTACCGGACCGTGATTCGCGGACGCGGCGGGTCAGTGTCGGCGGGTGCGCGGGTGCTGATTCCAAACGATGCTCCGACATCCTTCCCCCTCTTCGGTCCCCATTTCTCCAGCTCCCCAGGTGTCTCCTTGAGTCTCCCGAAGGTCATCTCCCAAATCCTCCCCAGGTCCATGCTGTTCATGCTCCCCCGGTCCTTTCCCCCACTTCCACTCTTCCACTCCTGCACGTTTGCAGAGTCCAGAGCGCCGAAATGTGCACGGGATGAAATGTTTCCACAGGACGAGCGAAACCAAGCTTCCGCCTGTCCAGACCCCAAGGCTCGAAACGACGCGGAACAGCAGTAGGCCCAATCTTCGTCGGAACCTTCGTCCGCCTCGTGCACATCTTGCACGCGTTATGCATGCACTTTACGCCCACCTTACGTCCATCCTGGATCTGCCTGGCATGAAAACACCTCGAGACGACACCTTCCGGCCGGTACTCGGGACGGAGGTTTGCATATGCTTCTCAACGAGAACCTCGCACCTGTCGAGCTTCTTTCGTGGCTGCGGGAGGCCCTGCAACGGACTTGATGCAGACGAGACGCAACGAGGTCGCAACGTTGCCGTATCTCCCTTCCAGAAAGCTTCTGTCTACAGCATGCGTGTCGCCTGTCTGCAGCGCCGTGGCTGATGCGTGGCTCGCTGGTGCCGGGTCAAACTGTTGTCAGGCAGAAAGCACCGCAAACCCCGGCACGACGCGACGCGCTACGGACCCCTCTCCCGGTCTTCCAGAGGCATCGAGCATAAGCTGCCGTCGTTCCGTTTCCTCCGGCGCAGTCTGTCGATCCGGTACTGCGCATGCAAATCCGCGTAGCGCATAGCTGTAGCCGGGTGTCGCCAGTAGTCGCCAGGACACTCGGCACCGCATGTCTGCGAAGCTTCGCGGGTACGACGACGTCTGGTGCACGTTGATCCTCGCTGATGCGTGCTGACGCACCGGGACGTGAGTGTAGAGCTAAAGTGACGCAAGCCAGTCATGGCGGCGGCGCCATACACGCCCCAGAAGAGCGACATTAGCTCTGGCGTACCTGTAGCAGACTGTGGCGGTGTGTGGTGTCACGAGGCTACGGCCGTAGAGTATGTACACGCACTCACCACGCTGAGACGAGGTACACTCGTACAGACACGACGACGGTCACCACGCCGCAACTGCAACATGGCCAAGGCAACTGAGCTTCGCGAGGTCGGAAGCGAGGCCGAGGTTACTGCCAGCCACAGCATCATGTTGTGCGTGGGTGTTTGAGGTGTTGATGTGATGCCCTTCTCCCACGAACAGATCTCGACACAGAACATGACAGAAGAAGCAGAAACTTTACAGAAACAGATATGAAGAGAGCCCCAGCAATCGAAAAACCAGCGAAACGGGGGGCCACCCAGGTTCTTCTCCTGGCACTAAGCCCCTCTGGCCGCACTAGTAGGATTCGAAACGATTAATTAATTAGCGTCTCCCCCTTGCATGTATCCTTCCTTCTAATTACCCTCATGCACACCACTGGTGCGACCGAAGGGGTGGAAGACTGCTGCAGCTCGAGACAGATTACGGACCGTGGACGTGCGTATCGGCGTACGTTTGCCCGCGGAAGATGCAGAATGCAACGGAAGCGCAATCCAGTGCAGCACACCCGCTCAGCGACGAGGTCTACAGGAGCGGGTGCGTAGTGGGGTTACCACTTTCGGCGCGCCACGGAATGGGCATACGACGCACCGGCTGACGCGGGAGAGGTCGCACCAGTTGGACAGGAGAAGGATGTAACGCTGCCTCCGTATCGACTGCTTTTGCTTCCAGAAAACGGGCTCACGGCCTCGCGGGCTCGGGCTGCCGGGCAGAGGGGATACGGCACCGGGCCGCCCGGTCGCAGAGTCGCCATGCTCGGAGGTTTGCGGTCACGAGTCGGACGCAAAGATGCTTCTCGCGCCGAGGCCTCGAGTGCCTCCTCGGCAGCAGACGACTATTGGAGAAGGCATGCACAGCAATGAAGTTATGGGGCCAGTGGGTCGGCGAAGCCACCGAGCTTACTCGAACTTCGTTCCCACATGCCGGTGCCAGCACGCGGACGCGACAGAAGGCGCGTGAGAGCACACGGCATCACGGAGCTCAAGGTTTCCAGGTCCACCCGGTCTGATGCCTGTCGGCGTCAGACTGGCGGGCATGCCACGCTCGGCCGTTACTGCAAGCTCAAGATTCTTACAAATCCCCGCCGCCAGCCCGCCGGCCTTGTCTCGACGGTGGTGCGGTGTGTCACCGCAGGGGCGATCACGAGTGCGAGCTGGAGGCGGGAGGCGCACTGAGACCAATTGTTTGGTGATGGATCTGCATTGAGCACAAGGGAGCACACCATTGGCCAGCCAACACCAAAGCAAGACCAGCGATGGACAGATTACGCACTCCACTTGCGGACTATAGGTGCTGACGCAGACTCAGGTGGACGCTCAGGTGGACGCTCAGGTGGACGGTGTAGCGAGCAGGCGTGAGATGGATCTGTGCCACGAAAGCGCCGTTGTGAGGCCAGCCCAGGCTTGGTGCGGCCAGCTGCGGCCAGGTGCGGTGACGAGGAATACCTCGGCCCAGCGACGCCACGCCGACCGTCGATCAGTAGGGTCCAATCATGTCTTGCTCTTGCCCGAGTGGCTTGCACCGAGAGATCGATCCATGGCTGACATCAGCGCCTGCAGCTACCTGCAGGTTGCACCAAGCGCCCCGTGCACCGGACCCAGGGTGACATGCGATCTCTCTCGCCACTCTTCGCTCGCTGCTCCTTCTCTGTGTTCCTGCGGCGGTGTTCAAACGTCGAATCCGAAGCCCGGAGCAGAGTCTGCAGCGATCTCTTGGGCTTTCTATTTCTGTCCCCTTCGCCCTCGACTCAACGAGGGGTACAAGGGAAAGACAGCGACCGAACCCTCCGCGAGAAGGTTGGGAATGGTTTCGAACGAGGACTAGCAGCAGACGCAAGAACACCTGGTCGGGTGCTCCTGGATCGGCCTGTCAGTTGGGTGCTGGTTACGGCACCAAACCATTGTGCGAGATTAGGGTTCAGGAATTCTGCAGGGTCAACCCAGGCCCGAGGTACGTTCCGTTGATGACACAACATGTCAGCGGCGCCGATGCATGAGGGGAATGCGAGGGGGAACGAGGGGTTGGGACTGATCCCTTGATGCGGGACTGAGATGATGGGACGTTGGGATCGAAATCAGTGGTAACAGTGGGATCCAGGTGAGACACCCTCACCTCCCCCCCCCCTTCACGCTCGGCTGGATCCTTGCCTCACAACGACGCTGCTGGAACTGGCTCTACTGGCAGAGCATAATGACGGCACGCAGAGTCTATCTCACAGCCCATCTGGCTGTCGCACGCGCAACGAGGGTCAATATGCCCCCGCGCAAATTTGTAATCGCAAACACTGTTCTTCACAAGCATCAAGCTTGAGCGCATTAGGAATGCCCATCGGTGCGTCCGGCGGTCCTTCACGGAGGATTAGGCAGTTCGATGAATGCTGCGGAGGTGTGCGGAAATTCTTCACCTCAACTAACAATAGTGTCACGGCGGATCTAGATAGTCCTCACGAAGAAGCCGCAAGCCGGCCAAGAGTTACTGGGCGGCAAGTACAATGAAAGCTTCATGACCGGGCAACTGCAAGCCTGGACAGGGCGGTGGCGCTTGGAGTGATCGCTACCGAAAAGGAGCGCCAGCGGCGCCGGAGCGCTCCACAATGCGTGATGCGCGCGGCATGCGCGGCAGGCGTAATGCAAGTCAGCGGGCGACTGGGACGATAAATGAAAGAATGCGCGGGGGGTGGACGGGGACCCTGTTTGTGCCCTTGAGGCTTGCTGTATGGTCTGTGGTTCGCTGGCCGTGCCAGGTTCGGGGGGCACGGTGGTATGAACGCTCCCGGTCTTAGCGATGGCTATTTTTTGACGAGGGGTGGTCCCGTGTTGTACTTAGCGCAGCGTCCCTACGTAACCTGCTCGCCTGCCTGAGTACAGTCGCCACGGCCGTCCAGGTACTCCCAGGCATGTCAGGTACAGGTACGCGGTACGGGCGGTATCGACGTGTTTTCTGCGCCTCGACGCCTTTGCGCCTCTGCTCTGATGCTCCGCGGCCGGCTCGGCATACCCAGGATCAGGATCCTCCGATAAACCCAGAAATCAGACTCAGACTCGCACTCCCATGCTGTCGAGAGAAGCGGCTCCCCGATGCCCCGCTCCCCTCTCTGTTGGGTAATCAGTGCATGCAGGACACTTATGGTCTAAACTGTAATTCTGCTGGGCCGAAACGAAACAACTTGACGGAGTTTGGTGCCTACTGGCATTGCCCTGTCTGGGGGGTAGTGCGCATCAGAGACAATTCATGCCGACCACTGCTCAGGAGGAGGTGACTGTGCAAGCACTGCAGGTTTTGTCCAGCAGCAGTGCACAGGGTAGCACTGGGAGCAAGTCGGAATCGGTCTAGGACGCCCACCTCACGACCAGGTGGTATAGCTGTCCCTGGGCGGTGCCCTGGCTCCAGGACCTGCCAGGAGCTCCCCCCACAGCTCGATCTCCCTTGTTTCAACCGTGGACAGCACACGAACAGCTCTGCAAAGGGAGACACGATGGCCAGGGCGGCAGGCGGGGCAGGCGCCGGGGCAGGCGCCCAGCAGTCGGGGCGCAGACAGGGTGTGGCGTTACATGTCATCAGCACGGGAGAATCGTAGTGGGCTCTTCGCGACCCATAGAGTTTGCAGGTACGCGGTGAACCCTTCAGCCTTTCCACAAACGTACGGGGGATGCTACGTAACCACAAGTTGCTGAGTGTGCTTGCTCGGCAAGGAGCAGGAGCCCTGTGCACGGCAGCACAAGCACATGTGCTCTGGCAAAGCTGTCCTTGCGTCCTTGCGCCTGTGCGACCACATTCCTGATCCTTGCTGTCCGCGAGTTATAAAGAGGGCGAACGCTGTCTGTCCGAAAGGTTCTTCTTCACCACACCACTACTACTCCTCTCTTCCCCTTCGTGTCCCCTGTATTCTCCCCCTTCAGTGAACGCTAGCCTCGACTGCTTCGCTAGGGCACTCCTCAAGTCACCACCCACCCGTCTTCACTCTTTTCTGACTTTCTCAAACAACAACCAAGATGCTCTTCCAGACCGCCGCTGTCACCGCCCTCCTCGCTGCCGGCCAGGCCGAGGCTACCTTCGGCCTCTTCTCCAAGTGGGGATCCGGAGGTGGTCTTTGGGACTGTCTCCGTCCCCAGAACCGTCCCCAGAACGACTGCAACCGTGGTTTCTGGTGCTGGGGTAACAACCAGCAGCTCTGTTCTTCGGACCGCTACTGTGGCTCGTGAGTCAATGAATGATCCGCAACGGCGTCTCTCGGTTACTAGTTGCTGACTGTCTCAGACCCCCTCGCCAGAACCAGTGGCAGTGCCCGTCGGGCTGGTGGTGGCACGGCTCCGCCAGCTGCTGTCTCCCCAAGCAGAACAACCAGCGCTGCTCGTGCCCTCCGGGCTACATCTTCGAGGGTCTCGGTCGCCAGGGCCGCTGCATCCAGAAGCGCCAGGAGCACCCCTGCCAGCCTGACGAGTTCTGGTGGGTCGACGGCAAGCGCTGCTGCTCCGCCAACTGGGGCGACAACCAGTGCAAGCGTTGCGAGGAGAAGAAGTGCCCGGACAACTTCTACCTGAGCAAGGAGGGCAAGTGTCTCCCCCAGACCGGCGGATGCGAGATCAAGTGCCCGCCCGGCTACGACTGGGACTGGAACACCCACTGCTGCAAGCCCAAGGGCCCCCAGCCCTCCGGTATCCCCCAGAAGCAGCACAACGGCGGCAAGTGGAACGGCCGCTGGCGCCGCGACCTCTCTGCTCTGACTGGCCTCACCGAGCTCCAGCTCCGTGACGAGAGCATCGAGACCGTCTTCGACCGCACCGACTTCGACCGCCACCACTGCCCCTCTGACCTCAAGGCCTGCATGATCCCTGGCGAGTTCGGCTCTGCCGGCGTCGAGTGCGTCGACACCCTCAACGACGCCGAGTTCTGCGGTGGCTGCGCCGGCAAGGGCCAGAACTGCAACGACATCGCCAACGCCACCGACGTCCGCTGCAAGACCGGCTCGTGCGAGGTCGTCAAGTGCCGCCCCGGCTTCAAGCCCAACGGCGCCGCCACCGAGTGCGTTGCCGCCTAAGCGACTTCGCTCTCAACCCTCCTCATAAACCTTTAAAACACTTTTTCGCCCGTTCCCTTTCCAGCAAAGGTGAACCCTTTCTCTATAATTGACATCACGTCACATCATGTAGCAATACATCGCTCCCACCACAAAGCGACGTCAACGAACCTCTCCTTTCGGGAATCAACGGCGCGCTCGCTCAAGCAGCGGCGCGCCATATGTAGCTCCGCCCTCCTCCCCCGTGCTGCGGGTGGGGCATAATGGATAATTTTCTTTGTTATTAGACACTCCGCAATGCATCTTGGACAATGTTTGCGACCCCCACACAATGCTGCAGCTGCATTCGGCGCGCATGCTTCCCTCGGTTCTTCTCATGCATACAACGTTTCGTGCATACCTCGATCCAGTGCTCATCGCCGAGCAGTGCAGCAGCGGGCATGAGGCTTCCGACCTGATCATCCGCCCGTAGGATGTACGCACGCGCAATCTGTCTCCAAGGCCGGCCTCGACCCGCTCCAGGCGGCTCCAAGGCGGTCGGCACAGGCCCATCTGACGGGTCGATCATCTCTGCAGCCCTTCCTGACATCAGTTCTGCCGTATGCACAAGTTGCGTCCGATGGGTGGGTCTGATGCACCCGTGTCCCTACGCTCGTTTGCAGCAGGACCGAGACGAGGTGGGGTCGCCGCCTTCCGGTGTGCGTTCCGGGGTCCGGTTTGGTCCCATTATCTTGGGGACGGATGCCCTGCATTTCTGCTCTGATGACGGCAGCCATGGCCGTGGCGGTGGCCGACACTGCCCAAAGGGGAACAGGAAGGAGAGGAGGTGGGAAGTATCCATCGCTTTTCTCACTGCTGTACTTCCTGTTCACCCGCAGGACTGCTGTGACGTCTGCAGTGCTAGTTTGGGACGTGGAGTAGGACAGGCAGAGCCTTCCGTTGGAGCAGACCCGGACGAGACGAGATCATGCTGTCAACGAGGTGACACACCCGGCTCACTCGCCGTAATGTCCAGTTCCTCGGTCCAGTGTACGACGCTACTTGTTTCTCTCAGATCAGTGCCTTGCTCTTCTGCATCCGTGTCTATGACAACGCTTCTAGATGGCAGACAAAGAGAAACAGGCTGCTTCGCAAGCTTCGCTGGATCTGGCACGAAGGCGGCGTCAGCCTCCGCTTGAGTCATGTCCTTGAGCTGTCAGTTCTCCACAACTCTGGAGTCTCCGTTGCCTGTCGTGTTTAGAGTCTCTCGGCGCAGGTTGGGTTTGCGCATGAGATGCTAAACACGCTCAAAGTCATGCTCAACGTTCACAGGCAGCTTCACAGCAACGGCGTCGGGCGCATGACCGTCGCCGCTGCGCTGTTGCCGACCGTCGCACACCAGTGCAAAGCAGCGGTGAGCATCGCCCTTGACGACGGTCCTGGGAGATATGCAGGGTGGAGGTAGGTAACGTAAGAAATGCGTCAGAGATGCCGACCCTGGCACACGTCCGGAAAAGGTACCATTGGGCAGGTCCATTTTCACGCTGGGCAAGCACCTCGTTGCAGGCTGGCCCTTGCAGGAAGCTAAGTGGTTCTCACAGCCTGTTCGATCACTGCCGGCCAGCTGGGCCACTTTCGGACCGAAGCTGGACCCGTACCACTCCTATGGTCATGGTCTAGCCAGTGAGCTATGAATTGCTCGAGAATGACTGCGCCGGGCCAAAAAGGCCTGACGCACAGTTCTCGCATTCGATTGGTGTCACCCTCCCTCATCCCTCGAGACCGTTGGCTGCCCGAAGCGTGCGAGATGAACAGGCCTATTCATGCCTTCCCGAATGAATGCGCCTGCGCATGTCTCGTCCGTCATGTCCGCCAGTTGTGTCGCCCGACTGCACGTCATACCTATGACCAGGCCGACTTTGGTGCGTTTCGGGCTGGGTCTAAAGCTCTAAAGGACACTATGGCGTGTGATTACTCCGTTAGACAGACAAGCGGACATCTGTTTCTGCACTGACTTGTTAGCGATCTCGAAATTTCGTTGCGCAGCGATCGTCAGAACCATATGACTCATGCGACGGCAATGCCAAGCTTTGCAGACCCACATGTGCACACGTTTGCAGAGCTCGGTGCACGTCCGACGCACCCCTCGTGCATGCTCACTCCCGCAGCAGAGGTCCTAGCTTAACGCAGCCTGAGACGTCTCGGTTTGAGGGTGCGCCTCACAACCTTGGCTGTAGTATGTCATCCCCCTTTGACAAGTTTTCTCGACCTGATGTGAACTGGTCATGCCCGGTGTCATAGACAAAGTGCAGGGGGTCTGCGAAGGTTAGCAGGAGGTCAGACATGTGCCTGGCCTGATATTGTCGTGCCTCAAAGCAACTGAACGGGAGCCTCTTGTCGATCACACCTGCGCCAACATTGCAACAACGTGCCCGCGTGCCGCATGTCGTGCCATCGTGCCGTGGCGGCATAAGGGCGTGACTGCTGTGCGTGCCGCGGCGTTCGGCGCTCACTTGCATGCACTTCGGGCGACCCGTGTCTCCGATCTCGACGGCCGCAGAGAAAAGCTAAGCGCCGAGTTCCGAGCCTGTCACGTGATAGTCTACAGTTGATGCATTTCAGTCTCAATCAGAGTTAAGATTTGGTCCCGTTCTGGATGGATCGACCTTTTTCAACGTGGTGGACCCTGACCGGCCCGTTCCCGCAGTGCCAGTCAGGCCAGTCAGCGGCAGCTGGGCCTTAGCGCTTGGGCCAGAACGCAGAAGCCAGGTGACCCTGGCCCGTCCACCGCGACACAACCCACAACGTTGCTGCGATCGGTCCTCCCTCCTCCCTGGGATCGTAACTTTCACCCTCAGTGGATTCCACACACCAGTCGTACTCTCGGCCCCTCGCTCCCTCTGCCCTCACTCGTCGTGCTCCGCGTGCTCCTCCCGACTCTCCGCTGAGCTCACGCTGCCCGAACACACAAGCTCAGCCTCGAACTGAAACCTTAGCCAGCCAGCGCTTGGCGCAACTCTCCGGGGCGAAGTGCGCTAGCGTCGCAGCACCGTCCCCTCCGACCCTCATTTCAGTCATATCCGACATCCCGCGCGCTCGTCCCGCTGCCCTGCTGCCCCGCTGCCTTGCTGCCTTGCTGCCTTGCCGCCCAGCATGGAATACGACAAGCTGGAAAAAGGAGGCTCCGGCCTTTCCTCCATCCACACACTTCCCAACTCCACACACCACGCTCCTTACTCCCCATCGCACGGCGCGACAGCAACCCGCGCCCGGCACGGCCACCACCACACGCGCTCCGACAGCCACCACTTCACCTCCGCCCTGTCTCGCTCGGGCGGAAAGCCGCTTTCGTTCCCCGGATATTTCGACGACCTCGAGGAGGAGAAGGATCGCCGCCGCGCCATGAGCCCGAAGAATATTGGCCGCGCGATCGGCGCGCGCTTCGTCCGCGCCGTCAAGAGGGGAAACCTCCCCTTCATGCTTGTGTTCACCATGTAAGTGTCTTCGGAGCGGAGCGAGCCTAAGTCAAGCACGTGGACATCACGCAAACCGAGCAGGGAGGCGGGGACAGCTCCAACGCTCCAACTCGGCGTGGCTTAGCGAACGTGTGACAGGGCGCAGGCTTGCGAGATCCCCGTCCCCTCAGCTATATATCTCTCGAGCGTAGCTGACATCAGCGCCCTGCTCATGTTCATCGGCGCCCTTGCCGGTGTAGGTTACGTGGACCCGAACTCCTCGAGCCCCCGCGCCCGAGCGACGGACGACCAGCACTTCGAGCCCGGCCAGCCCGTCTTCGACGCGCGGGAGGCGCAAGCCGAGCTCGAGAAGCAGATGGTGGCGCAGCGCGCCTTGGAGCAGCAGTGGCGGCGCGCGGCACGCCCGAACGCCGGCGCCTGGATGCGTGACCACCGCGACGACGGGGCGCGGAAGCAGGCCGAGATCAGCCCCGAGGAGGCGGCAGCGATCGCGGCGCAGGACGCCGAGAAGCTGCGCGTGCACGAGACGAACATGCTCAAGAACCTCGAGAACGCCCGCCTCGAGCTGGCCGACAGCGAGCAGGAGCTCCTGGCCGAGATCAAGCTGAACAATGGGCTCCTCACGAAACTGAGGAGGCTGCAGGATAAGGCTGATGCTGTCTTCGCCGCTGAGCAGGAGAAGCTCGAGGCCGAAGGCGAGGGCGAGGCTGCAGGAGACAACGACAAGAAGCCGAAACCGCCCAAGATGCTCATCAACCCCAAGACGTATGAGCATGACGAGCGGCTCGGCATGTCCGCCGCCGATATCAGGAGCAAGGACGGGGATCTCCAGAAGTCCCTGGCTAAGCTCCGCGAGAATATCGTCGAGACGGACAACAAGCTCGCCGAGCTTAGGAGGAGGATCGAGTCGCATTAGTAGCATCATCATCGCATCACGGACCACAGACATTCCTTCATTTTATCATTGTTATGCACGGTTTTGTTCACAGCTTGTTTAAATTCGGCCAGCTCTGTTGGCCGGAGATGGACGCTGAGGCGATCTGCTGATGCCATGCTCGACTATGTTCGACTTCACGCCAAAGTTGAGCCGAGCTCCAGATGCCTCCGGCGTCATGCGCGCCCATTATCATACAATGCATATCCCGGTCTATGTCTACATGCAAATGCGGTAAGTGATGTACCTGGGAGTCAGCTAATGCTCTCTTCAAAACAGCGGTGAAAGCCATGCGTTCCTTATGAGAGCGCGAGGGTGCGCAACAGCCGCGGCCGCCCACATTGTCCAGTGTGCTGCCAGCCCACGCACGCATTGCCTCGCTCTCTCGCACGCTCACAGGCCTGCGCATGCATTGCGCCTCCGCACGCAGGCGAGTCGACCCACAACGCGGCACTCGTGATGCGCGCTCGGGCTACCGCGCTACTCACCTTCCTGCAGTCTCGGATTCACGCTCGATCCGGAACACCTGTCCTCGGCGCAGACCGTAGTACTTGGCCACGGGGTCGGTCACCATGATGCGCGGAAGCTGCGTGTCCTTCAGGCGGCTGGGGGTTAGCTTGAGGGGCATTCTACTCAGCTGGAGGCGAACATGAGGTGCAAGAGAAGAAGCTCGGCTCCAGAACACCAGGCAGCCGCAGCATGGGTAACGGGCACTGTATTCAATGTCCGCCAATGCTTCACAATGACCAAAGTCATGACAGGTCGCACTGTCCCGCCGCTTGCTAACAATGGCAAGCCGCACTGGTTGTTGCCCCTCCTACTTGACCTCGGCCTCGCCGCTCCACGGCTCCGGCAACTCACTATCGCTTGATCAGGGCGATCTTCTCCTCGGGCTCCATGATGGTGTGCTTCGGGACGAGGAAATGCCTGGTGATGTTCACGAGCAGGTCCGCCTCCTTGAAGTCCTCGAGGTGGTACTCGGACTGCATCTCGTTCTGCGTCTTGGCCGCGCCAGACGTCAGCTTGCCGCCGTGCACGATCAGGCCGCGCTTCGCTCCGACCGCGTCGAGTGATGTGACAAAGCTAGATGTTAGCCCAAGTCAGTGGAAACAAAGCTACGCTCCCTCGCCCCCTCCTCGCACAGCTACAGCTTGAAGCCGCTCGGCGGGAGGAAGGTCAGAGGGTAGAGGCTTTGGGAAGCCTGCGGCTCCCCTCGATTGACTCACCTCTTGTACGTCGCCTTCGAGACAGCCTCCTCAGCACAGAAAAAGACGTAAATGCGATCCCGCGAGTCGCGGCTGTGGTTGGCGTGGAACGCCATGCGTCCGCGGTCGACGGAGCCACCACCACCGTACGTCTCCTTAAAGTCGTCGAACGACATGTTGATCTCGTAGTCGGCCACCTCGTAACCACGGTCACGGATCATCTCGTGAACAGTCTTCGACACACGCCAGAGACGCGCCAGCTCGCGGTCCGAGTCCATCGACATTGTTTATAAGATTTTGGAGGTGTAGGTTTCGAAGGTGGCTGGGGCTGAGGGGACGAAGGCAAGCGACAGGGAAGATACAGCGGGTCGCGCGACAGTCGATCGAATCGGAGGATGCGGCCGAAGGATCGGAGAGTTTAAGAGAGCGCAAAGGAGTGTCGCTGTCGAGGTTGTGGGAGGGATGCAATGCGTGCAGCGGCCTGCTTTGGGATGGATGGATCAATGACGATGGGGTGGACAGAAAACAACTGCAACTCGCAAAATGATCGTGGCGTGCCTAAACTCCACAGGCGCGGAGGTATTTTGCGCGCCTTCGACCTCCACACTTCGAGATGACTGATAGCGGACGAGGCCGACGGTGAGTCAATCAGTACGCGTCTGTCACATGGCGTCGGCCGTTGCTCCGAGCACAAGACTCACCCTTTGGCACTCCTTTGGCGCGCCGTGAGGCTATATCCAGTTCGTGGATCTAGCTTCCTTCCTTCTCCCCCGTCACTCACTCGTCACCATCTTTGTCTGCCTGAAGGTCGTGTACATTCGCCCCGCCTGTGTACACGTATCCCTCTGGCCCGAGGCGCACCCCCGGATCTCGTTCGGCTTTGAGAGCGCTCTGGACGCTGCCTGGACGTCACCAGCATGTCTGTGCGTACCCTCCGTAAACAATAACCCGCTGTCCAACCGCTGACCCTTGTCTCAGACGAGTGTGCCCAGTCTGGTAGCGCTGTCGAACGTGCGGGTGGCGACCGCCTCTGGTCTCCTCGTCGCCCAGCAGGTCAGTCGCGTGCCCCCGTTCAACGTCGTGCGCAAGATCTTCACCGACACCATCCCGCTCAAGTCGGTCCCGACTGATAAGTCGCCTGAGGACCCCCAAGTCATCGCCGACTCGTGGAAGTACGCCCCCAAGAGCATCCTGCACCACACCCTCGTCGCCATCAGCGCCCTCGAAGTTGCACTGTGGTGCTATGCCTTCGGACTGCAACTCTACGGTGCCACCGAGCACGAAATCCCCGTGAGGGATGTGCTGACCGCAGCGGCTGTCGCGGCTGTTTGGGTGAGTTGCTGAATTGCCTTTAGCGGCTAACACCAGGCGGTGCTGCTCTTCCGAAACTTCCTGCGACCTCCCATTGTTCCCCCTTGGACTAACCTCGTGGTCTACGTGTGGTTCGCCGTCCTGTCTGTCGTCGTTCTCGGAGCCGCTGCATACCAGAAGTACGCGCATGGCGCTCTGCCGATATGGGCGACCGAGCGAGTCTTATTGTTTGAGTCGCTGAACGCCGCCCTGTGTCTTACGCTTGCCGTTGTCGCTGGCTTCCTCCGCTTCAACAAGCCGCAGGTGCTGGCACTGGCTCCAGACGTTGCACCCGACGATGTCGTAACGCTCAACCAGTGGCTGACCTTCACCTGGATGAACCCGCTCATCAAGAAGGGTTCGGAACGCCAGCTGGAACCGGAGGACGTGCCTAACCTCAGTCCGACTCAGCAGACCAAGATCGTCTTTGACTCCTTCCGCTCCGTGATTGCGTCTAGCCTTGTCTGGAGAATCCTCAAGGCAAATCGCTTCGACCTACTCGTCGATGTGTCTCTGACATTCGTGGCGTGCTGTCTTCAATACCTGCTGCCGTTCTTCCTCCAGAGAATCCTGTCCGGTATCAAGGAAGGCACGCCCGAATCAGTCGGTCGCGCGTACGTCTACGGAACTCTTGGTTTCGTTGCTCAGGTCTGCAAGGCAGTTGTTGACCTGATCCACCTGTGGCACGGACGCCGCGCAAACATCCGAGTGAAGGCTGGACTGACCGCTTCTATCTACGAGAAGGCTCTGAAGAGGAAGGACACTGCTGGCGTTGTCCAGATTAAGGAGTCCGACGGCAAGACGGAGGAGGTCGACACCAAGCAGAATGCTGCCGACACCGGAAAGGTCGTGAACATGATGAGTGGCGATGCCCAGCGCATTGCCAACATGGTCAGCTTCCTATACCAAGTCTCCTCCAACCCGTTTGAAATCGCCATCGCGTCCTACTTCCTCTACCAGTGAGTTGTGCTCTCGGTTTTCGACTGACATGCAGGCTTCTGGGCTGGTCTGCGTTCGTCGGTGTTGGCGTCCTGGTCGTGTCTTGGCCCCTGAACTCCTTCCTGTCGAATCGCGCTGTCAAGATCCAGAAGACGTGGCTTAAGGCCCGCGACAAGCGCATATCCATCATGACCGAGCTGATCGGCGCCATCACCTTCATCAAGTTCTTTGCCTGGACCGGAAAGTGGAAGGAGAGGGCGATGGACGCTCGTAATGCTGAGCTGAAGCAAATGGTCCGCGGTATCTTCAACAGCCTGGCGTTCTACCTTCTCTGGGGACTGGTGCCGCTCTGCATCACGCTGCTCGCCTTCTTCAGCTTCATCTTCTTCCAGCACGGCAAACTGACTGTCGATGTTGCGTTCACCGCTCTGGCCCTCTTCCAAATGCTGCGCATGCCCCTGAACATTCTGCCGACGTTTATTGTCATGATGCTGCAGGCCAAGGTTGCAGTGAACCGTATCAGCGACTTCCTGGCCGAGGGAGAGGTTCCCGACTGGGTTTCCTCTCTGAAGCGCCCCGTCGACCAGACCGCTGGTCCGGATAAGGTCGGCTTCAAGCGTGCTACCCTGCGTTGGAACGCTGGTGAGCAGACCACTGAGAGCAACGGCACGGCCAACGGAAACACTACTGCCATCAACACATCAAACGGAAACGGCGACACCGAGTCATCGCCTCCCTCTGAAGCTGAGGTCTTCGAGCTCACCGACATCAACGTCAACTTCCCCGTCGGGAAGCTTTCCGTTGTCACGGGTCCCACTGGTGCAGGCAAGTCTGCATTGCTCGTTGGTCTTCTCGGAGAGATGGACGTGCTGTCGGGTGAGGTCTTCCTTCCGAAAAACCTTCTGCAGGTGGACCCCGCTACTGGACTGCGCAACTCGTGCGCCTATGCCGCTCAGACGCCTTGGCTTCAGCAGATGTCGATCAAGGACAACATTCTTTTCGGAGGGGAGCTGGACGAGGAGCGCTACGAGGCCGTCGTTGACGCCTGTGCGCTGCGAACCGACTTCGACATTCTGGAGGACGGCGATGACACCGAGATCGGAGCCAAGGGAGTGAGTTCTATCGGTTGATTATCGGTGCATTTTTATCTGACCACCTTCAGGTTTCGTTGAGTGGCGGTCAAAAAGCCCGAGTTGCCTTGGCTCGTGCGGTGTATTCATACACGAAGCATGTGCTCCTGGATGACCCCCTGGCAGCTGTCGACTCGCACACGGCTAAGCACCTCGTTGAACAGTGTTTCAACGGTCCGCTCCTGAGGGACCGCACTGTGGTGAGTCAATTGTGGAAACATTCGCTGGACAAGGGCGCCGCTGACTGCGTCCAGATCCTTGTGTCTCACCACCTCGACCTCCTCATTTCATCGGCTGACTACATTGTTCGTGTCCTCGATGGTCGCGTCGCTTGTCAGGGAACGCCTTCCGAGCTGAACGGCGAGCTTGCTGGCATTGTCGCTGTGGAGACTGCCATCACGCGCAAGGAGGCACCCATCTCGGCTGACGATGCGACGACTCTCGAAGCGCAAGAGCTAGGCACGGAGGACGCAGCAGCGTTGAAGAAAAAGGAAAAGAAGAAGGGACCTGCGCGTAAGCTCGTCAAGGATGAGGAGCGCGCGGTCGGCAACGTCAAGTTCCAGACGTACGCGCGCTACTTCCGCGCCGCAACATGGATTAGCTGGATCTTCTTCTTCATTGCGCTGTTCTTCCAGCAAGGATCTAGCTTGCTCGAGCGCTGGTGGCTGAAGATCTGGGGAGAGGCGTACAACACGAAGCTGCACTCCTGGTTCCAGTTCGCTGGTGCGCACGATCACAGCCAGCACATCTACTCTGAGATCCGCCACAACTGGATCTACCACGACTCTGTTGCCCCAGTCGTGAACGCTACCCCGGACCTCGCCCTGCAGTCTATCGGTGACTACGCCATCAATCTTCCCTCCGCCGACACCCACCCTCTCTTCTACCTCGGTGTCTACGCTTGCATTTCGATCCTTACCATTCTCGCGTCCGTGGCGGGCTCTGCCGCAAGCAGGTGGGGAAGCTACCGTGCGGCCCGTACGCTCCACAATGAGCTCCTCGACTCCGTCCTGAGGAGTACCATCCGCTTCTTCAATACGACCCCTATGGGTCGCATCCTGAACCGATGCACCAAGGACATCGAGACCGTCGATGGATCCCTGGCGGGCTCGCTATCCACGGTCATGGTGTTCACGGGCTCTTTGATTGCCGCCACCGGCATGGTCATCTTTGTCGTGCCCTGGTTCGCCATCCCCGCTATCGGCATCATGGCCATGTACTACAGCTACGCTGTCCTGTACCTGCGCACCGGACGCGGCCTGCGTCGTCTCGAAGCCACATCGAAGTCTCCCATCTTCTCCGGCTTCGCCGAGCTGCTGGACGGTATCGTCAGCGTTCGTGCGTTCAGCGCTGAGCGCCGCTTCTTCGACGGCATGTGCAAGCAGGTCGACATTGCTAACGCTGCATTCTACTACTACTGGATGACGAACCGCTGGCTTTTGCTGCGTTTCGACGTTCTCGGTGCCATCGCGGTGTTCGCGACCACGATTCTCGCTCTCTCCGGTGCCGTCTCTCCCGGATCTGCTGGTGTCGCCATCACTAGTGCCCAGGGCTTCGTCCAGGCATGCTACTGGGTCTCGCGTTTCATTGGAGAGCTCGAGATGGACTTCAACTCGGTCGAGCGTATCGAGGAGTACCTGCTTCTGCCGTCCGAACCGCCTTCCACCATCCCTGGCCACCAGCCTCCCGCCTACTGGCCATCGTATAACGGTGACAGCGACTTCATCCGCGCCGAGAACGTGGAAATCAAGTACGCGCCCGAACTCCCGACCGTCTTCAAGGGCTCCTTCTCGATCAAGCCTGGAGAGAAGATCGGTCTCATCGGTCGCACCGGGTCCGGAAAGTCGACGGTGGCGATGAGTCTGCTGCGCTTCACCGACCCTGCCGCCGGCAAGATCATTCTGGACGGCATCGACATTACGTCGATCGGAGTGGACGACCTCCGCTCGCGCATCACGTACATCCCGCAGGACGCTGTGCTGTTCAGCGGCACGATCCGCGACAACCTGGACCCGTTCGGCGAGCACACAGACGCCGAGCTTATCGAGGCCCTCACTCGCGTCAAGCTCATCAACCCCGAGACTGCTGCCGCCACAAGGGCTGGTACGCCGTCGGTCTCGCGCAATGCCTCGCTCGTTGCTGTTGACCAGCGTCTCGCCCAGGTTGCTGCCCAGGACGCTGTCATCAACCGCAATGAATCGTCGAGCTCTCTCGCCAGCGGTGCGGGCACGCCGCGCGTGCACATCACGCTCAACAGCGAGGTTTCGGCCGGTGGCGCCAACTTCTCGCAGGGCCAGCGCCAGCTTGTTGCCATGGCCCGCGCCCTTCTGCGCCGCTCCAACCTCATCGTGAGTTATGCATGGCAGCGCCTCAACTAACACCAGATCATGGACGAGGCGACCTCTAGTGTGGACTTTGGTGAGTTGTAGTCCCAATACGAAACTGATGTGCAGCTACGGACTCTGTTCTGCAGGCTGCCATCCGCAGCGAGTTCAAGACTTCGACTGTGCTCTCAATTGCACACCGTCTGTCCAGTGTCATCGACTACGACCGCCTGCTCGTGCTCGCGGACGGCGGCGTTGCCGAGTTCGACACGCCCATGGTAAGCTAACTGGCTGTCTTGCCAAGCTGACGCGCAGAATCTCCTCCGCAAGGGCGGCCTGTTCAAGACCCTCTGCCAGAAGAGCGGCAAGTACGAGGAGCTGTACCGCGCCGCGGAGCGCAAAGAGCAGGCTGATGGATCCGAGTCATCGGACGCGACTCTAATCGAGCCTTAGTGTGCCATAAGCGAGGCCTCGGTCACACCTTGACCGTCTCACCTCATCAAAGAACATTTACATAGAATGGTCCCCAAAGATGCGACAACTTCCGAACATGTGCAGTCGTACAGCATTGCTGCATTGTTGCGTTCCGGCGCCTCATTCCATTTCGTGCCTGGTTTCTGGCCCGCTTGTGACTGTGGTTGTCACCGTTGTCACCCGGCCGACCTGCGTACGCGCAAGCTCTCACGATCTCGCACAGCCGCAGGAGCCGCAAGAGCCGCACGCGTGCCCAGCACTCGTGTCCAGATGTCCGCCTCGCTAGTGGGGCAATAACAGTGAGAACAGGGCCAGGGGCCGGCGTGATCGCGACATCGGCGCGCAGTCTTGCGGCACGGCGACTTGACCTCAGCTATCTCCTCGGCGGAGATAAGTGCGTGGCCCAGTCGACCAGTCGCGTCGCTTGGCCTCCACCACGCAGCGATGTGGTTTACCCAGGCCAGTAGCAAGCACAACTTCTGCACCCCGTTTCTGCGGCCTCGATGCCTCTTTTGGCGTATACAGGTGCAATGGAAGGCGCAGTCGCAGGGTCAAGAGCGAGCGAATCATGCATTGAGACATTCAAGTCCGGTCCGGATGAGCACAAACCACTACCCAGAGACAGCTTTAGCGCGTCAGGTGCATGCGGCCGCATCAGCTGCCTCCCCAGCTGACGCCAGAGCCGCAGCAAGCCGCAGCGGGCCGCAGCCAAAGCCGACGGAGCCGACAGCCACTACGCATACCGCCTCGTCTGATGGACGCCGCTGGCCGAGGGTCCTCGGACTACCCTCTTCCCTCTTGCCTCGCGTGCGGCGACTACCCAACCTGGCAGACGTAGGCTAATGAGGCAGAGGCATGCAAGGTATGCCGCGGCGTTGCCCACGAACCGCGGGCAGCCTAAGCAGCGCTCGTCGCCGCTATGTCGGTGGCCTTCTCCGTCAGCAGAGTCGGGTCAGTTGGTCGGGAGGCATGGAATTCGGGTTGCTGTTTCCATGCTGCCCTGGTCCGGCGGACGCCTTCGCCCCCTCGTGTCCCCCTTGAAGCAGCTTCCCTGTCCAAGCTGCCCTGCACATCCCCAGGCGCCGGCAGCCGTGTCTAAACAAAGACGAACGCAAGAACTCGCCCCGAAATCATCATCCGGGAACAAGCTCAGACCTCTCCGTGGTCGCACCGAAGCGCCCTGGGTGGCCAATGGTAGAGTGAGGAAAGGTGTGCGCAATGCCGACTTTCGGGCGAGGATTGGCGCGTATTCACCGAGCGCGGAGCCACACACCCTACGCGCGCTGCCCCGGATCCTGTGGCACGTTATGCAGGTTGGACGGAGTAATCAAGAACAGTCATGATCGGAACCGGGGTTGCGGGCCCCTGGCTTGGCCTCAAGGGCGAGCAGGAGCAGGGTGGGGGAGCTCGAGCACATGTCCGGGGGTGATCCGCGAGGACCTTTCTGCGCATTACGTCGAGGACGGCGAGCGTGCCGTGGTTGTCGCCTAGAGCTCGCCTGACATCGACCCAGATGAACCTGGAAGCAGGGAGGTGGGCGGTCCTGGCCCGAGAGCACGTCGCAGACGCATGCAGACGTCACGTGCGTCGATGCTGCTGCGAGGATGCATGCTGGCACGACGACGAATCAGGCTCAGGCGTGCTTTCACATGACTGACAGGAACGAGGGCCGCGAGGGTCCGCGGTACGGTGGATGGCTGCAGGGTGGCAGACGCTGGTCGCGCGAGTGCAGAGTCGCCGATCCCGAGCGCGCCGAGCGCGGAGGGGCAGTGGCACGCCTGGCACGCCTGGCAGGCACTTCACCCTGGACACTATGGGATGCAGGGTTGACGCGGAGCTCCTGCCCATGTGCCCGCTGCCCGGCCCTGCAGCGCCCGGGTCCGCTCACATGGACCCATGGTACTAGGACCGGGGGCTCCCCACCTGGTTGGCCCTAAGTTGGCCCTGGTGTCACCCATGCTCTGCCCTCAGCCTGCCATTCAAACTCATTCAAGCTCTGTCCCCGGTCATCTGCCACCAGTTCATCTGCCCCAATGATCCGACCCAGAAACAGAACCAACTCCAGGCACACAGAGGAGGGTGAAAAGCGAGCAGCGGCGCACCGACCCAAAAGCAGGAAAAAACGAATAATGAAAATGACACGAACCCACCAGACTATGAGCACATGACGCGAGCTTGTTGGCGGGAAGGTGGGAGCCGTATATCCTCTCGTGGCTCTTACTAGCGCGGACCAAAGGTTCTAAAACAGGCAGCACGCGCACGCAGTTGCTATACGCGGCGATCAGACCGGGCCCCGCCAAACCCACGAACAGGCGACGTACGGGTGGGACAGCGCGCGCATCCGAAACACGCTATGCACGCTACTGCTCAGCTGACACCGGCGTGGGTCCATGAACACAGGTCCTTTGAGGCTTTGAGATTGGGCCAAGTTCCGTGCCGCTGTCGCTCGTACCTTGTGACTCGCTGACTCCACCGCTCCAACCGTTCCACCCGTCCCAGCCGACTGAAGGAGCTCCAACTCTACCGACTGGGAGGCTCCAACTTCGCAGCTTGCTTCACAAAGTAGATTCCGCGAAGGTGGCAGCTGACAGACTGCGTACGACGGAAACGTTCGAGCCCAGGCACAATTGCAAGGCACAGGCGCGGCGCGGAAGCGTAAACTCGCAGAGTTCAGACTTACGGTTGGCGGCGTGTCAGCAGACAGTGGGGCCACGGAGTCAGGGCACTTCCAGGGCCATGCCAAGCCAAGCTCGTGGAAGGTATGCAAGCACGGACTCTGGCGTCCGCTCTGCACGCTCTGCGCCGGTCGCCTCCTACTTCGGCTCTCGTGCCATGTGGCTGATCCGTGCGCTTCAGGAGGCTCGCCAACGTCGCTGTTGTTGTTGGGGAAGGCAGAGAGGCGAAGGAGACGTTGGAGGGAAGACAGGGAGGGGAAGACGAAGCGGGGGAAGGCAGAGGGGAGGAAGACAGGGGTGGAGGCGGCCAAGACGACCGGATCAGCTCGTCGCCCGCCTCGCCCCTGTGTCCCCGTCTTGGCACTCCTCGTTAAGCGGGCCCGCGGACCAGTTCTGCTCCATTCACCCACCCCCATATCAAATCGTCCGCAGCAGTAACGCCATCGCCTTGCGGTGCCACCGGTAGATTATGCAGAGTGGCTTCCTGCCGCTGTCCTCGCCAGAGCATACGACACTGCCCACAGCAGTGGCGGAGGCATGCATAACGCTGCTCGTTGCAGGGGGGCAACAGCGTTCCAACGGGATCAACTGTGCAGATCTCGATCAGAGCTTCCTGCTTGGGAAGCTTGGGAAGGGCGGACTCGGATTTCAAAGTGGCACACCCGATTCCGCTGAGCCGCTGCTGCCGGCCATATCCGCCCCAGCTCGCCCAGCCCCAGCGATTCAAGTGTCCGCAACCCGCAATCTCATTCCGGGGCACTCGACTCAGGAACAACTGGATTAATTAGCCTGGGTAAACTAGAAACAAACAGCGCAGCACGCAAGAGGCGGCGGGTCCCCGCTTCTGTCGCTTGCGGCGCACTTGCGGAACGCCAGCAGCGGTGCCAACCGCTGTTTCGGTGGGGAGGGATGCATCTTGATATCGTTACCGGTGGGCCGCTGGGCCACTTTGGGATATCGAAACCCGAATGCCACCAGAAGGCTCCCTGGCCGGAAGGCACTGAGGCACTAGAGGCACCAGAGGCCATAGCACACCACGGGACCCACGGGTCCAGCGGCGTGAGGGCGTGGTGGAGTTGCCCGCCTGCTGCGCAGCTTGATAAGCAGGTGTCGTCTGAGCACTGGCGTTCTCGGTGCGCGGGATTGGCGGCGTGAGGCAGAGAGAGGCAGCGTTAGCCGTCTCCCGGGTACGCCGCAGGTCACCGGACCAGGTCAGGTGGTCCCGCCTGGGTACGCCTGGGCCTTGCAGCCGTTGTCTCCGTATCCAGCTGTGACAGATGACAGATTACGCTCGACATGACAGATTACAGATTACAGATTCGCGGCAGAAGAAGCTTCGGTTCCATGCCTCGCTCAGCCTAGCTAACCTAGTGTGCTAGTGCGCATAGCCGTGGATCGGGGCATCGTGGATCCCGTGGAACAAATGACGCAGCAGCGCGAACGGAGCGTGGATCTTGGTGCGGATTGGCGCTGTTTTGGGATTCATGGGACCGTGTCAACAACCGTATCGCCGCAAGTCGTATCGCCGTATCGGCGGGTCAGTGACGATGTCGCGCCACCCCGGCGTGGGACAACGAATGTCGTTGTTTGCGTGGCATGGAATAATTTGTATTTCTGGCCAGACTTCAGTCTGGCCTTCGGCCACAGCTTGGCCGCTCCCCCTGGCTTGGCACAGATTGGCAGAATTGGCAGGCTGACCCGAAGAGAAGGAAGCCCCCGCTTCAGGGGATGGATCGAAAGGACCTGCTTTGTTCCGCACCGGGCTGGAGAGTGGGAACGCTCGCGGGGTTTTGTTCGCCTGCGCCTTCCGCAATAGTACTCGCCGCCTCCTCACCTCGCACGATCGAGTTTCAGAGAGCGAGAGAGCGAGCTCGCCTCGCTGATCACACTGTGGGGGAGCCGAGATATGCACAGTGCAGAAAGGGCACGAGTGAAAGCTTTGCAGCCGGCTGGCGGCAGAGCATGCAGAGGCGAGGCATGTGGCACGACGCGGCGCACGGCGCACGGTCTCACGGGTCTCACGGTGGGAGCGGCGCGGCCGGCGCCAACTGGCGCCAGCATCAACGAGCCCCAGACAGCCAGATCTGGGGCACCCTCGTCGCCCCGCCTATCCATCCTGACGCTTCATGGCGCTCCTGGCAGCATCCTGGCAGCTGACCGCTCAGACCACTCGGAGGACTGTCCGGCGGGCCCGCCGGCACTCCCGTGGTGGGGGTGTGGAGCCACTCGAAGTGGGGAGACAAGGTCTGAGCGCCGCCTCTTGTCGACACGAGATCAGAAGCGAACGTCAGTGCGCTCTGGATGGGCTTGCGAGCGACACGCATACACCGAAACAAGAGCGCAGGACCCCACACGTGCCGCCCCGGCCTGCCAGGTTTGCCAGGAGTGCCCCTTGGCTTCCCATGTGCACTCCTGAGTTAGCGCACAACAGCCCCTCCCCCACGGTTTCTCTGCATCTGTGCGGATCGTTGATCGATCCTAGGGATGGGTGGGGGAAGTGCTTGCGCTTGGACGGTGGCACCAAGGCACATCTGGGGGGGTCTCGGAGTATACCTATCCCGTGTCTTCGTGCAGATGTCTGTGTTCTATGCAGCTGACGCAGAGCAGCTGACGTGCTGGCATGTTGACGTACTGCCTCGCTGGACGCTCAGCGCTTCGCCAGCGTCCAACGTCACATTCATGCGAGGCATGTCACAACTCGCCTTGCTCGGCTGCGCCCGCTTCTGCCCATCCTGTGGCCTGTCTTGGCTCGCGAGACCCACTGCTCGTGGTCCAGCCCGGATAGCCCAGATTGCCAGGTATCCCAGATCTTCGAGTCGCATCACAGAACTCGCAGTAGCGCGGATCGCGCAAATCCGCGAATCCATGAGCATGCAGCGGCTGAACCATGGGACCACCGATCTATCACGGGCATAGGGCATGGATGCGGATCACGGGCAGGGGCAAGCTCTGGCTAGGCTCCGTCAGAAGGACCCACTGGAACCAGCTGTAGTGCGCAGCAACTCGGCGCTCTTCGCTCGCGTCGCTACGTCGCTGCCCAATCCATGAGCTGAATTGCTTGGCATTTAGCGTCGCCGGGCAGAAGGCAGCTAAGGCAGAAGATGCTGCGATCCACGAAAGAGCCGACTGGGCCATGACCGGTTCATTGTCGGCTCTGCTTAGCTGGTTGGGTTAGGCTGGAGCCAATCTGCCCGGACCTGAGCCAACTGGGCGGCCCCGCTCGACACTAGCAGCGCTAGCACTAGCGCCTGGGGACGTGGACCCGGATGATGCGATAACACGTGATGGGCACAAGACCAGAGCGCGCGGCGGACACGGGAAGGGAGGCAAAGGGACACTTGGTGCCTGGCGTCTGGCACCTGGGGGACATGACGGGGCCCAGACCGCTGCAGACCCAGATGTGGAATACGGTTCTCAATCATGTCTCTGGCGCATCTGGCGATTTAGCTCGCGGCAGATCCCAAATCCTGAGAATGGATCCGCTGATGGATCCGCTGACACGCCCAAGCTCAGCACCTGACGCACCTCGGCGTGCCTCGCCTGCCATCATGCCCAAATACGACGTCACGCCCGGCTAGCCCAGCTGCGCACGTCGCATATCGCACGCTGAATGGGCCATAGAGCTCGACCCCAGCTGATAACAGATGCAAGTCACACTCGTCATGCATGTCTCGCCCTTTGCGACTGAGAAGGCATGCCGGGATAACGGAACACTGCGACTGGTTCGGTGGAGGGGCCAGCGTGTTGGTCATTTTGTGTGCAGGCGTAAGCGTGCATAACCGATGGAGCAGGTGGACAAATCCGTGCACGGTCGGGGGTCTCTGGTGTCGGATCCGTGTTGACAAAGTTGACAACGTTCATAGCGTATGTACGTTGTTCGGGCACAGAGTATCAGCTGAGACTTGCATGTGACGGGGTTTCTCCGCCGACGGCGACTGTGGGCCCACCAGCCTTGGGTCTCGTGCCGTCTGATGGGTAGGGGGCGTTCCTGCGTGCCTGGCGCGGATGGGGGTGCCTCTGTCTGGTGCAACCGGGGCATCCGATAGGCACGGCTGTAGTGCTGTAGTGCTGGTCTGAGGCGGAACGAGCTCAAAGTGCCCGTGATTGCAAAAATGGCCACCGCTGTCCCGTGTTCGGTGCCCCAGAGGTGTGTCTAACGCGTCAGGGATACCAGAATGAACCGGTCACCATATCCTCGAGAGGACACACCGGCTTCATGCAGGGGCTGCGAGACCATCGAATTGACGAACAAAGGGCCCGATACGTAAACTCGCTCCTGGCGACATGCCATGGCGCTTGCGGTTAGAGACGCAGCATCCCCCGCTTGCCCCAATCCGAGCGCGGCTAAGGCGCGGTTCAAGGTCGGCTGGAGGACCCATGTGAGCGAGCTTGAGCAGCCCAGTTGGCCAGTTGGACAGTTGCGCGATCGCCCTAGTCGCCCCCGCCCCCTTCATTACCTAGTCGCTCCCTGCGCATGGCTTTTGGGTCCCGTCCTCATTGGCAGAACCCGTTTGTGTGTGGCGCCAGTCGGCCATGTCGGCTATGCTTAGCAATGCAGATGTGTTGCATTGCATGTTTGGGCTGCTGTTGCATTAACCGTGGCGATGCCTGGTCGTCGATTCGTTCGTTCGGTTAATTCTTCCACTGCTGCGATACTGAACCCGCAGGAAGGGGGGGCAAAGGGACCAGGGGAGTAATGACGGCCGAGCGTAATCTATGGGATCTGCATTTTGCTTACTCTCCTCTGATGCCTGAGCGCATACCACTCCTGGCGCGGGTGGTGGGATGCCCGCCGGGGCAGACAATCGCAGTCACGCTCTCCTGGGGAACGGAACAAGAGTGGAGGGGGGGGGGGGTACGAGATTTGATCTGGGACACAGACCCTTGTTGCGTCTCTGCACGGCTACCGCAGCAGGCCAGCAGCAGGCTGGAGGCCCCTCTGCTCCGATCCCATTGTCCCCTCGGTCCATTGGCGGCCTATCTATCTCTGCCCCGGCTGCCCCTTGGCGGCCTTTACCCTGGTCACCAGGATAGGACTCTGTGCGCCGGCTTTACAGAAGATACCGAGCGTCAGCGGGCGAGATGGTGATCTCGTCAGCAAGCACCATCGCAGGAACGCGGACAATGGCACGCCCGCTCGCAGGTCAGCACGCCTCAGCCCCCGTGCCCACAACGTTTCGCCGGTCTCACTCAGGCTGCATTGAGACTCAGGTTCCGGCCCCCGCCCGCCATGGGCACAGCAGCCACTTTGGCGCTGGCGCCTGGACTCTCAGAGCTCTGCCTTGCATCGCTACAGCGTCGCAGCATTAAGCATCCTCATTCCTCCTGCCGCCTCTGGCTGTATTGGTTGGCTGGCCATGGCTTGGGACAAAGTGATCCGGTGGGCTGCTGCGGCTTCCCAGCTGCCCGAAATCTCATGTCGTCCCAACCTCCACCAACGACTGGACCAATGCAAGCGCGTCGGCTGCGTCACGAGCGCGGCGGCTTTGCCCGCTTCCATGCAGTCTGGCGCAGCTGGGCGCTAGTCAGTGCAGACCCACCCCCCAGCTCGGCCAGCTCGCGAATCGCGAAGGCTGCAAGCGCCCCCGTTCAATCAAGCACGACAGGCTGCATGCCAAGCATTCTGACACGGGCAACAGGGCATAGGGGCATAACCAGGCTGAACTCGGGCGCGCGTACGACGACAGCACGAACCGAACGGCGAGCCGGCCAACCGGATCTGGGGACCATATCAGATGCACAGAACAGGATGCAAATCGGCAGGGGGGATTGCGAGTCGACTCGAGCGTCAGAGCGTGCAGAGCGTTAGTAGATCCCAAGACCCGCAGCAGGGCTAGCAGGGGGCGGCATGAAGAGGTAGACGCAGGCGGGCAGCGAGCGGATCGGGGCGAGCGGATCGGGGCAGTCCGAGCTCAGTGCATGTCGCCCGCTGAGCAGAGCGAGCGGGGCGGGGGTTCTCACAGTCTCGAGGCTGCTCCCAGCCCGCAGAAAGGATCTGCATATCCGCATCTGCACTGCCCAGACTGTCGCGCATCGTAAACAAACGCACCGATGCACGACTGCATCGCCCCTGTCTCGCCTGTCTGTCATGCTGTCATGCCAGGTCATGCTGCCATGCCTTGGCCATTGTATCGCACGAGTTTGCCACCTCACCGACGACGCGCGTCAAGACGCCAGCGTCGGTTGGCCTGAATGGATCGCGCTACCTGTCACGCCTGCATGCCTGACCTCTTGACCTGACGTCTGGCGTCTGGCCGCGCCAAGACAGCGTGCTGCGTTGCCTGCCGTCGTCACATTCGCAGCAGTACAGCAGTGATGCATGCAAGGCAAGACCCGAGCGAAGCGACGAGGGAACCGCCCGGGTTTGCCGACTGATGATGCTCCGTCTGTCCCTCAGTCCCTCAGTCCCGCTTATGGTGATGGAGCAGCCGCGTCGAGAGTCTTGGCTGAATCTGAGACGGTGAGGTACAGAGGTTGTTGGGTTGATAGACAGTCAGCTGAGCACGCTGAGCGACACATCCCCCGGTCGCCGTGTTCAGCTGAACACTCGCCCACACCCGAATCACCCAATCGGGCAGCAGGGGAGCATAGTCGGGATCAACCATGCAGGGTCGCCTCGTCCCTCCAGTCGTGCTGGCTGCTGGCTGGCCCTCCTGACCGCTCCTGACGGTCCTGAAGCCCTGCTGACCCTTGCTCGCCCTGCTGGGCCCTGCTGCCCTACTGCCCTACTGCCCTGCTGCCCTTTGGCGCGCCCTGGGCCCTGGTCTGGTGTCGGTGTCTCCGGATTCCCTGCCCTACGGCCTCATCTGGCCTTAGGACCCTTGCCTCTGCTCCGGTGGCCAAGCCTGCGGTTGACTGCTGGGCGAGCTGGGCCCGCGTCTGCTCTTCATGTTGGTGCCGTGGCCCCAGGCCTGTGTCGCGCTGCCCCGGCTGGGTGATGCCCCTGCTGGCCTGCTTAAACCCTGTGTCCTGCTGCCCCCCCCGCTGCCCCACAGAATATAGGCACGGGTCACATTCTCTTTCTTTCGTCTTGGCCCCGCCCTTTAGCCTCCTGCCCCTTTGCCCCTGCCCGTCCACGCCCAGCCCAGCCGACGACCCAGTCTAGCCTCCGGTGGCCAAGTCCCAAGTCTAAAATCGCAACCGCCCGCCCGCTCGGTGGGTGGGCGACAGTTACTCCAGACACAAGACGTCGCTCACAGCTCACGCTCTGAGTCTGCGACACCTGCGATCCTCCTCTCGCTGCAAGTGCTCTCGCATCCTGCCTGCGTCTGCCCGTCTGCCCGTCTGTCCCCCCCTCCCCTGCCCGTCTCTCAGCTGAGCCCCCTTGGCTCCCCCTCCCCCCCTCCCTCTTGACCTCTTGACCTCTTGTCTTGTCCATACCGCCGGTATTGAAATAGCTCGCATCCCGGAACACACCAACGCTCTAGACCTATAAGTTCCAGGCCTGCGCCCTTTACCCACCCCCCCTCCTCTCTCGACCACTAGACTACTTCACTCGTCTGCACCACTCTACACCAAGTGCTGCACACCACCGGTACCCACCACGAGCCAGCAACCGAGAAACCGAGGAGCAGACTACGCCAAGCCACCTGCTCGACGCCCAGCAGCCCGCTCTCCTCACCCACACACCGCTGCCGCCTACCTGCCCTTTGGCCTCCCTCCCCCACTCTACCGACCTTTCGTCCCAGCCAGCCGACCCCCGCCTGCCAACCTCGACTACTTCGAGCCCCTCTCCCCCTGTGTCGATCCTCCTTTCGATCTTCCTCTCATCTGTCTCTGACTTGTACCCGTCTGTACTCTCACACCCCCAGAGCCCACCTCGACCACCCACCACCGACGGAACCTCCGCCGAGAGCCAGACCTCGTCTCGCCTCCGTCCACACCTGTAATGACCCTGTCGCCGACGCACTCGACCTCGCCCCGATCAGAGCACGCGATGTCCACCTCGATCCCGATCCCGAGTGTGCACTACTCCGGTGGCGGCACGTCGCCTCGTTCGCGCCCCCTGCCTTCGCCCGGTAGCTCGTCCCGCTCACCGTCCCAGTCGTCCCTCTCCTCGTACCGAGCCCAGGTGGCGCCCTACCCCCGCCGGCCGTCGCAGGACGAGCGTGGCGAGCAGGGCCGCGAGCGCTTCCTCCCGCCCCCCAACAGCGGCACGCCGCTGCACGTCTTGCACGAGCGTGAGCGTGAGCGTGAACTCCGCGAGAGGGAGCTGCGCGAGCGTGAGATGAGGGAGAGGGAGCTTATGCGGGAGCGTGAGCGCGACCCCCGTGACCCGCGCGAGCGGGACCCCCGCGACGCCCACTCAAGGGACGGCCGCGACCACCTGCGCGACCTCGACGAGCGCGAGCTTCTCCTGCGGGAGCGTGAGTTCCGTGAGCGTGAGCTGTTGCGCGAGCGCGAGCTTCTCCGTGAGAGGGAGCTCCTCCGCGAGCGCGAACTGCGTGAGCTCAGGGAGTACCGCCAGCAGCAGCAGCAGCAGCAGCAGGCCGCCGGCCGCCCCGCCCTCCCCCGCGCCCAGAGCGACCGGTACTCTGACCGCTACTCTCTCCCGAGCTTTGCCAGCATTGCGACCTCGCCGACGTCGGCGCTCAACCCCTCCATGGGCCCGCCGGCGCACCCCTCTCCCCCCGGAGGAAGCCCCAAGGGCCTCCGCCCGAGCTACAGCTACGAGGCGTCGTCGCCGCGCAACGCCCCCGCTCCTCTCGAGCGCGAGCGGGGATGCTACCGCTCCTCGCCTCCCCAGGCCGCCGAGGTCTCCCCGCCCCTGCGGAGCATTAACTCGCTCTACGCTCACGAGTACGCCCAGCCCGGTGCGCCGATGGGCGGACGGGCACGCTCCCACTCGGCCTCGCACCGCGACTGGGACCAGCAGCGGTACTATTCGCCTCCCGTCGCTGCGGCGCCCCAGCCCGGCCCCGGTGGCGGCGCCAAGTCGCGCCGCCTGGCGCACCTCATGAGCGAGCAGAAGCGGCGCGAGAGCATCAACACTGGGTTCAAGAGCCTGCGTAACGCGCTGCCCTCTGCGATCCCCACGGACTCGAAGGCGATCATCCTCCGCAAGGCCGTGCTCCACATCAACTACCTCCAGGACGAGCTTAAGAAGCTGTCCGCCGCCAACGGCGCCCCGACCCCTGTCCTGACCCGTGGAACGTCAGGCAACTCGGCAGCCGAGGTCGACGAGATCATGGAGCAGGACCCGGAGGAGGAGCAGGACGAGATCGAGGAGCAGGACGACGACGTCGCCGCCGTCACGCCAAAGGTGTCCAACCTCCACGTCAAGACGGGCGCAGGAGGCAAGTGGGAGGTCGAGACGATCGAGAACATCGACATCGACCGCAAGCCCAACATTGTCGTCTAAGCGGGAGCAGCCGGCAGCGAGGCTGTGAGACCGCGAGACCGCGAGATCGCGGGTCTGCGAGGCTGCGAGTCTCAACGTCACTCGCCGCGACGACGGGCACCTGTGCGAAGTGTACATAGTATTCCGGGTTCTCTGCGAAAAATCAACCCGGCCGTTCTTCGCCATTTCTCTCAGCAACAACACAAGGGTTTCATTATTTTTTTTCATCGTAGCGTCTCTACTACGGTTCCAACTGTTCGAGGGTTCGAGGGTTTCGTGTTTCCGCTTTCTGGGTCCGTTTATCGTCGGGTCGCCGGGTCATAGGTCAGGTTATAAGATAGGGCTGTGGGTATAGGATAGTGGAAGAGGCAAGGAGAAGAAGGAGCCAAGAATCGTTGTCTACCATCACATCTGGAGATGTTGTACTTTATACCCCATGGATGAACATGCAAAGCTGAGTACACGGGCTACTTTACTGGCACTCAGCCTTCGGGCGTTCTTCACATTGACCTTGCTCGTTGAGCGAGCACTCGAGAAGTTGCGAGTACACTGAGAAGTGCGAGTACACTGAGAAGTGCGAGTACACTGAGAAGTGCGAGTACACCGATAAGTGCGGGCAAGAGTGTGAGGGCAAGAACGCTCGAGCACACCCTTGCAAGAAACGTGCGCACACAGCAATCAAAGACGTGGGGTACGGGCGTGTATCTGCTGTCCCACCAGACCCACATGCACCGTGAGCCCCACATAGACACGAAGCACATGTTACGGTACCCGGCCACTTGGCACATGATGCGGCGCCGGGCCACATGACGCACATGTTCAGACTAGTGCACATGATGCACTGACAGACGTACGTCGCACATGACCAGGCGAACGCCCAGGTCTCAGATCTCGGACCACCTCGGTCCTCCGGTCGCACCGAGATAAGATAGCGTCAGAACTTCGCCACGCGACTGCCTCCACTTTGACTGCGACTGCGCATGGTGACTTATGCATGACATCGTATAACGGATAGCGTTAGGGTACTTGCGTATTGTTGATTATATTCACAGTTTACTTGCGTCGATCGGGAGGCTCGATTCTATGCTTACTTGCTGCGGTTCTGGGTACTTCGATTCTTCTGGTACTTGGTCACAAGAGGGGACAAGAGAAGACACGGGGCTAAGAGTGATTCTGCCACGCGGCCGCGTCCTCGCTCTGGCGGGGCACGCCCTCGTCGTTGAGCAGGCGGACGCCGTTCGAGAGGTCCGTGCCGTAGTCCTCGGCGTCGTCCTCGCCCGAGCTGGGTAAGAGGGGCAGGTGGCAGACAGGGTGCGCGAGCTGGGCTGTATGTTAGTTTCAGCGCGTGCACGGGAAGACTCACGGTAGTACGCGCGGTAGGTGATGAAGGCGACGAGGTAGCCCAGGAGCGAGCCGACGAGCACGTCCTGCCAGTGGTCTGTTATCAGTTGCACCTCTCTGAGTAAACTCACGGCGGTTGTCTTCAGTGCGGCTGATAGCCACCATGATGGCGCCGAGGAGCGGCGAGAGCGCGACCCACGCGCGGTTGCGGTGGCCGTGCGGGTGCCAGATGTGCATCTTTCCCGCGAGGTAGAAGGAGAGGAAGCCGAGGCCGGCGAACGAGAGCGAGCTGTGGCCGCTGGGGAAGGACTGCTGTTAGCTGCGGCGCAGCACTCAACGTACTTTGAAGCCGTCGTTGAGCTTGTGCCAGTCCGTCTGCGTGCAGATCGTGAAGTTCGACAGACCGTACACGGGGCGGTCGTGCGCGCCGGCCTTGGGCTGGCAGCGGTCGATCAGGTCGGGGCGGGGACGGCCGACAGCCATCTTGATGATGTTGGTGACGACACCGGCCATGAGCCACGAGATGGTGCAGCCCACGAGCGAGTTGTGGATGTCCCACGCGTTGCGGGCGACGATGAGCGAGAGAATCAGGAGAGCGCCCAGTGGAACGAAGAGGGAGATGACGATGAGGGAGCTGCGGGTTAGTTGTGGTCAGCACCGGCCAACTTACTTCAGAGGGACACGCTCGTGCTCCGCGAAGGTGTGCTGGATGGAGATGTCCTTGAGCGAGAACTCCCGCTTGTAGCCTGGCGCACGCGCGATAGCTAATAAGAGCACCCTGTTACGTTAGTTGCGTGACCTTCCTCGTTGTGGAGTCTTCCTCCAAAGCGCAGTCGTTGTTGCCACCGACATGACATCGGACGAGTAGACGTTCCTTGGGACTACGTCTGCAGTCCGGCTCGTTCGACATAAAGCGCGTTCGTAGCAATCAATGAGACCTAGAGCATCTATGCACTTACCAGAGAAGGCCGATGAGAGCCCAGTCAGCCCAGTAGGACTTGACGAGGCGACGCCAGGTGAAGGGGCGCTTGTCGCGATGGCCAGCGGAGCCACGACACTGGCCCTCGAAGGCAGTGACAGGGAGGGTAGGATCACCTTGGGGAGCAGCAGGGAAGCAAGCTCCCACCGTGTTGTTCCAAAGAGACATGGTGGCGACTACTCCGAGAGTGAAAGTGGTGCGATGAGTGATGGTCAGAACGACGAAAGTAACGCGCGCGACGTCTGACCAGTCCGCTGTCAGCGATCGGTCAATGTCTGTGGACGGATCGGCTAGCGCCGAGCGCCACCCGGGTTACAACCACGTGTGGGTGACAACAGCCTCAGCCTGACATCGTTGACAGGTCATTGTTGTGATAAGCAAATCACGTGACAGAGAACCACGCGCGTGCCTCATTCCAGTGGCCGATCTCGGAAACTGCCCACTATCCGGTAACGAGTTTTCGGAAGAAATCGCACTTTGAATCTCGGTTACTCAACAAGAACCCTGCGTGTACGGAGGTCAGGTGACCCCATGGAGGACGATCGCTTGGAGTTTCGTGCACGCAATCGGGCTCGGCATGCACGATCTCCACAGTCTCCACGGTATCTCAATTGACATGGCTCTCGTTAAGGTTGCGGGCGAGTCGCGATGTGATTCGTAAAGTGGGGATGTTGGACGCGCTGGGGCAAGGCTCAGGTAGGCTTGTGACATGGAACCGGCGGCAGAGGCGGCAAGAGCACCAAGTGAATGCGGCGTTTGTCACTTGTGGGAGCCAAAGCCGCTCCGGACAGGGGACGCGATTGGCTCAGCGGCTGGGGCAACCAGGGTTTGGCTCGACTGTATCTGCCAATGCCGCTTCAACCTCGCCAAAATTCTGGTCGACGCATGACAAGCACAAGGGCAACCGCCGGGAACGGCGGGGTTCTGGCATGTCTGGGCGGGGTCAGCGCTTGAGCTCTGCGGCTATGGCGGTCCTGGCTTGCTTATCCTGACATTCTGGCGTTCTCTGGCTGTGCTGACCCGGCGCGTCTGCCAACCAAGGCCAAGCCTGGCAAGGCTCAAACCTGGCGTTATCTCATGACTCGGTCTGAACCCGCTTCAACTATCTCAAAGCGAAGGAAGGGTTCAAGCCCCGTCAGCCTTCCCCACCTTGCCGGGTTCGACCAAGTTCGACCAACGCGACCTTCACGTCCCCACTCTACTTAAACATCTACTCATCTTTTCTTGCCCCGGTGCACCCTTCCTCGTGAGTCCGTCCGTTACTACCTGCATCGCTCGTCTCGCACTCCGCGATCTGGTCCAAGCCGACATCGCCGGCGCACCAGCAAATCGTATGCCCTCGCACTCGGGCCGGGGTCCACGAAGATCCCGGCCACGTGGACCACATCACCCTTGACAATTTCTCACCGGCGCCCACTACTGCGTCACCGCTCGGTGCAGATATTATTGACCTCCTTGGGAACGGGCTGCTGACATCTTACAGGTCACCACTCCCCTCTCTCTCCCCACAAAATGGCTTTCCGCCAGATTGGTGAGTTTCCAGCTCTGAACGAGCGGCCCAGACAGTCCGCTAGAATGTGGATTGTCTGGTCTGATCGGTTATCTGCATAGCGCGGTAACGCCCATGCTGACGCGATGCGATTGTGGATACAATTTTCTCTGTCCACGCCGCCATTGTAATGTTCAGCTCGCACCCAGATTGCAGCGCGTTCAGCGCGTGCGGCGCTTGCGCCCCGTGCCGCCATCCCTCGCCTCGCGGCTCCTGCTGTCGCTAGCTCTTCCGTCTCTGCGCTCCGCAGCATCCGCGCCTACGCTACCGACGCCCAGCAGCAGCAGCAGCCCCAGCAGCCCCACGAGCAGCCCAAGCGCAAGGGCCGTTTCCGCAAGATCGTCGGTAACGTTGTTAAGCTTACTGCTGTCGTCTTCATCGGAGCCACGGCTTTCTTCCTCTACGGTGAGTAACCCGGTACGTGACCACCAGTGCGTCACCCCCACGATGATATCATAACCGTCGAACCCATGCTCACACCTGGCAGAGATCAACTCCGACAACCACCCCGGAGACCAGAAGCCCCAGGACCCCTCGAAGCCTACCCTCGTTATTCTTGGCTCTGGATGGGGTGCTACTTCGTTCCTCAAGCAACTCGACACGGATGAGTTCAACGTTGTCGTGATCTCCCCCCGCAACTACTTCCTTTTCACCCCTCTTCTCCCCTCCGTCACCGTCGGAACGCTCGAGCCTCGCTCGATTATCCAGCCCACTCGCTTCATCACCCGTCACAAGAAGCGTGCCGTCCAGGTTTACGAGGCGAACGCTGAGGATGTCGACCCCTTCAACAAGACCATCACCTTCCAGGACCTGTCTGGTCTGAACGGCCCCACCGAGAAGGTCACGATCAACTACGACTACCTTGTCTACGCCGTCGGTTGCGAGAACCAGACCTTCGGCATGCAGGGTGTCACCGACTACGCCTGCTTCCTTAAGGAGCTTCCGGACGCCGAGAAGATCCGTGAGAAGCTCATGGAGTGCATTGAGACCGCCCACTTCCCTGGCCAGTCCGAGGCCGAGGTTGACCGTCTCATGCACATGATTGTCGTTGGTGGTGGTCCCACCGGTGTCGAGTACGCCGGTGAGCTCCACGACTTCCTGATCGAGGACCTCAAGAAGTGGTACCCCGAGGTCGCCGACAAGCTCCGCATCACCCTCATCGAGGCCCTCCCCAACGTGCTCCCCGCCTTCTCCAAGCAGCTCATTCAGTACACTGAGTCGACCTTCAAGGAGAACAAGATTGACGTCCTCACCCGCACCATGGTCAAGGACGTCAAGGCCGAGAGCGTCATCGTTCAGGACGCCAACAAGGAGACCCGTGAGATCCCCTACGGTCTTCTCGTCTGGGCCACCGGTAACACTTCGCGCCCGATTACCCGCAACCTGATGGCTAAGCTCCCCGGTGTCCAGACCCAGCGTCGTGGTATCGTCGTCGACGACTACCTCGAGATGCTCGGTGCCCCCGGCGTCTACGCCATCGGTGACTGCACTGCTACCTCGTACGCCCCCACCGCCCAGGTCGCTTCGCAGGAGGGCAAGTACCTTGCCACCACCTTTGGCAAGATCGGCCAGAAGGCCAAGTACGAGCGCCAGCTCAGGAAGCTCCGCGAGTCCGGCACTGCCTCGGCCGAGGAGATTGAGAACGTCGTCAAGAAGCTCAACCGTGTCTCGAAGATCACCCCCTTCCACTACTCCCACCAGGGCTCGCTCGCCTACATTGGAAGCGAGAAGGCCATCGCCGACCTGCCCCTCTTCAACGGCAACCTTGCCTCTGGAGGCGGCGCCGCCATGCTCTTCTGGCGCTCCGCTTACATCTCTACCCTTTACTCCCTTCGCAACCGCTCCCTCGTCATGGCTGACTGGCTCAAGGTCAAGCTCTTCGGACGTGATGTTTCTCGCAACTAATTCATACCATGGACTCTTTGTACTACTTAGCAGGATAGATTCCCTCATTATTAGAAATGCATCCAGTATGCTGCCACCAGAGCTGTCACACGCCAAGGGAGTCCTGCAGCGACATACTGACCTAGGTTAATTAGCTTTGACCACGATTCCTAGATTAGATATCGCTAGGCGGTAGTGGTCGAGTTAGACTGAGGTCTGGAGCTCAGACCTGGGGGGTGAGGTCACGTGACAATCAGAGCGTGAATCTGTCAAGAGTTGCACCGTAATCTTGATTCCGCTCCGTTGCCGTCGGCATGCAATGCAGCTACAGCGCTCTCAGAAGTACTGTTCGGTAGCTAGAGTTGCATAGGTGTCGGCTGTCTGATCAGATAGTAGTGGTTTGAAGAAGGATGCATAGCAATTTCGACTTTTCATATTTTGAGAGCCGTCGGACCTTGGTCAGCGCCATGCTGATTTCCTTCGGTCTGCTGAGCCAGGGCTTCGGGCTTCCGGAAAAGGGCTCGTTCAACTCAGCATTCGTCTTGGAGATATTCATGCATTGCTCTTCCTAGGATGCTGCCGGTAACTTGTCCCTGTTTAGGTTTTCCCGTCGACCTGATTCTTCATGCGCTGTTTCTTTGCACTGCAGAATTCCTGGTTGGATGTCAGCGCGGAATATCTGTCACATGGCACGTACGGTCGCGGCTCTTGCCATCTCCCGCAGTCCGTCAGAGGAGAGCGGTGGCCTGGCTGGAATGATACCTGATCTATTCAGGTTGCTGGTGCGTCGGGCTTGGCCGTTTGATTACTCGTTGCGAAGGCTCTGAGCCACACACTCACTTCGGGAGCTTAGCTTCAGCAGATCATCGTGGGGAGAGTCGAGGTAGACAGCCAGCTGGTCGGCAGAGTGCTGGGAACAGATCGCGCTGTGGCTCGCCGTTCGCCCGAGCCACTATCGATGCTGCCGCTCGCCGCGTGCTACACTGCTCTGGCATTCTGCGGTCAGCCTCAGCCATGTCCTGCGCGAAGCCTCAGCCATGTCGTGCGCGACCTGGAACAAAGGCAGTTGAACAATCTTCGCCCCCCCCCCCCTTGCTAAGGAGCCTGCCGCTTGCAGGGCCACGCCGAGAGCTACCGCCCACGGGCGCATGTCCCGTACTCGACACTCTGCGGTGGGTCCGTGTGGAGCGGTGAGGGGGCTCGGCGCTTGGGGAGAGGGGAGAGGGAGAAGAGGGTCACATACCTTAGATACGATGCAAACACCGGGCTATCAGCAGCTATCGTCGAGTCAAGCTCTAGGTTGTGGTCTCTGGACGAGGCGTCCTGGCGGTGGCCCGGCGGCGGCAGTGTCGGTGGTGGCGGGAAGCGGCGTTGCCATAGTTTTCGGTCGCGGAATATCGGATTTAGACTGAGCCGAATTTTGGGTAGTTTCTCGTAGTTGACCGCCGGCAACGATCTGAATGCGACCAAGTAAGGGTGTCGCATGGATAAAGCGCAAGGATGGTGGATGAAGACGTTGAAAGACGTGGAAGGTGTTGATCGTGCGTTTCGCAGCCGACTCGCGGGGCATGATCGTCGGACTCGAGCCCTCCACCGGAGTCCTTTCATCGCCTCGCCGCCCCGCCAAACCTGATCTTCGAGTACCATCGACCACGCTCGCCGATGCTTTACTACCACCTCCACATGCTTGCTCGCTATCAACGCCCCATCCGCACTGATCCCCGGGCCGCTGGATTCCGATGATCGCTCCTCGCGCGCAGTGACTACCGTGCACGCCTACGCCCTTCACCACACGCCTCCACTCCTGCCCGTCACGCGCGTCGCGTCGCGCCCGCGTCTCGATTCGCGTCCTGTGAACTAAAATGCACGGCTTTGACGATGCATCTGGTGTTAAGAATGTGAATCCGATCGTCGCAATGTTTAGGAGAAATGTATCGGAGCAAATGGCTTACTTGATGTTGCACTGCCGGTCCCAGTCGAGCGCCTGTTGCTTACACGGCCTGGCAACGGCCGCTATCGTCATTAATGAGCTCATCCTTCTGCCCATTATCTCTTTGGAGGATACAGAGACATTCGGAAGAAGTCTGAGGCGACACTTAACTTCCTGCGCGCCTCAGAAAGTGCGTCCAAATCTGCCGCACTCGTAGCGTCCGACCCTGCGACTGCCACCTCCGTCTCTTCACTCTGCCAGGCCCACAGCCATGCCAACCCCGCGTCATGGTGTCTCAGGTAGCCTAAACCGAGCATTAATCACTTCATTAGCGGACGCAATCACGATTAGAGTCTTGCCTCAGTCCTCGGAGTGGCAGAGGAGTCGGGTCCACTGTGCTTGCTGCAGCGTCGCGCGCTACTCTTCACGAGAATCTACTGATGCTGTCTTCTCCTCACCACTAGCTGGTACCCCCATTTCCGCCCCCATCCACTCCCCTTCCAACACTCCCCACTCACGCTGACTATCTAGTCATGCCCTCTCACACAACCAAACCCACCCACCACCCTGGTAAGGAGAAGCGCCGCTTCGCGGTGCTTCCTCCGAGCCTTGATCCTTCCTCCTATCCTCCTCTCCCGACCACCCACTCATCTTCTCCTCCGACACCCTCCCCCCCAGCTTCTAACGGACTTGCCTTGACACAGCAGTCCCCCCCTCAGACTTCCCTGGCGTACGCTGCGGCAGCCAAAGGTCTGAGGGGAAAGCTCGTCACAACCTTCCCCCCACCCCCTCCCCCTCCTGTGCATATTCCTTCCTATGTGAATATCTCCACACAGAATCCATTCGAAGTCCTCCCTCTGAACATTACTCCCCCACACACTAATGCCAGAAACAATATCATCAACACCACTAATTTCAAGCCTATCCCCACCAACACTAATAACTTTACCCTACCCTCACGCCCCCCTAATGCTATCACTCCGAGCGTCGCCCCCATCAAGCGGAAGCGCTCCGGCTCTAACTCAAGCGGCAGGAATATCATCGACTCTGGCCCCCGTGCGACGGATTTCACCGACTCGGCTGCCATCAAGATCACATTTGGAAACAAGAAAAGAAGGTCGTCCGCCCGTGGCACCACCTCCCGTCGTCCACCCCCACCTCCTTCCATCAACGAGAGCGACACCCACACCGGCCATGTCTTGACGCCCATCGCGCGTGCACTTGAGGAGCCACACTCAAGTGCACGAGGGGAGCAACTGAACCGTCTCGCCGGATACCTCCTCGACGTCACCGGACTCGGCAGCACCAGCGAGCTCTGGGAAGCGTGTTTCGCGCCGTGGGACGACTCGCCTCCTACAGCGACCCCCTCTCATGCCGAGCTCAACGACTACCAGTCAGACTCAGGTGTGGCGGCTGAAACGGAGACCTGGGACTTGGATAAAGGCCCTGACTACTCGTCACAGTCCTCAGACTCTGATTTCGATCCAGTCACGGATGGCAGCGACACAGAGTATGTCGACAAACCGTCCAAAGCACGCCGTCGAAAGCAGAGACCCCGGAAATACCGCCGACCCCCCCGACCCCGCCAACCTTTGGCGCAACCTCAGGTCGATCAGCCGTGGCCGGACGACGCCAACCGAGTGAAATGGCCCAAGAACGTGAAGCTCGACGACAGAATTCACCCTGTGGCGCGCCGCATTCTGCAGGACGGTCTGTCAGCCAGCAAAGCCAAAGACATCTGTCGCAGCTTCCGGAATGCCATCAAGGCGGCCTTCAAAGCCGACTCGAAGCGAGCTCAGGAACACTTCGTCCCGCCACCTCCGAAAGTCACTCCGGAGACTGTGAGTGCCTGGACGAACCTCACGGGGCTCTTACTCATGCATATGCTCACAACAGCTTTTGGAAGGTTTCCCCCGATCCTGCACGTTCCCCACACCCGAGCAGGTGGAGGACTGGCTGCTGCGCGATGGCCCACCCCTGCACCCAACCGACAACCTGCTCGAGTCCGACGCCGTTCACCCTGACATTCAGAAGGCTCTGAACCTTTTGGGGCGCCTGGTGGCGACCTGGACATCCCCAGACCTCGTGGACCAGGTCCATGTGGACACGCGAACAGGGGAGCCCGCCTTGTTCCCACATCACGGACCGGGGAACGTCCGACCCGTTCCTCAAGCGGTCAACCAGGGCAAGGAGGGGAGCCTTCTCTCAGTGTTCAGTCTGGTCATGCTGTGTATTCTGGAGAACAACCAGGTCGACGAAGAGGGCAATGAAATTGAACCTGAGGACATGGACGGTGCTGCCTCTTTGTTGAACACTCTCTTTCCTCTGGAGTACGGGTCCAGCAACCGGGACAAGCTAGACAACGAGACGAAGATCAAGTTCAGACAGGAAGAGGATAAGTTCAACAACTGGCTCGAGAATGGCGACGACACCTACGACTGGAAAAGCGCTCTCCCACGCGCCGACATCGACTCACTCCTGTCGTCATATTCTATGACACTTGCCGATGTCGACCACCTGGCATCACAGCTGCGCGCCCACGCCCCAGACTGGGATGACTTCCCGGTCAAGAACAGCGATGGTGTCCCAACCCTGTTCTTTGACAAGGACACGCCCACGGAGAAGCTGGCTGGCTTGGTGGATGTGGCTGTTCGGAGAATGCGTGACCAGTGCGGCCGTAAGTACGGCGTTCGCGCAGACACAGAGCCAGGAGTGGCACTTTTCTCCTTCTGGGTCGAGGTTATCCGTTCCCACGGCTACCTGAGAGGAGACGGGACAATGGGAGTCCGTGACCCAGCCACAAACCTGCCCACAACTTTCGGTGTTGTTTGGCATCCCCTCAGGGCCTCTCTGGCGTCCCACAGTCGCCACGGGGAGGCCTTCAGCCTCTCAGGAGACGACGCCAACATCACCTTCGAACTGTGGCTGGTTAACCGGTTCAGGCGCAGTTATCGCACTTCCGGGCTCCTCGCAGTCCTGGACGCTATGCGTCCAATCCTTCAAGCTTATCGGGACAAGCTCGTTGGGAGGGGGGTGTTTGCTATCAAGCGGACCCTCGGGCGACCGAGCCCTCGTTTGGCGGCTCTGTGGAGTCGGAACGGATCAAGCGTCGAGGAGCGCTTGATCACCGACGCCAATTATCTGGCTGGACTGGAGCACGCGTGGCAGCAGCACCTCCAAGCGATACCAGCTTCGGAGGGTCCTACGGGCACCAGTTGCTTGTACTGCAACAAGAAGCCCCAAGGCAACTACCGCAAGCTGTGCGCATCATGTTACCGGATTAAACGGGAGCTCGACCTGGCAAGGGAGGTCAAAGCGGAACTGGATCAAGCTGGAGGAGGTGGGCCAAGTTCACCTCTGTTGTTGGACCCAGGGACCATCCCTCTGCCGCGGCGCCACAGCGAAGGCTGTGAGCACGGCGCCGGCGCCGGTCTGCCGGTAGAGGGTGAATCTGCGCCAGTACGAAGGGTGGAATTCGAGCGGACTTGCGCATTGTGCAAGACATCGTTCCCACACAATGCACTGTGGAAGGCGATACCCGGCCCGCAGATTGTTGAGTTCTTGTCCCAATGCCCGCTGACGCCTAGGCCTGTTCTAGCTGCCATTACCGTGTGACGAAGCTTAAACAGGATTCGAACTCAGACATCCCCATAACCTCGACACAGCAGCAGTTCAGCAGCTGGGGCTGCCAGTGCTTATGTGGCTGCTCGCGCGGTCGTGCCCCTGGAGCCACAGAGGATGATCAGCCAAGGGAAGGGCGGAGCGTAAGTGTCGCAATGTTACCAATCCTGGTGCTGACTCTACTCAAGATCTGCGGCCAATGTTTCATCAACTGGTACGATGAGCAGTACGCCCTTTGGCAGGCCGACAAGCAGGCCGCGCAGAACGAGAAGGCCGCCGCTGAGGCTGCCAAGCAGGCCGCGCGGGACAAGAGGGCTGCTGCCCAGGCCGCTAAGCAGGCTGCGCAGCAGGAGGGGGCCAAGAAGAGGGCTGCTGTCAAGGCCGCCAAACAGGCAACCACCGAGGCCGAGAAGAAGGCTGCACGGGAGGAGAAGGCCAAGGAGCGAGCTGCCGTCAAGGCCACCAAGCAGGCTGAGCAAGAGGCCGCTAAGAAGGCTGCGCGGGAGGAGAAGGCCAAGGAGAAGGCAGCTGCGCGGGAGGAGCAGGACAAGGAGAAAGCCAAGGAGAAGGCAGCCAAGCAGGCCGCCGCCGAGGCCGCTAAGCAGGTGGCTCAAGAGGAGAAGGCTAAAAAGAAGGCGGAAGAGAAAGCGAAGAAGGAGGCCAGGGCTTTGATACAGTGGTACCACGAGTGGGCTACTGTGACAAGGGATAGCGCGGAGGCGGCGGCGGCCGACCTCAACACAGCGCGTGAAGCCCTCGGCCATGCCCATGCAGAGCTTGTAAGGGCACAGGAACAGGCAGCCTCTTTGGAGCACTGGATCGTCACCGCATCTCTGGACCAACAAGTGGTCGAGGCAAACGTAAACCTCCACATCTGCGCAAGCCGACATGTGGCCTGCCCGACCGTCGGAAGTTTGGGAATCTTCAACCATGCCTATGAGGAGTTCTATGGGAGGCGCCAAACAGCTGAAGAGCACCGAAATCTGGTACAAAGGAAAATCACCGAACTCGAGACGGCGACCGCGAACATGAGGCTCGCCATGGAGCCCATTCGGGCCACGGCAGAAGCTGCAGCGGAAGCTGATGCGTCATACCTCTCTCTCATTGTGGAACACGTCGCTGGTCTCGCCGAAGAAGCCGAGGGCGAAGCCGAGTTTTCGGAACTCGAGGGGACCCCCGACTAGAGGTGCCACAGATTGTTCTTTCGAGCCGCGCAACGACCTCCCATTTGGCCTGTAGAATGGAACTTCGGTGATCGTCGGGACTGTCTTCGGGCCACCACCGAGGGATCTACAATCCTCGGCGCTTCGGCCCTACTCCAACAATGACGCCACCGACAACCTCGGTTCGGCGATCCATCCGCGGCGCCGCGACTACCGCGCGACCGGCGCCGACACGACTGTGCCGATCACTGCCAGAATCGTCCCTCTGCCAGCATCGCAGCGTCAACCTCAAGCAACTCTCGCATGTCCATGCAGTCCCCTGCTGTGCGTCCCCGCGATATGCCTGGCGCAATCGAAAGCCGGTGCATGCCAGCGTGGTTCTGCAACTCAAGGTCCACGTCCGCCTGCGCCATGCATAGGTTCAATCGCATCGCGAAGCAGATCGAGGCTTCATCGCACCGGTGTTCCCAGTCTTCCTACACGTCGGGGCAATCGTATGAAGGTGAGGCACAACGCAAGCCGGTCCGCTACGGGACGGCGCCGCACGCTGCGGTGTACCCGCTGGCGCTCAGTTGCCCGCTGACAGCGAACCCTAATGGACTGTCGGCATGGCCGAGGAGTTGCGACCAGGTCGGCAGGCGCGTGAACGTTGCCTAACGCCTAACGCTCCGGTGCCTAAAATCAGGCACGGGGCAGGAGTCGGTTGTGGGTGGTCAAATAAACTTGGAGTTTCCGTACCACTGTTACATCGCGTGGCAATAACCCCGTGAGACTCCGCTCTCCACACGCAAATTGTGGCAGTTGTGCCTCATTCTGTATGGCCGATTCTGTATGGCCGCAGTCTGGAGGGAGGAGGGAGACGCGGAGGGTCGACTCTACTTTGGAATTCTGCTCTTGGATTCTTCTTTCTTTCTTGCTCTACCTAAAACGTTCAGCCCGCCTTTCCCTCCGGCTTAAACTTTGGTTAACGTATAAAAATGGTGAGAATCACGACGACGACGACGACCTCGACTACGACCGCGCATCGAAGTTCATTGTTTCGCTTGGACCGGGAGTCATTGCTGGGACAGAAAGACGGACGTGGACTCGGAATGTCTTGGAGGGACAAATTTGTGTCACGACACACGACCGCGCTTGGACGACAGCTTGGGACTTTGGGACAGGTGGAACATGAACTTGGTTGCGACGGCGTCGAGGATCGCTCGCTTGGAATATTAGGTGCTGGAGCTAACCGTGCAGTCTGAGATCCAGAACCTCTCCCTCGCCGCCCTCATCCTGGCCGACGACGCTGTCGAGATCACCGTGAGTATATGAGCTGCTGTTCTTCAGCCTAGCTACGTCTTCCCGTGTGGTAGCTGACCATCCAGGCCGACAAGCTCATCGCCCTTACCTCGGCCGCCAAGCTCGAGATCGACCAGATCTACGCTTCGCTCCTCGCCAAGGCTCTTGAGGGCAAGGACATCAAGGAGATGCTCACCAACGTCGGTGGTGGCGGTGCCCCCGCCGCTGGTGCCGCCCCTGCTGGTGGTGCCGCCGCCGCCGCCGGTGGCGACGCCCCTGCCGCTGAGGAGAAGAAGGAGGAGGCCAAGGAGGAGTCTGACGACGACATGGGCTTCGGTCTCTTCGACTAAGCGTCTCGTCCTCCCCTTACCCCTATACCGGACATCTCACCTTCCTCCCTTGATCATGTACCATTAATGCATGGATTGGGCCACCCAACAGACTGGAGCAGCTGGAGCGCGGAGTGGACCGTTCGAGTACTGACCATGAGAATGACCTTGAGAGTTTTAAGGAAGTCACGTGCAAAATTGATGCAGACATCTGCAGAGTGGAGGGACTCGATGGTATCGGAACCGGTGACGGGCTGGCGACGCACTTTTGGACTTGGTACAGCGCTGCTGATCGCGCAGTCATCGTCCCGGCATGCTCGTCGCCTTGACCGCAGCCGGCCTCACGAGATGTTCACTGTTGGATGACCAAGCGCTTCATCGCTGAAGCCCCAAGCCTTTCGCAGCGAGTCAGGTTGTGTTGCGAGAATCTGTCACGGGCCACGGTTCATTCGCAGATCACGGTTGATTCCATAGCAGATATCCTCTAGTAGCTCCTCAACTCATAGTCGACTGATACTGGTGACATGTCTCAAATCGCAAGATGTCTTTCGGACCGGATCCGACTGTAGATGCCACTTGATCGACTCGGTGCCACTGTCACTGAGACAAGCCGACTGGCGGCTTCGCTCGTGTCCGACGATCAGCCTGATGTATGCCCACTTGCGCTCCGCTGCAGGCGACGCAATGCTAAGGGGGAGGTATGCTTAGACTCAGAGACAAGGGTGATGCATGTACGATGCGTTGATAGAACTGGGTGGCGAATATGGGGGTGGGCCACAGGCAAAATCTCCGAAACGCCGCCATACTTAACGCGCCAGACATGCCGCAGCTCACGAGCGTCAGTTGATTACAGCAAGTCGAGCACCGACAACACCGCCAACTTCACCACTCAGCCCCAACGCTTACCGCCTCCTCTCCCCGCCTCCCCCGTCCAACAGACCATCACAAACTCACCGTACTAGAAAAGCCAACCTAGGGCACCGTTTGAATGAGCAGCAGTACGTTTCTCCCACCCTTATCGCCCGCAGATCGCTGACATGTGTTCTCCCCCTTCGCCACCTGGACCTCTTATCTATCTCGCACTCGATCGCGACGTGGCTGGTGCCTTGACCTCTGCCGACCTCCACTGCCCACTGACCTTGACTCCTTGACCTCCATTGCTGCGTCCTCTCGCTGAACGTTCCGCACGCCGTTGAACTTTTCGCCACCCACCGCAACGCGTCGTCATTGTTATCGCTCTCCCCTTGCACACGATGACGTCTCGTCTGACAGCTACCAAGGAGACTTCGGCTAAGACCAAGAGCAAGGCCCCGGCGGCTTCTGCTGGGGCCATCAACCTCGGGGCGCCCTTCGGTAAGTCGAACCCGGCGCCGTCGCACCGTCTGCGCGGACACTGACGCTTAGACCCGTTCTCGTCGTCCGACCCCTTCGGCGACGACAAGCCCTCGATCGAGCGCAACGTCGGCAAGACTGCTGACAAGATCCACATCCGTCTCCAGCAGCGCAACGGTCGCAAGACCATCACCACCGTCGCGGGCATCCCCGACAAGTACGACCCGCGCAAGCTCCTCAAGGCTATGAAGAAGGAGTTTGCGTGCAACGGACACGTCGTCCACTCGGCCGACTCGGACGAGGAGGACTCGCCCGCCCCCGGCAAGAAGGACGAGCACGGCAAGGTCCTCCAGTTCCAGGGCGACCAGCGTGCCTCCGTCAAGCAGTTCCTCGTCCAGTCCGGCCTGCTCACTGAGAAGGAGGCCAAGGACCAGATTGTCATGTGCGTGGGCCCAGCTACCCCAAAGGTCTTGCAGCTAACGTCGCAGCCACGGTTACTAGACGCCTTATATTTTTTGGCAAGCAACACCAACTACCTACACGTTTATGTGCAACCACATCACCAGCTCTGTTCCGGTTGTGTTTCTGTCCCCTCCACCCATGCATTTGATTTGCTACGACGGCACGAAGGCGCGGCCACGGTTCGACTCACGGTGACTCGGTACCAGGACGCGAACTCATGACACAGCTACAGATGATGCGACGGACTTCACTGCTGACTGCCTGGCATCAGCTAACGTCCAACTCCAATTAGCTGACGGGCTTTCGCAGATGGACAGCTGCCGTCAGCTACTGGATCTGGGACCCCAGCTTACAAATGACACTGCGGTCAGTTGTAATTCTTCAGAACTAAACAACTCACGAAGACCTATCGTTCGACCAGCGCCTGCGATCTGCTGTTAGCTCTCGGCTCCAGGACCTTAGCTTACCCATCGACGAAGGTCGTCTGGTGTCAGCTGAGACCTACGACCAGACAGCTTACGGAAGGGGCGAGCAGAGTCTGGAATCAGCCCATGAGCTCATTGTCCTAGCTACCTGCCGCGCTGGAGTCAGCTCTAGGGTCGGCGACTTAAAGCTTACCGATGAGCTATGTGGAGCCCACTGCATCCGGGAATCAGCTTGAGATGGCGATTATGCAAGCTCACCATCACTGACGTAGGGGGACTTGCCGGTCTGGAGTTAGCTTCGAGGTCACATCTCAGCTTACATCCTGCAAGGCTCCAAGGCTGGGGTAAGCTTGACGCCTGGCTGGACAGAGCTGACGGTACTGGTTTGGGGTCTGGGATCAGCTGTCGCCAAGTATGACAAAGCTACCTGACAAACTGAAGTTAGCTAAGCGACAGTCGACTTGCAGCTCACCGTTCAGCTACAAGCGGACATGCGATCTGGGATCAGCTCAAGCCCCGAGGTCGCTAGCTTTCCTTCGCCGTCGTAGGGGCACTTGTCGGTCTGGAGTTAGCTTCGGTCTGACAAGCCAGGTAGCTTACCTCCTTAATGGCCAGGCCGCTGGGTCACTGGTGTCAGCTTCACCCACAGGACCAACAAAGTTGACGCTGCTATAGAGACAGGGGTCTGGGGTTAGCTCGAGAATCGTACGCCTAGCTCACTCATTGAGGCGGTTACTACTGGAGCCAGCTCAGACGGTTCATCTGCAGCCCACCATCTGCTCATGTCTGGGATCAGCTATACGCCCCAGGAAAGCTTACTCTGCAGGTCTGGGGTCTGCTCACGTACAGCCCAGCTAACTCACCTGACGCGGTGTCGAGATATCACTTGGCATCGAGGAGATCGCGCTGTAGATCAGCTACGATGCGGAAGAGCACAGCCAACCGGCAAGACGAGAGTGACTGAAGTCAGCTCGCACACAGTGGATCACTAGCTCACCTCGGACGCGCTTAATTAGTAGCATTTCAGGGCGAAACAAGACAACTTCTGGCGATCTGAGATCAGCTGAGAAAGCCCCGCCTTGGGGGTCGACCACTATTGCCTGGTATCAGCTGTCCGACCGCACTATTAGCTCACCTCCGCGCGACGTCCTTGAAGAGACTTGTGCCAGTCTGGAATCAGCTACTATCTTGGCCATGTGAAGCCACGTTGCAGGCCTGGAGTCAGTCTAGCGTGCGGATCAAGCATCGTACATCCCAACTTGGGGTTAGCTGGCGACAGAACCTGCCTAGCTCACTCGCTGCTGCTCGGGGACATCAGGGCTGGGGTGAGCTGCGAGCAACGAGTCATGAGCTCACCTACTGTGGGGTCAGCTAACCGTAGAAGACATAGCTACCTCTGTGAGTCTGGAGTCAGCCCGATGAACCGTTCGCTGCCTCACCTCATCGGGTTTCATGAGGTAGCGGCACGGCTGGGATCAGCTTCTGTCGTTCGATCAAAGCCCACGCAGACGGCCCGTGTCGGCTGGGGTCAGCTACTGACCGACGATGGTCAAGCTACCACTACGGATCTGGAGTCAGCTCATGGCAGAAGTTCGATAAGCTCGCGAGGATGTGTCGACACAGCCTGGCTCTCTGCACGGAGTCAGCTGGGACTAAGCTCGTCAGAGCTACCTGTGTGAGCCTGAGAGTCAGCTTCAGGGACTAGCAAACAGCTCACTCCTCCTGGTGATCTTCTGAGGCTGCCCCAATAGGCTGTGGTTAGCTACCATGAGCAAATCAACAGCATACCTTCTCCTGAGTTGGTGCGGTGAGCTTCTCGGGCGATCCATTGGCCACCTTCGGGGGCCTGAGACGTCAGCTTGCGATCGCAATCCCGGTAGCTCGCCTTCTCCCGTGTCGTAGACGTCGCCACTCTGGCAGTCAGCTTGAAGCCACCAAACCCAGCTTACTGTTTCCTGTGAGGCTGAAGTTAGCTGGAGGAACGTTTCGTGGAGCTACGTGGATGACACCTAGAATCAGCTGATCTAATTACGTTTGAGCAGCTTACCTACCATCGTTGTGAGGTTAACTGTCTGCCTGTGGTTAGCTGGCGGGAGCTGTTGGCAGCTTACCTGCCGTACTAGTCGACTTGATTCAACAGCTTCGCCACCTGTGCCAGCTGGGAGTTAGCTGGTTTTTGGAAATTGCACAGCTCACTTTCTCCTGTGTGACTAGAGTCAGCCTCGCTCGGCTCAGGAGTACATTCTTTGCGCTGGGGTCACCTGTTACAGGTCTTTCGCCTGTCACTCAGGCGCTGGAGTTAGCTTAGGAGGGATCGAATGAGCTCACCCAGCGGAGGAAAGCCAGCACAAGGGTGCACTGACGTTAGCTACCACGACGCGCTGAGAAGCTGACGCCCAGACCGGGCGAGGCGAAGGACTGTCCCAAGACTGGCTTCGGCTTGAGAAATGCTGTAACGAGACTCACAGACCGGCGGGTGAGGGGCCTGGTGTTAGCTCCAAGCAGGGATGGTGACAGCCCACTGGAGGAGATGAGCGGTTCAGCGACGGCAAAATTCAGCTTGTCAGCACTCCGAGCAATCGGCAACGAGCAGACCTGGAATCGGCTCAGGCGGCAATTGTGGCAGAGCTGACGCACGGTGAGGCCCGAGTCTGCTGTTAGCTTATGACCGCCATGCATCAAGCTCACTAGTGCCGTCCCTTGGCGCGCACGGTGGCCCCAACAGACTTCAGCTTGTATGAGCCAATGGAAATATCGCACTAACTGCTATTAGCTCATCAGTGCGCAACAAAAAGCCACCTCGGGGCTCTGAAGTCAGCTCGTGGGGGACGATCAGAGCTGACGCACGCATGTCGTGGGCAGGGGAGAGAAGCCCGGCTCTGCTGTCAGCTTGGACAGGCGACATGTTGGAAGCTAACGGTGACCAAGCGTGGCGGAGGCTGAGTGTCAGCTTGCGGCGAATGTGAGAAAGCTTGCGGCTCCGCCCGTGAGACAGGCCAGGATTCATTGATTCATGGTAGTGGCAAGGCCACATCTGAATCTGGGGTTAGCTTTTCCTCCGTTCGCCTAGCTCACTCTGCCTCCCGATATGCGGAGCGAACTGGCGGCAGTCTGCGATCAGCTAGATGCGCCGACCGCCAGCTAACACCACCTACCGGCGGAAGTTGGTACGGTAGCTTGACAGAGCTGTCGTCAGCTAATGGCGTAGCGCTCTGAGCTCACGTGGTGGGTAAATACACTTCCCGTTTGCTGCAGCAACTAGGAGACAGCTTACAAGCGGGCAGTGGTATCGACGACGCACCGGTCTGCGATTAGCTTATATGTCGCTGTGCATCAGCTCAGTTTCCGCAGTTCAAATGCACACCTGAAGTTAGCTGAATAGGAGCCGAATGGTTAGCTCACGGTATCGCAAGGAGGTAAGAGATGCCATGGGCATTGAAGATTGCCTTCGTTCTGGACTCTGCTGGGAGCCGCTGGCTAGGTAGCTCACGGAGTCTCAACGTTGGTATGCGGCCTGTGACGAGCTGGAGAGCACAGCTGGAAGCTCACCCTTAGAGCACGGGCGGGTGGCATGCCTTCTGCCAGTCAACGCGATGAAGGAACTGTCGTTAGCTGAACAAGTGCTCATTAGCTTACTGCTCAGTCTGCCACATCGATCACGCCACAAAACCACCCGGAGCAGGAAGACTGCGGTCAGCTTCGACGTGTCATGGTCAGCTCACAGGCCACGGCGCGATGCCTGCTGGGACTGTTGTCAGCTAGGCACCGCATTGGCAGACAGCTCACCAGCGAGAGACAGTCGCTGCCTGCCTGGGCTAGAAGTGCAGAGGCCATGGCACACTGCAGTCAGCTCGAAGCAAGGTCTAGCAGCTTACCGAAGGAGTGCTGCCGGAGTTCAACGGCTGTCGTCAGCTTGACAATATCAACGAACCAGCTTACGAGCTTGGATGGAGTGCGCTCAGCGGCGACGGGGTACGATTGGCCGCAGGCAGGGAAAGACTCTGGTTGTCAGATGTAGCTTGATGGCTCATCTTGCCTGGATGCACACTGTGCCGCTCTTGTTACTCCCCGACAGACGCTGGTGTGACCTTACGAAGGGGCATCCAATCTCAGCTCACAGCAAGGCGGCATGAGCACTCTCATGCGTAGTTGAGACGGCCTTCTGTCTCGTCAGCTCTGAAGCCAGCACGACTCGTAGCTGCGCACCTTCTCGCATGCCTGTAGTCAGCTTCGGTTCCATAAGCACTAGCTCACTGATCACCTTCTCGGTGTGGCTGCGTTCCTCGAGACGTCATGAAAGTATTACAATGTCACCTGGTTGTCAGCTTAGGACCGGACCCCCACCAGCTACTCTCGTCGACTACTCTCGTCGACGCACTCTGTGTGAGTGGCAGACGTCAGCTTCTACTCAGAGTTGGCAAGCTCACAGATGTCGAGGGCCTAGATGGCAGGACGCAGAGCATGTAACGGTATGCTAACGATCACTTTGTTGTCAGCTTCAGAAATCAAATGAGGCTAGCTTACAGCACGCTTTCAGACGGCACTGGTCCTGCTGTCAGCTCGTGAGGTTCGAAAAAGAAAGAAGCTTACCTCAGCCCCGAACTTGTAGATCTCATCGGCATCTCAGTCTGTAATCAGCTTTCCGCAGTTATTTCAGCTCACCATCATCCGGTGCATGCTCGCATGTCTGACGATTGAGATGAGGAGTGGGTTCTGCTCAGAGCGTGGCGGGAGCACTGCGGTCAGCTATCACAAGCGTCCACGAGCTGCTCACCTTCTGCCTGTCAGCTGTAAGAGGAATAGAAGCAGCTCACCAGCAGCCTGCCGTCAGCTTCCAGTAGCCAACGCCGAAAGAAGCTTACTCCTAGTCCCGTCCTCAGCACTTGAACTGGGGTGAGCTTGGTGGTGGCCGACTACTTCTAGCTTACCGGTGTGCGCCAATGCTGAACCGGCTCCGCATGCCGAAGGCAGGAGCCTGATTTCAGCTTGGGTCGTGGCAGCACACAGCTACTCACGCTAATGACACTTGAGCAGCGCTATCTGACTTGGTCAGCTAATCCTGAACACCTCAGCGTACCGGTGTCGAGTCTGTTGTCAGCTTGGAAAGAGGTCCGACTTTAGCTCACCTCTACACTTTGGTCGAGTATTGGTGCACCAGACTGCCATTGAAAAGCTGAATTTTGGTGGAAGACTAGCTAGCTACTCACGCTTAACTGAGAGTCAGCTCAGACGGACCACCACGTAGCTTACCCCTGACAGTCAGCTTCATGGCACTAGTTCAGCTACGCACACCCCACAGCTGGAGTCAGCTTAGCTCGAAAAGCGTCAAAGCTTACAACGTCAAGGTCTGGAGGGCATACGTGCCGTTCATGAAGAGACGAGGGCTGGAAGTCAGCTCAAAGATGATTCGGCAGCTACCTACCCCAGCCTGTGGATCAGCTTTGAGCACGCCGCCATAGCTCACGTCACCTGATATCAGCTCCATAGGATGACCGAAGCTGCTCACCATCCATACCTGTGTGTCAGCTTTCAGCAGCAAATTCGCGGCATACCTTCCACACCGCGTCCTAATCCCACAGTGGCGTGTCACCCTCCAGAATGCCCCCGAGGAACCTGGCGGTTAGCTAGACGTCAGACAAGAAGCAGCTGCGCTCACCTGGTGCCGAGTGTCAGCTGTCTGTCAGCTTCCAAGTCATACGCATTAGCTCACATCCGACTGCCATCAGCTCGAAACTCGAAACGGCAGTTTACCCACACGAGCCTGATGTTAGCTCCCAGAACACCACTTGCAGCTCACAGAGGATCCCACCCGGTGCGCGCACTGCGGCTCGCAATCTTCCGCGCAGTTGCATATGGCCCGCTGACGATCAGCTCGACCAGAAGCCTCGAAAGCTGCGACCCACCCCTGTCTGTCAGCTAGACACAGAAACCCCATAGCTCACGTTTGCCTGAAATCAGCTCAAAGCATCGTAGTTATCTTCGCGTACTTGTTGTCAGCTAGGATCTGTGCCGTCCAGCTCACCTTACCCACGCCGAGCATGTCTCGAGCCACCGAAGGCGACAGACCTGATCGTGAGTTGAAGGTAGAATGCCTCTAGCCACCTCGGAGTCTGCCCTCCCTCGTCGCTTTCGGCAGTCAGCTTTGCTACGGGCAGCCAGTGGCGTACCCAATCCTAGTCCTGTGGTCAGCTTTACCTGTTCACCCGGTCAGCTTACACGTCTGCCTCCTACGCTGGTTGCATACTGAGACTCAAGAGCGCAGTGAGGTTTGCCGAGGCACAATGTTCGCTCTGGTATCAGCTCAAGGTGAATCATCCGGCTCACTGGAGCCTGCACATCAGCTTTGAGCATCAATCCTCCAGCTCACCCTTGATCAATCATTGCGCCGTTCAGTTCGCATGCCGAAAGATCTGGGGTGAGCTACGTCTGAGACGCTCTTAGCTCACCCTAACAACATATCGTGGGCATGCACACGCCAGAGTTCATGATGTATGCATAGCGAATATCACTGTTGTCAGCTAATATAACCTGTGCCCCGAAAGCTCACCGACAATGATCAAAAGTGCCACACTCCACCCGCTCCTAACATGCACCATGACCGCCGATCAATTTCATCTCCAAGCGACGTAGCTCAGATGGAAGAGCGTTGGGCTCATATGAGTTCACCCAAAGGGCAGAAGATCGAAACTTCTCGTCGCTAGAAAGCTTTTTGTTTTCTGCGGGCGGGTTGGACGACCAAAGAGAGCCTGCGCGGGCCCTGGAGGGTGGGTGGTCAGGGAAGAGGAGAAAGGGTGGGTGGTGATTGGTCGACGTGCGAGGGCCGATGGCATCGGGCGGTTGAGGTAGTGGTGCATGCTGCATGGCTGCCTGCATCGTCAGCACTGGTTGCCACAGCTCTCATAGCTCACAGTAATGCACTGTGTCAGCCATGAGTCGCTTGCTCTCTGCGAGGATGACTGAGGTCTGGGGTGAGCTCCCACGACGATAGCGTCTAAAGGATGTAGCTGCGGAGCCTAGATGCAGGGTCAGTGTGACTGTCGTCAGCTCTGCTCTGTGTGGATTTAGCTCACACTATCGAAGATTGGTCGAAGAGGTGTCGTGCAAATCTAGTCCTATACATCTGAAGTCAGCTTCGTTGCAGGATAGGCTGAGCTCACAATGTACAACTTCCACCTATTGGGGACTTGAGGTCAGCTGCACAACGTTCGGAGAGCTCACCTCCGCTCTGTGATGCGGTCCTATACCTCAGGGCACACAGTGCGACCGTCTGAGGTCAGCTCGTTGGGAGAAGAGTGAGCTCACGCGTCCGTCAGTCGTCATCCTCCTCCTCCAGCGCGTGCATCTGCTGTCAGCTAACCCCCGTCGAAAGAAAGCCCACCTTGAACTCGAGGATGCCGTTGTGCATATGCGGCGGCATGCTGTCCGGCACGGGCATCATGACCTGGACAGAGAGGAAGCCCGTCTCGTCGATACGCAGGCAGACCTTGAGGCTGTGCTGGAGCGCCTTGGACAGGAGTGCGATGTGGGGCGCATGATAGCTGGTGTTAGCTGGAAGACAAGTTCACTCAGCGAGACGTACCTAAACACGACGGGCTGGTCGCACTCGAACGCCTCCATCACCTCGCGCTCGTAGGGGTAGTCGAACTGGCATCAGCTTCACCCTGAACCTTGCAGTAGCTGGCAGAGAGGAGGGGGGGATTCACCTGCTGTCAGCTGGCGAAGTTCCGACCGCAGCTCACCTGTACAGTGCCAAAGTCTCCTTCGGCGTAGAGTGAGAACCGCGCTGAGCGCTTGCGTTCCCGCTCGCCGCCCTCGCCGGGCTTCAGGCGGAGAATGACGCGCGCAGCGCTGGGCGGGAGGTCCATGAGCGCGTCGCGGAACCAGGGGCTCTGTCGTCAGCTAAGTCATCAGGGCAAGTCAGCACCTTCATGATCATGTACACGAGTCTGGTGTCAGCTCTCCCCAGGTAGCGTGGCTTACTGGCTCTCCTCATCGAAGGGGTGGTTCATGATCTCCTCGGGCTCGAGCGTGCTGAACCTGCACTGTGTGACTGGTCCTTTGCTGTCGTCCCTCCTTTTTGTCAGCTCAACGTCTGCTTCTGGTGAGCTCACAGCATGACGTCCAGCGTACTCCCCCGCCCTGCCCATGTCAAGCGCATGAAGGTGTTCTTCCCCCGATCGAAGCGGGGAGGAGGCTCGTCGTCCTCGCCCGGAAGTGCGTCGCCGGCCCAGCGCCGCTTGCCCCCGCCGCCGGAGGTGCCGCCCGCGTTCCCGAAAATGTTCAGGCACTGCAGCAGAGCGTCTAAGCTGAGCTCGAACACGTCCACTTCGTCCTCGTCTGCGGGCGTGTACTCAAACACGGAGAAGAGGTTGGAGGGGATCCACGCCGTCGCGCAGAGGGACTTGACCTCCTCGACTGTGACTTCGAAGCCGGCTGCTGACACGGTCATGATCGCGTTCTGGTGTCAGCTAAACAAGTCGTCACACCGGGAGCTTGATAATCGCGCACTGATGGGGAGCGGGCATGGTGGACATCGCTTGGGAACAGGCAGGATGAGGGATGAAGGAGGAAGGATGCAGAAGTAAGAGAGGAAGATAGAGCAACGTCGAGGTGCAGTGGGAAGCAGCACACGACGTGTGACGAGGCAGGATGTGCCAGGAGCGAGGGCGCAAGAGTGCGAGGGGCAGTGTCACTCACATGCTTCAGCCCGATCCCGCGCAGCAGCCGTGCGAAGGGGCGAACGTCTGGTGTCTCCGCAACCAGGATCTGTCCTGTCAGCTGACACGACGGGAAGGCAGCTCACAGGTGCGCGCTGGCTGGCAGCCTGGCTCGCCATTTGGCTCTGGCTGGGTCCTGCCTGGCTCATCGTCGTGTCGTCAAGCCGAGTGGTGCTGGTCGCTGAGCTCGAAAGGTGGGAAGATCGAAACGGCGAGCAGATCAGGAGGAAGTGGACTGCTTTTCAATGCCTTTGGAAGTGTGCTGTCGTGAAAGGGGGTGAAAGGAGATGGGAGGAAGACATTTGTTGACACCTCGCGCTCTGTCCAGTCATCCGGTCGACCTCCACTTGCCTCCACTTCGCCTTCCTCCACTTCCCTCGTGCCAGGAACGCCCTCAGCGAAACCAGCCAGGCACGGCCGAATGATATCAGCGCAATGTCCATGTGCCCTCTCCGTCATCTCCGCTGCCCTGCTCCCTCGTTCCCTCGGAGCGCCTCGCCGTCATAAGCTTTCTCACCGTTCATCTCTTGTGACACTGGACACTTCATCTGAACACTCATCTGAACTACACTCGCTACAACTCGATCTAACACTATGGCCGGCGGTCGATCTCCCCTTCCTCTTCTCTTTGCTGCTGGACTCGGTGAGTTCTCATGACTTCCCTGCTGTCGTCCCTCTGTCCCCTCCTACCGTTCAGCTGCTCTCTGCCTGGTCAGCTGGCCCTTCCTTCCTCCGTTCTCAACCCCTTCCCCCTTCCATATTCCTTACCCCTCCTCCTTCCTTCTCACCTTCTCACCTTCGTCTCCCCTCGTCCCCTCTGCACCCTAATCTTCCCGCTCCCCTTCTCCCACGACCCACTCCCAGCTGTGAGTGCCTTCCTCCCAAGCTAACACCCAGGCGTCCTCTCGGGCCTGTACATCTGGAAGCAGCCCCTGGCGCAGTACACCGAGGAGCAGAAGAACAAGGGCAAGCCCCTCGTGCCTCCCTCCGACATCTCGCCCAAGGTGTCCGAGGAGATCAAGGCCGCGGCGACGGCGCCGAGCACGGACCAGCAGGTCGCGTTCGACTCGGCGCGCGCCGCAAACTCGGAGCACGGCGTGCCGAGCAAGTGAGCTCAGGTTGCGTGTTGAGCTGACAGGGCAGGAGGAGCTAAGCGTTACTGAGCGATGGAATGGGTAAGAGGAGGCGAGGGGAGGTGAGCTAGAGAGGCAGGGCTGGTAGGCTGACAGACAGGCGTAACTGGGCTGCTATGATGTGGTGGAAGAGGGGAGGGAAGGTGAGCTGAAACGGAGGACCGGGAGCTGACGAGCAGATCGAGAATGGAGATTAGTAGTGACATTGCAAATGTATTTTGTTGCTGGTTGCTGCACTTCCTGACGTGGATGAATGCGACTGATGCCCACTCGACAGCGCTGACGCGCTGCCTCGCCCTGTCTGGTTCGCTGAGGTGTGACATTTGATGCTATGAAAATGAATGCCAATGCTTTGTCGAGTCTGTCTAGTTCTCCTGCTTCTTGTCGCTGTCCTTGTTCTCCTCGGGGTCGACCTCCTTGAGGCTCTCGCGCTGCTTCCTCCTCTTCTCGGCGTCGACATCGAGCTGTTTCTCAATGTACACGTCCATCTCGTCGGCGTGGTCGAACGGCCTCTTGCCGAGGAGATGGCGCATATCCTCGCGCGTGATGACCTCCTTCTCGAGCAGCAGCGCGGCGACCTTCTCGACGTCCGCCTTGTGCTTCGTGAGCAGCTCCGTGGTGCGCGTGTGCGCCTCCTTGATCATCTTCCTGACGGCGCCGTCAATCTCCTGCGCCGTCGCCTCGCTGAAGGGCTTGTTGAACGACTCCTGCTGTCCCTGCTGCCCGCCGTAGGAGATGGGGCCAATAGTCGGGTCCATGCCGTAGTTGGACGCGACCTCGTGCGCCATCTTGGTGATCTTCTGGAGGTCGTCCTGCGCGCCCGTCGTGATCTCGCCGAAGAATATCTCCTCGGCCACCCGCCCCCCGAGCGTCATGCACATCCGGTCCAGCAGCTGCTGCGTGCTGAACAGGAACCGCTCCTTGGGGAGGTACTGCGCGTATCCGAGTGCGCCGACGCCGCGGGGGATGATGCTGACCTTGAGCAGCGGGTCCGCGTACTCGAGGAACCAGCCGCAGACGGCGTGCCCCGCCTCGTGGTACGCGACCGTCTTCTTCTCGTTCTTCCCCAGCACACGCGACTTGCGCTCCAGGCCCGCGATGACACGCTCGATCGCGCCGTCAAAGTCGTCCTCGGTCACCGAGTCGCCGTCGCGACGCGCAGCGCGAAGCGCAGCCTCGTTGCACACGTTCGCGATGTCGGCGCCCGAGAAGCCGGGCGTCAGCAGCGCAAGCTTCTCGGCAATCGTGTCGACTGTCAGGTCTGACGCCAGCTTCAGAGGGCCGAGGTGCACCTTGAAAATCTGGCGGCGGCCGCCGATGTCCGGACGGTCGATCGCGATGTGACGATCGAATCGGCCCGGACGCATAAGCGCCGGGTCGAGGACGTCGGGTCGGTTCGTGCCCGCCAGCACGACGATGTGCTCCTTCGTTCCGAAACCGTCCATCTCGACGAGGAGCTGGTTCAAAGTGCTCTCGCGCTCGTCGTTGCCGCCAAAGTTGCCGCCCTTGCCGCGCGCCTTGCCGATGGCATCAATCTCGTCGATGAAGATGATGCACGGCGCGTTCTTCTTGGCCGTCGCGAAGAGGTCGCGCACGCGGGAGGGGCCGACACCGACGAACATCTCCACGAACTCGGAACCGGACACAGAGAGGAAGGGCACCTTGGCCTCGCCCGCCGTCGCCTTCGCGAGCAGCGTCTTACCCGTTCCCGGCGGGCCGGAGAGGATGGCGCCGCGAGGAATCTTGGCGCCGAGCTTCTCGTACCGCGCCGGCTCCTTCAGGAACTTGACGAACTCCATGATCTCCTCCTTCGCCTCGTCCGCGCCCGCGACGTCGCGGAACCGCACGTTCACGTCCAGGTCCTGGTTGAACATCTTGGCCTTGGACTTGCCGACGCCGAAGACGCCGCCGCCGCCGCCCATGCCGCCGCCGCCGGCGCGCGAGCGCATCATCCAGAGAAGGAATCCGGCGAAGAACAGCATCGGAGCAAAGTGGAGCATCATCGAGGCGGCGCTCGCCTCCTCGTGGTAAGAGACGGGGATACGCTCGGAAGGCGGGATTTCGAGCTCATCCTGCGTCTGGCGGAGCTGGTTCTCAAAGTTCTCGAGCGAACCGATCGTGAACACGTACGGCGCCGGGCCACGGGGCGGGTCGGTAGTGCCGGGCGTGCTGCCGCCGCTCGACGAGGAGCCCGAAGAGCCCGAGACGGGGTTGTGCAGGTGGACGCGGACCTTGTTGCCGTTCACGACCTCGAGCGACTGGACGAGGCCGCGGGCGAGCAGCTGGTTGCGGCTGAGGTTAGTTCAAGTTCCGAGCCGTCAACTCACAATTCCTGCCAGGTGATCTCGCGGGTCGTGTGCTCCCCGGGCGAGGTGATCGAGTACAGGACGTAGGTTCTGAGGTCAGCTCATCGTGCCCGCTACACAGCTTACGAGATCGCCGCAAGCAGGAGCTGGTTGGGCGTGAGGCCGCCGAAGTTGCCGTTACCGCCCGAGCCTCCGCGGCCACCGCCGCCGCCTCCTCCGCCGGTCGCCGTCTTCTTACCGGCCTGCTCGTCGCTGAGCCTCGGCCTCCGGTCCTTCCAGTCGCCTCCGTCGTCGTCGCGGCCGTCGTTCTTCGCTCCGGACGGCTGGTCCTTGCCCTCCTCGGTACCGTGCGGCGGCTGCTCGGGCGACTTCAGCGGCTGGCTTCCCGGCGCGGGATTCGGCGCCTTGGGGACAGTCTCCTTGCCGCCGAACACACCCTCGAGACCTTGCGGCGTCGGGGTGTTGTTGCCGGGGCGCGGCTGGCCGGTGTTGGCGCGGAAGACGGACGTCGAGAGCATAGCGGTCGGCCGCATGGTGGGCCTCACGAACGCGCTTCGCCGCATGGCGCTGCGCAGGGGAAGGCGGAACATGGTGTGGGGCCTTCGGAATCGGAGTCGGTGTCGGTTGTGGTGTGAAACTGAAAAGAGTCGAAAAGGAATGGACGTATGCAGGGAATGAAAAGAGAAGAGAGAAGTGTCGAGTGCGAAGCGTCCGTCGTCTCTTCCGTGTCGCTTCCGTTCGCTGTCGTTGAGTGGTGGTGAGAGACGAAGGAAGGGAAGGGTTGGTCGGAAGGAGGGGAGATGGAAAGTCGGAACAGACTGAGCGAAAGCGTGCGTGTCGGTGTGTGCCGGGACGTTCGAGATCGGCCAAGTGCGCTAACCCAGCCAGCGAGCGTAGGTTGAAGCCTGACCCTTGACCTGACTCGTGCTGAGTGGGTGGATATCGAGCCACTGGCGACTGGGTGGCAAGCGGCCGAGTGCGGGATCAATTTTCCGAGCGTACAAGGCAACGGAGTTATGACCACTGCGCGTGGCGGAGCACACGATTCCGAAGTCTCTGCGGCCAACTACGCAATCAGCGACCCCGACCTCCTAATCCCTGCCTGCCTCTTCGTAGCTCGGCCTTTGGTCGTGAAGCATGCATGCACGCACGGGGAGCCTCGCTGCGTGCCTTGCAACAGCCACTTCGCCTACTTGCATCGTGCTTCATGCGACCGTTCTCTCTCTGCACAGCGATCGACACGGTGGCAGCATCGAGTAGCGACTAGAAGCCGGAGTGCGTCGCAAGCGGCAGTCTCTCGGCGGACACATGGGCTTGGCTCTGACCGAAGGATGGCCAGTCGCCGGCGGGCTCGGACGCCACTGACGCAGGTCCTTTCGTTGGCTCACGATGACTCAGCCCTCACCCAAAATTTCATTGCGCCAAAAGTCCCCACAGCCAGTGACCGAATCGAACCGGCGTCATCAGCACGTGACTATACTGTGTGTATACGCACGTGACCTCCGACCCGATCTCGAAAATCTCAAAAAACGAGGTCGGAGCTCGCCCTTGCTAGATTCAACGTTTCCCACGGTGGGTTGAGAGTACGGTTACATTCCGGGCGATGGTTTGCGGGATGTCCTCATTCCGGTGTTCCGATCACATGCGCCATCACCCTGGACTCGGAGGGCACAGTCAATCACAGTGGCGAGTTGATCACGCAAACGGCGCGCGCACCTACCGACAACTCACCCCTCCTCCCGCAGACCTTCGTCCATTGGCCTTGCTCACCGCTGGGTTCGGCTGAATGGACAAGGACGCGTAGTGGGTTGCACGCACAGCCAGGCGGCACAGCGGCACAGCGTGGCACAGCGAACCGGTGCGCACAGGACGCACACGCACCAAAGGTTACAAGGGGGGGCGGCAATTCTCCGCTTCTCTTCCGCCAGATGCACAACCGGCTGTCAAAGATTGCGCACGCTCACCCAGCGCGTTAGTGTCAGCCAGCCATGCCGCATGCATCTCTTTTCTGCAACTACTCACCCCACAACACTCAACACACTACTGCATTCACTCACTCCACGACTCCACTGATCAAAAACACGTTCCCAGCGACGCACGTGTCCCCCACCACGACCACGGTATGTCAACAATCAACGAACACCTGCGCGGCCGCACACTCGGCCGTCGGGATGCGTTACACCCCCAGTGGCCCAGCAGCAACTGACGCCGCCAGTCTACACCACCACAACGACGACAACAACACATGCTTCCAGCTATCTTATCTCGAAACCTTCCACGAACAGAATAACCCTCCACCTCGCCCGACTTCCCCTCAGACCGAACCCAGACCGACCTCAGCCTCCGATACCTGACAGACACCGAAGATTCGCCCTGAACCTGATCGTGCCGGAAACATGTCGACTTCTCCAAAGTTCGCCCTTGGTGGCAAACTGGACTTCAGCTCGTTGCCACCAGGCCTCGTGCTGCCGGTCCCTCTGTTCCTGCTCTTCTGTGCCGTGTACCGCACCATCGCGCCGCGCTTCGAGACAGAGAAGCAGCGCGCGTATGTCCTTTCCACGCTCTCCTCGGCGACCATGACCCTCGCGAGTCTCCCGTTCGTATACGCGTACCTCACCGGCGGAATCGAGCGGATGTGGGACCTGGGCCAGACCGGGTGGACGAAGGGTCTCGCCGACTGCACCGTCGCTTTCTTCGGGACGTATCTGTTCTGTAAGTACCAGGGCGCAGCCCCGCCGCTCCGATGACGTGCCCTGCGAGATTCCCGGCTTATAGCTCCGCGGCTGTCATCTCCAGCACATCATGACGTCCCGCGGCTGATGCGTTTGCCACATGCTAACATCCAGCGGACCTCGTGATCGGCTTCGTGGCTTACCGGGCGCAAGTCGGCCTGCTGACTGGCTGGATCCACCATCTCGTCTACATGGGCGTGATGGTGCACTGCGCGACGTCCTCGCAGTCCTGCGTCTTCCTGACCGCGTCCATCATGGAGCTGCCGACATTCGACCTGGCGATCTCCTCCCTCTTCCCGGGGATGCGGAACGACGAGCGCTTCCTCTCGCTCATGCTCGTGACGCGCATCATTTTCAACACGGTCTTGCTGGGTGATGCGCTCCGCCCCTCGTCCAGGAGGCTGACGGAGGGGTCCTGGGTCCCCGCCATCATTCTGGGATTGGCTCTGACACTGCACGCGAGCTGGATGCACGGCGGCGTCAAGGGATACCTCAAGCGTCGCTCCAAGGCCAGGGCTGCGGCCAAGGCGGCCGAGGAGAAGGCGGCTGCGGAGGAGAAGGAGCGCAGGCCGCCCCGCCTCGAGCTCGGCGGAAGCACGCCCGAGGACTCCCCGCTGGTCACGCCGTACGCCGCGCCCGCCGACGCCTTCGTCATTCCCGGCATGGGCGCTCTGCCTGCTATTCCCACGCTGTCCTCTCTGACAGAAGCGCTCCCGCAGGCCAAGGCGAATCTCTCAGCCCTGCACTCCGAGTTCAGGGAGGCCGTGCACGCGCGCCTCGAGGAGCAAAGGGAGAGGCTGGCCAAGACGGGATTTCTCAGAAGGAGGGCAGTCTACGATGACGAGCTGAGCGATTAAAGACGAGGAAGAGTTCAACAGATAAACTTGTAAGGATTAGTTCAACATAGAATTCTTGTATGCCCCGCTACGGGCCACGAAACCACGAACATGTCATGATGTTTCACGATATAAGGCCGAGCGAAGCGAGGCATTGCGAGTGAGGCATCGGGAGTGAGGCGCCAATGAAGTTGGAGCGAGGGTGTGAGTCAGAGTAAGTGAGAGTGAGTGAGTGAGTGAGTGAGAGTAAGCAGAGGGGCCACGACAAGGTGTGATACATGAACGTCGATACTACAGTCTATGCTGCTCAACTACTCGGCACAGGATACGGGAGCCTGCCACTCTTCGCGCACACAGAGCTCAGAGCCTCACGCCCTGCCCCCTATTGCCGCGGGCGAGCCAATCGACCTCATCCTCTCCGCCGATCTTGACCGCGTCCGAGTCACCACTGCTCGCGCGGTCCGTCAACTCGTACGCTTCGGGTCCGTCGTCGTCGTCCTCTCCGACCTCATGAATCACCCTGGGCCCCCCATTCGCATGGCCGTTCGGCTCTTGCGTGAGCTTGGCGTAGCCCTCAGCGTCGGCGTCGAGCACGGCGAACTTGGCCGCGTTCCTTCCCGTCGTCGCGTAGAGATGCACGAGGCCCGAAATGACGAGGTAGATGATGAAAGACAGGCTGAAGTCGAACAGGGCGTAAGAGACATAGTCGATACCTGCCGCGTCGGCGGCGCGGAGTTCCTCGTCCGTCGCGGACATGAAGAGCGTGCCTCCCAACGTCAAGAGATAAGGCGGGAGTTGCTGGAACACCCTCGCCAGCCCCGGCGGCGTCGGCTGATCGTGCAGCACGAAGCAGACCTCGATGATGCGACAGATGCCCGCCGCCATCAGGGCGTAGCCGAACATGGCGTGGATCTTGGTCGAGATCATGATGGATTGAGTATGCGCGCTCATGCCCCACCCGGTCATGACGATGATTGCGGCCGGGACGAAGCTCCTCTTCCCTTTCCGGGAAAGGAACAGGCCGAGCATCCCGCCACACCACCACAGCACGCCCATCATCGTGTGCTGCATGTCCTTGTGTGTCCAGGGGCCGCCGTGGTGTTCCGTGAACGTGTTGATGATGCCCCACACCGTGATGACCGCGCTGTCCAGCATCTCCTGGCTCTGGCCCGTGCGCTGAAGCCAGCGGCCGCCCAGGTTCAGCATGATGACCAGGATCGCGGCGTACCCGATGAAAGCAGAGCCCATTATGTAGTGCGCTGCGCACTGGCCGAGGTTGCCCCCGCGACAGTACCCGAATGCGGTCGCCACGCCGAAGAGCATCTGCGTCCACCCGATCACGGGGAAGGCCATGCCGAGCGGCCCGTGGAGACGCTTCACCCACGGCCGGACCGTGGTTTCGAGGATGTGCAGCTTCAGGAACACGCCGCACGCGGTTTGGATAATGAGGACGAGCGTGATGATCTTGGCCATCGTGCCGTGCACGCTGGAGGGGAACTCGCGCCCGCCGTGATGGTGACCCAGCCAGGCGGCGATGAAGGTCGTCACGACGCCGACACTCTGGAGCGGGACGTGGTACCGGGATCTGGCGTCAGCCTTGCCTCTTTACCTCGTGCCGGGCGCATCGGCGTGTTCGGGCGCCGAAAGGAGGCCGGGACGCCGAGATAATTCGGATTTCGCGGCGCCGCTGTCCTTTTGGCCCTGTTGCCCTTGGTCGACGCCTCGTCCACGCCCGAGACTAGTCTCCGCGTGCTTGATCGGAGCAAGCTAGGGTGACTTTAACTCACTTGGACAATCCGAGCACCATACCCAGTGGAAACAGCAGTCCCCACACGAACGTCTGGACGCTCATCTGTCGTCAGACGGAACAAGCTAAGGACTCACGTGCACCCACATGATCCAGTCGATGGGGACTTTGGGATCGATGTCCTCGGCCGCATGGTGGCCGTGGGCGAGGGCTAAAGTCAGTATTGCGAGCGAAGCGAGCAGTGGTTGATGCCGCGACGTCACGAGCAGCAACGCGCGCAGAATCTGGCTGAAGTTTGCTGTGGCGACGAGCTTGCACAAGCCCAGCATCGCACTAGAACACCTGGCACCAATCTAGCAGCAAGCCTCGAGGCTAGCGTCGCGCCCAGCAATTGTGCCGTCGAGCGCTAGAATACTCACCTAGCGGCAAGACGAGGAGCGCGAGCGATCTCCGTATCATTGTCGTTTGGTCGTGCGGTCGTCAAGAGGTGAAGGGTGAGAAGACAGATGTTATGATGCGTTGCTCTGTTCGGTGGTGCGGCCAAGCTCTCGTCAGGAAGGTACCCACGCATGCCTCCAGGCACGCCCAGCGCCAGTCGCCGCAGCACGCCGGGTGACACTTCGGGCATCGGCGAATGGCGCCTGCGCGATTTCCACGACTTCTCGAGTTCTGGCTTCGTACGGATCTCTACATCGCATCTCTTGCATCTATTTCGAGAACGCAGATCGATATGAGCATCATGATCTGCAAGGAGATGCACGTTCATGTCTGCGTGAGAAGTAGTCAAGGGCCTCGATGACATTCGGAATGTCAGTATCCAAGTCACGTGAAGTATCGACCACGCGAAACCTCCACAACATTGAAAGTGGAGGTCTCGAGATTTCGGCGGTTCTGAAGCCTGCTCGGAGACGACCATTGACGTCTTTCTCGTGACCTCTCAACCCTCCCTCACCACTACCTACTCTCCTCGGGCCGCCACAATGACGACACTGGCCCGAACAGCATTCACGTACCCTCTCCAAACACCGTCCTGGTTCGCAGGCCACATGGCGAAATCGCTGAACCAGCTCCCAGCTCTGCTGGAGGAGGTCGACCTGGTCCTCGAGGCGCGCGACGCCAGGCTCCCGCTGACGAGCGTGAACCCCGCCTTCGACAACGTGCTCGAGCACGTGTGGGGCCATTCTGGCGCCGGGCCCGATCGGCGGGGAAAAGGAAAGGAGAAGCTCGTCGTGTATACGAAACGAGACCTGGCGGAGCAGCGGTATGAGGCTGTGAGTGTGCGAGCCGCCTACTGCCAACCTCTGACGGGGAAAGCTGAGCGAGCAGCAGATGGAAGCTGACACCCAGCCTCTCCGCCGCGCGTTCCAGAACCTGACCGGGCAGCGAGTGCAATTCGCCGACTCGAGTGTCGACAGCAACGTGCGCGCCGTGCTGAAATCCGCCGTCGCCGTCGCAAAGGAGCGGGGCGAGACGCTTACAGACCTGAAGGTGCTCGTAGTCGGGATGCCGAACGTCGGCAAGTCTTCGCTCCTCAACGCTTTGAGGCGCGTAGGCGTGAAAAAGGGCAAGGCGTTCACGACCGGCGCGACGCCGGGCGTCACGCGCAAGCTGACGGGGACGGTCAAAGTGCATGAGAAACCGAGTGTTTATGTCTTCGACACGCCGGGCGTCATGGTCCCCTACCTTGGGAAAGGGGAGGTGGGGGCTGAGCGCGGGTTGAAGCTCGCCCTCACGGCCGGCATCAAGACGGGCCTGTTCGAGGAGGAGGTGGTTGCCGATTATTTGTTGTATAAGATGAACCTGAGGCTGGCGGCTGAGGAGATGTTCGGCAGCGAGTTTAGGCGTGCGTCTCCCTACCCTTCACGCTCACTTGACGAAGGACCGAGCTGACAGCAGACACGCCCTACACGCAATCCCTCGGCCTCAGTCCAGACGCAGCGGGGAACGACCTGAACGCCTTCCTGGACTCTCTGGCCAGACGGTTAGGAGGATTGAAGAAGGGCGGCGAGCTCGATACCGAGGGCGCGCTGACGTTTCTCCTCCGTGTATTCAGAGAGGGGAAGCTGGGCCCGTGGACGCTGGACGACCTCGACGGTGCCGAGGAAGCATACGTTGAGCGATACGGCGAGGAGCGCGCGCCGGAGACAAATATGCGGTATTCGGAGCTCGGGGCTGTGGGTGTGCTCCCCTCTACGCCTACAGAGCAGCCGCCGATAGATCTCGGAGACGGCGCGCTGGCCGACCCAGCGCTCGGAGACAACGCGGAGGAAGGAGCAGTGGAGGGAGGAGAGGTGCAGCAGGTCCCCCTCAACCTCGACCAACGGGTCATGCTCTCCGTCTCCCGGTTCATGGATCAGCTAGCCGAGCAGAAGGCGGACGAGGAGGCTGGAAGGAATAGGTCCCCGACACAGGTGAAGAAGCAGGCGAGGAGGGAGAAGATGGAGGAGAGGATGAAGAAGAGCGAGGCGAGGAGACAGCGGCAGAGGGCTGCCATGGCTGGCGCGAGGCGATAGCCTACATCTCCCCCCGTAGCCACACCTCATCTCATCATCAACCCATCATCACTCAGCATTTCACGCCCACAACCCAACTCCAGATTTGTAATCCTATGCATATGAGGTGTGATATTCATGCTAATGTTGCTTCCCTCCCTTTCGTTCTCTGTACTCCCCTTCATCCCTGGCTCCCGCTTACGAGCGAACCAAGCCAGCGGCTCACTCCCTCAACTTCCTAACGACCCAAGACCGTCCCTCCCTCAACCTCCGCACCGTTTCCTCCCGCCCAAGCGTGAAAATGAGTTCAGCAATCATGGGCCCGCTCTTCTCGCCAGTCAACGCGTGCCGAAGCGCAAGCATCAGCTCGCTCTTCTTCTTAAGCCGGAGATCCTTCGCTGTCTGCTTCACGACTGCGTCAATCGCGTCCTGCTCCCACGGGAAGGAGGGGCCGGCCAGGGTGGTCATTATCTGCGCCAGCCCGTCGACTGATGTTAGCGAATGTCGCACCTCGTTTCTAGCTTCACTCCCCCTTCCTCGTCTTTCTTCCCTTCGCTCCCTTCCGACATCCCTGTGAGGACGGTGAAAGGGAGGGAGACAAGGAGGAGAGATAGGAATGAGCGGACTCGCTTCGCTCGCCGCTCGCTCCTCGCCACTCACCATAAGTCGTCGCCTTCAGCTTCGCGAAGAACGCGGCGACCTCTGCGTCGTCGTACCTCGGCCCGCGGAAGAAGTAGACCGATTTCGGCGCCATCTCGTTCTGCTTTGTCGCGCGGGGGAGCTCGATGTCGAAGATCTTGGAGACGAATGCGGCGTCGTTGAGGCGGGGTCTGGGGTCAGTTCTCTGGAAAGCGCCTTCCAACTTACGAGTCCTTAACCTCGGGCAGCGCCTTCAGGTCCTCCGTGAAGCGCCTGACCATCTCGGCGCGCTCCTCCTTCGCGGCCTCCCGCGCGGCGCTCGCCTTCCCACCCTCATCCTTGCCCACGGTAGCCAGGAACTCGGGATCGTCCCACATCAAGCCAGCCTTGCGCCTCAGCGTCATCTTGTTCAGGAAGTCGAGCTTTGAGCGGCTGACAGCGGCGCGGCGGTGGTTGACCAGCGTGAGGTCGAAGGCCTGGATCAGCTGCGGCATAGAGAACACCTCGAAGTAGCTGTTCTGGTCCCCGCGGACGTGGTACGGCAGGCTCTCGACACTCTGCTCCAGTGCAGCGTGGTGGTCCCACCCCATCAGGGCGAGGAAGTTGACGAGCGCCTCGGGCTCGTACCCTGCCCTCTCGTAGGCTGCGACGTCGACGTCGCCACTTCGCTTCGAGAGCTTCGTCCCGTCCTCGTTGCAGAGTAGAGGGAGGTGGCCGAACTGCGGCGGCGTCCAGCCGAAAGCAGAGTAGAGCTGGTGATGCTTCGACACGCTCGGAAGCCACTCCTCGCCACGGAACACGTGCGAGATGCCCATCAGGTGGTCGTCCACGACCGAGGCGAGATGATAAGTCGGGAACCCGTCCGATTTCAGCAGGATGAAGTCCTCGTTCTGACCTCCGATCGGCTGGCCCTGCCCGAAAATCAGGTCCGCCGGCATGCTCGTCACCTTCGGGTCCATCTGGGATTAGCTATACTCGACGACGAAGCTAGAGACGCACCTTGAAACGGACGACGTACGGCTTGCCCGCCTCCTTTTTCCGCCGCACCTCGTCGCGCGACACGTGCCTGCAGCGCCCGTCGTAGCCCTGTCGCGTGCCCTGCGCGCGCAAGCTGGCGCGGATAGCAGCAAGCTCGTCCTGCGTGCAGAAGCACTCGTACGCATGTCCTTTCTGGGCGTCAGCTCACAACGCTGGACGTTAGCTTACGTCAACAAGCTCCTTTGCGTGTTCCCGGTACAGATCCGTTCGCTCCGATTGCGTATAAGGTCCACACGGGCCGCCGACGCCGACGCCCTCGTCGTAGTCGAGCCCGGCCCACTCCAGCGCTCTCCGGAGCGCGTCCACACTTCCCGGAACGAGGCGGGACTGATGTCAGCTAAGCTCGGAGTTTCTGAAGCTGGGACTCTACTCTGGCGGGCAGAGTAAACTCACCCGATCCGTGTCCTCAATACGAAGGAGCCACTTGCCGCCCCACTTGCGCGCGAGGAGGTGGTTGAACAGCGCCGTCCGTAGCCCGCCGAGGTGGAGGTATCCTGTCGGGCTTGGGGCGAACCTGAGCCGTGCGTTCTGCGGCACGGCGCCGGCGGCGTTCTCAGGCGCGAGGTGCTGGTGGCTCGCATGCGTCGAGTGCAGTCGGCACAGCGGCCTCGAGGCGAGCCTGAAGCTCCGCGTTGCTGTCCTCATGGTGCTGGTGTCGTCACAACAACGTCTCTCCGGACTTTTCGATAGTCGATTTCAGGTCGGGAGCGGAGGTTGGTCCTTTCTCCGGGTCCCGGTTCCAGCCACGTGAGATACATGGGACGGGCGTGCCTGAACTGTCCCGGACCTGACGAGACCTGACGTCTACGCGACGTGTAGCCCGAGTTCATGTTCGACATCTCGGACACCGACGAGCTCGCCAACGCCAGGCGACAGCAACAACGATGCCCCCAAGCGAGGTCCGGGTCGCGTACACCCTCTACCCCGCCGGCAGCGCGGACCTGCAGGCTGCGCTCGAGGGCGTCAGCGCGCAGTTCCCCCTGCGCAACCTGCACTGGAAGTCGAGCACGCGGCCGACACTCCGCACGATGCAGGAGGTCGACGTCCGGCTCGTCGATCTGAAGGACGTCCCGCCGGGGAAGGAGACGGTGGCGGGCAGCGTGCTCGAGTCGCCGCTCGTGCACGTGTGCTTCGTGTGCTGTGACGTGAGCTACGACGGTGCGATTCAGCTGACGGCAGGACCCAGACGTGTACAAGAACAACACGAAGACGTTCATCAAGGACTGGCTGTCGCTGCTGTCGAGCCGGCGCGCGAGCCACGTGCCCATGATCGTCCTCGTGAATCCGTCGAGTAGCGGGCACCCCGCAGCCAGCAGCAAGAACGTCTTCGGCCGCGACCGCGGCATCATCGCAAAGCTGCGCACAGATTTCAACAATAACAAACGCGACTTGTGAGCTACTTGACACAGGAACTGAGCTGACAGACAGCTGTGCCCAGCTGAACTTACCGATCCCGGGGACGACGGACCCGGCGGCGTGGCCCGACGTCATCAACAAGCTGAAGGAGAGCATTGTGACTGCGTTCGACGCCGCGATCATCGAGCGCGAGGACGAGGTCAAGCGCGGGGAGTCGCAGAAGGTCACGGTCGGGTGGAACTTCAGCACCTGGTTCCTCTTAAAGGTGCGCTGCCTTCGTCGATTGATCTAGCTGACGCGCAGGAATCGCTGGCGCACTCGTTCGAGGGCGTCAACCTCTGGGAGGACGCGCTGATCATCTACGAGGAGCTCGAGGCGTCCTTCCTCCAGGCGCTGAAGGACCAGAACCTGAGCTGGTTCGACAAGCTCGGCGGCACGGACGAGAACGACGACTCGCTCCCCATCCTCGACATCGGCGCGAAGCGGTACCGCGACATGCTGACGCAGTCTGCCATCTCAGTCTTTGACTTCCGGATATACCTCTTCGCGTGCCAGTGCAAGGTGCTTGGCAAGCTGGGGCGGGTCACGGAGATTGCGAAGCGCGGGCAGTGGTTCGTCGCGAGTCTTGCGCGGCGGCTGCGCGAGAACCAGGTGAGCTGGATGAGTTCTGTGGAGCTGACGACAGTCGGAGCTGCCCCAGTTCTTCATCGAGAGCTGGACGTACAGCGCGTGCATGGACCTGGTTGCGCGGTGCGACGAGTGGTCGCGCGTTGACCGGCCGAACAACGATTACTCGGGACTGATCGCGTACGAGTCTGCGCGTGCGGAGCTGCTGGACATCGCGCGCGTGCAGGCCGAGCGCATCGGTGTCGAGGTCGGCTTCCTCCCAGACAGGTACCCGTTCAAGTCGGCGACGGCGCTGAAGAACTCGGACATGCTGTTCAAGAAGGAGGTCGATGGCAACGCGCCCAAGTTCGCGGACCGCCCGCTCTCGAACCAGGTCTTCGTCGAGGCGCTCAAGTCCAAGGAAACATTCACCCAGCTTTACATCGACCTCACGAACCAGGCCCTCCAGGCGTACGAGGCCTGCGGAAAGGTCAACTCGGCCGTTAGGCTCAAGACTGACCTCGCTGCCCTTGCTCTGTAAGCTTCAGTTATCGGCGTGAGCTGACCACAGGCACATGGAGGACTACGACTCGGCGTACATCCTGTGCCGGAATCTGGCACACGACTGCGCCGACCTGCACGTGTGGGACCCGGTGTCCAAGTTCGCGCTCGTCGGCGCGCTCAAGGCGCACGCCGAGATGCAGCGGCCGCAGGACGACGAGTGGGCCCAGATGGCCGTCGCGTACCTCGACGTGTGCTCCGGGTCACTGTCGGCGGGGACGGACATCGGGCAGCTGGAGGCGGTGATCAACGGCCTGCGGGACGCGACCGAGGCGCGGCAAGTGAAGGACACGATCGTCTTCAAGCTGCGGCTGTTAGACAACGTGGCGCGTGTGTCCGAGTCCGACCCGACGGTGACCGAGCTCACGGTCGAGGTGAACAACACGCTGCCGATAGCGGTCGACGTGGACAACGTGTGGCTCGAGCTCGAGTCGGACGTGTACGGCGTGCTGTCGTACGGCAGCGGGCCGGTGCGGTTAGAGCCGGGGCGCCAGCTGCTGATGCTGACGTGCACGACGTCGATCAGCGGCGCCGCGATCCTGCGCGACGGTTGCGTCGTCCTGCACAACATCGCGTTCATGGCACCGTTCCCTGCCGACCAGTCCGTCGTCCCGATTCAGCGGAGCCCGGCCGGCATTAGGGCCGCGCTACACATGCCCGCCGAGATTGCGCTGGACGAGGAGCCCCGCGTCGTGCTCGACGTTAAGAGCGGCGAGCACGCGCTGCGCAACGTGCGCGTCTCCGTGGCGTCCCTCCAGGACGAAGTGCTGTACGACACGGAGCGCACGACGGGTGAGGAGACTGGCGAAGCATTCCAGACAACAGGGGAGGGATTCATCGTCTTCGGCGACGTCGACGCCGAGAAGACAACAACAGTCACGTTCCCGTACCAGGGCGTGCCGCGGAATGAGCTCGCGCGTGCCCGCGTCACGATCGAGTACGAGAGCAAAGCCGGCAGGCAGTGCAGGTACATCGACGACCAGGCCGTGTTCATGGGCCTGCCGATCACGGTCAACGTGCAGGACTTCTTCCGGCCGGACGAGTGAGTTGAACTCATGGTACCTGCTAACTCCCAGACTTGTTTCCAGCTACTCGATCGCATCCGACGGGCGCGAGTACATCCGCGTCGGCAAGGTCGACCTCCAGTCCGGCTCAGAGGGGATATACCAAATCCAGCCTTGTCGCGAGAAGTGGAACGAGCCTATCGTGAGCTGCGAGATGTACGTTCGTAGCTGACCCCAGCTCATCTCGCCGAACCAGCCGCTGTCGTGCCTGTTCAAGATTCAGGTCAAGGGCGACCCGACTGGAGAAATGCTCCGGCTCGCGATCAAGTACCAGACTGTCGACGAGGGTGGGTTCAATGGTCGTGTCTAACGCTAACCCAACAGAACTCTTGCATGCCGCTGAGCAGGCGCTGACTTCGCTCGCGGGGCAGAAGGGCGTGCAGGCGCTGGCACGCCTCGTGCGCGTGTACGTCACGGAGCGCGGGGACTGGCTCCAGCCCTACCTGCTCGACGGCGACCTTGGGGCGGTGTTCGGCCCCAAGTTCGAGGCGGCGATAGGCAGTGCCGTGCCTCCCTCAACAGTGGCGGCCTTCACGTCCGCCGTCTCCTCTCAGGGCCCCGCGGCGCCACAATGGCGTACGCTCCGGATCCCCGTCGACGTCCCGCTCGGCCGCCTCCTGACCAGCGTGACGCTGACACCCTCGTCGCCAACGACGATCTACGAGGGCCGCGCCATGGCCTTCAAGCTCTCGCTCAGCACCTCGACAGCGTGGCTGGGCAAGACCTCCCCGCCCGCGTACCGGGTATCTTACGACGTCCAGCCGAGTGCGGACGACTGGGTCGTCGTCGGCAAAAAGCGCGGCGTGTACCTCGCCACGCCCGGCACGGTCGAGGAGCAGGAGCTCGTCCTCGTCCCAGTGCGATACGGCACGCTGGCGCTGCCGCCCATCAGCGTGCAGCTCCTCGACCGCGAATTGGCCCAGCCTGGGCCAGAACGTGTCTTGTGTGAGACCTATGTCGCCAACGCGGCACAGGGCATCAAGGTCCTCCCCGCGCGGACGGGCATGGCCGCGCTCGTGCCCGTCTCCCCGGACTGGGCGGAGTAGCGATCCGCCCGCAGCTCGCTTCCACCTCCCGTACCGCCGGCGCCGAAGCCGGGCGTTCTTTCGAAGGGCAGGCCGGCAAGCGTCCCGACAAGCGTTCCGGCCAAGGCGGCGCCGGAAACTCCCCTCCAAGGCATCAGTAGGCACATACCCAGCATCACGTAGCTTGTAACACATTAGATAGTCCTAGCATACCAGCCGCAGTAGAGATAGTTTAGAATGCAGCAGGCGTGGGAACACGAAATTTGCAGAAAGCGGTCTCCGACACTGACAGTGGTGACCTGGGTCTGCTTGGTTCAAGAAGTACTTTACATGTTTTCCACTTGTACAAACAGTCTGTCTAATGCTACTCCCTGTTCTACCACCTCGCCATCACCGCGCCGACGTACTCCTTCGTCAGCTCCAAGTTGTGATATTCGCTAACGCTCCTGAGCATGTTGAGTTTGGCCGTGATCTCGCCGCGGTGCAGGCTGGGCTTGAAGCTGCCGCCGCACTGGCAAGTCTGGGCCAGGTTGTCCTCCTTGATCTGCCCGCACTTGAGGCACACGACGTCCTGCGTCTGCCAGCGCGTGATGAGCTTGTTCACGTGCTCTATCAGCGGGAACTCGATCACGTCCCGCTCATAGGGCGCCCCGCACTTGTGGCACGTCCAGAACTTGCACGGCGCCGGCTGCTGACGGCCCCGCTCGTCGACAGAGGGCAGGCAGTCGGGGTCACGGCCCAGGTCGACGTCGCGGATCGCGTTGCAGCGCCCGCATGATACCATGGGAACGACGAGGGACTCGCCGGGGTTGCGGAACTGCGCGTCGGAGCTGAACCCGCGCACGCCCACCAGGTCAAGCAGGTTGCGTCGGAGGACCTGCACGCTGACACTCAGGTCCGACGCGAGGGAGTACACCTCGCACACGGCTTTGATGAAGGCCAGCGCTGCGCTCGTCTCCTTCACGTTCCGCGCGCCGGGGAGGTGCGGGAAGTCCATCGCCTCGTCGTCCTCGCCGTCCGCCTGGGCCTGCGCGTGCCGCTTCTTGATCTTCGTCACGTCCTCGAGTAGGTGGCGTGTCAGCGTCGTCGAGATCGCGCGCGACGCTGCCTTCTCCGCCTTCTCCTTCGCCGGATCGACTGCCGCCGTCGTGTCCACGTTCAGGTCGAACATGGGGCGGAGCGGGCCGCGTCCGTCGGTGGCCGATTTCTTGGCAGTGTACAGCTCGTAGATGAAGTCGGCGACGCGGCGTTCGAACTTCGGCTGCAGTGCTGCCGGCAGGAACGCCTGGATGTTCCAGTCCATGCTGATGTCGAACATGCCGTCCTGCGTGTCCTGCGACCCGGCGATGGAGGGCGCGATCTTGACGCCGCCGTAGTTCGCCACGTCCATCCACGCGAGGTAGTTCCAGAACTGCGTCACGTCGATGACAACATGCCGGAACAGGTCGTGCGAGTTCGCAGCCGTCACGAGGTATTTTGCGAACGCGAACGCGGAGTGCGCGTCCGGCTTTGACGTTAAGAGGAACACGCGGTTCAGGTCCGCGTACACGACCTTGGTGCCGAGGCGCTTGAACTCGGCGAGCAGCTGCAGGAGCGTCTTTCGCATGAGGCCCATCAGGAAACGGTACAGCGCCGGCTCGAACATGCAGCTCGACGCCGATGAGATCCAGCGCCAGAACTGGTCGACGACCAGGTTCGCCGGCGAGCCGTACGCCCCGCGGACCTGCGAGCGCGCCTTGTCGACGAACCAGTTGCGCACCATCGACTTAAGCACGGTGAACGTTTGGATGCTGAGCGTCGCATCGCCGAGCATGACACTCGCGTTTGCGGTTCCCTGGGCGTACTCGTCGAGGTTGTGCGACGCGGAGCCGAACGCCATTGATCCCGAGCCCGAACCCTCCATCTCGTTGACGAGCGCCGACTGGAGCACGGCATTGATCGCCATGTCGGCAATCTCCATCTCGAGCACGACTGTCGAGTACACTCCCTTCGTGCTGATCTGCGGCGGTGTTGGCTCATCGCCGCCGTTCGCGTCCTCCTCGGAGCCTCCGAGGTCGGGACGAGGCGACGGCGACCACCACAGCACCATGTCGGCGGCCTGCAGACGGCGGGCGAACTCGAGGTCAGAAAGAAGCATCGGTGGATCGGGTCCGAGGTTCTGACTGTCAGCAGTTGATCATCCTCACAGCATCGTCAACTTACACCAACAGGCACGTCGTAGTGTGCGGCGATCTCGAGCTGCCCTGCGATCCAGGCTGAGAGCTTCATGTACTGCGAGATCATCCTGCGCGCCGTGTTCACGAGCCACATGAGGCTGGGCTCCTCCTCCCTCATCGGCTTGATCGTGATGACGGGGAACTCCGAGAACACGGCGGCACGGGCCTGGTAGTACGCGTGCTCGAACGGCGAGCATAACGCGATGACGTTAAGGCCGGAGCGGACGCTCTGCAGGTCCTTCGCGAGCTGGCGCATCGCGCCCGCCTCGGTCGGGTAGTAGCTGACAGTGCTGTTCAGCTCCTCGGGGTACTTGAACGCGCCGCCCGCGGCGACCTTGTCGATGCGCTCTGCGTACCACTTGTCCGGGTTGGGCAGCTGCTGGCGGTTACGCGCGGCGTCTACGATATAGATCTTCGCGTTGCCCGACGGCGGGAACAGCGCGATCAGGTGCCGCGAGTTCACCGTCGCGTGGAACAGGAAGTAGTACCGCAGCCCCTTGCCTTCGTTCAAGTACTTGTGGCGGATGACGCTGGCACCGGGGCGCTCGAGCTCCGTCAGGTCGAAGCCCTTGTCAAGACCGCGGTTCAGGCCGCCGAGGTTGGACGACTTCAGAGCGCACGCGGTTCCAAGACCGAGGAGAGCGCGGACGAGCAGAGGCACCTGCAGCTCGTAGGCGCCGTCGACCTCGGGGTTATTGATGAGAGACGAGAAATGGCTCTCTCCCTCCACGAACAGGCTCTCGTCGACGACGACCCTGAACAGGTTGCGCGTCGCCTGGCCACGAGGGAGCACTCGCGCCACCTGGGCAGCCTCGTACATATCGGAGAACGTATCGGCCGCCGGCTGGTTCTTGAAGTTGAGGTAGAACTGTCGGGGCACGCGGAGGCGCACGCTCTGGAACGTGCCGTCGATCGCGAGCCAGAGGCGGAACTCTCCAGGCCGTGTCGTGCACGCGATCTGGATGATGTCCCACTGTCGCGACGCGAGGTTGACGCTCTGCGTGCGGATCATCGAGGACACGGTGCCGTCCATGCGCGGTCCGCCGTTCTTGCGTGCCCGCGAGCGCTCGATGCGCTGCTTGCGCCACTTCTTGCGCATGACGCGGATGTACCCCGAGTAGTCGTCCTCGGGGCTCGGGGCGATCTCCTCGATTTCCGGGGACTTGGCCTTGCGGCGCTTCACGACGGCGATCTTCGGCCTCGGGCCGGTCGACTTCTTGCCGAAGTCCTCCATGTCCGCGTTCGTGCGCATCTTGGCGAACATGTCCGTCAGCTTGTGTTGCTGGAACTTGTCCTCCTTGGCGGCGACGCGCTTGAACAGCCAGTCCGGGTGGCGGATACGCGGGACGGGATTCGCGACCTTCTGCAGCGCGGCGGGAATCGTGATCAGCTTCTGGATGACACTGCCGAGACGCTCGGTGTAGTAGCCCCAGTCGAGGATAGAGCGCATGTCGAAGTCGATCAGCGCGTTGTCCTTGAGCCACTTGCGCAGGAAGTGCTGCTTCACCGCCGGGTCGGCGTCGAAGATGGCAACGGGGACCGCACGCTCGGTGACAGGCGCGTCGTTTGGCTTGGCGCTGATGATGAAACGACACGACAGACCTTTGTCCTTGACCATCTGTTCTCCGAGGAACTCGGCGAGACGGCGCGCAGTACTGATCGAGGTCGACTTCTGGCCCGCGTACTCTGCAAGGGTCTTGCTCATGGACCTGTTCTCGGCAATGAGGTCCACGAGCTCAGTGTCGCTAAGACTGGAGCCCTTACTCTGAAGAATGTCGAGCCACTGGTCGGCAACGGTCGCGACGGCGGCGTAACACTCTTCAATCGTGGATCCGAGCAAGAACTTGTCGAAGATCTGGGACTGGAAGATCTTGATCATCTGCAGCTCTCCTCGACGCTTGACCTCGAAGCCCTTCAGTTCGGCGAGTGAACCGTCAAAGTTGAACACGGCGTAGCGCTTCTTCAGCAGCTTGTCCTCCTCCTTGGAACTCGGCAAGATCATCGCCTTGTACGGTCCGTCGAGCTCGAAGAAGATCGAGTTCTCCTTGCGCACCTCGTAGATACCCTTCTCCTTGTCGACGAGGTCGTGGTACTGGTGGTTCGTGAAGCGCTCGTGCACGAGGTGGTTCAGCATCGTGCAGGGGTAGGAGATGCCGAACTTCTTGCCGCCCTTCAGTTTGAAGCTGAAGTCTTCCGGGAACACACCGGGGAGCATGCACCAGATACCGTCCGTGTCGAGCTCAAGGGGTCGTCCGATCTGCTCGACGAGCTGACGCGCCATCTGAATAATGGTCGCGCCCGTGAGACAGGTGATGCCGGCCATCTCCATCGAGTACCATCGCGCGCCCTTGCGCATGACGTATCCGTAGAAAGAGTTCAGAATACACTTGTGCGCGAGCTGGAGCGAGTCGTAGAGGACGATCATCTTCTTCGCCTCGTCGACCTCCTGCAGCGCGCCGCCGTTCTCGAACGCCTTGTCCAGGTTCTTCTTCCACGTCTTGTGCAGGCCCTTGTACTCGTATCGGCGGTCACGGAACGCGCGCACCGTGTCGATGTAGAACGAGTTCTCGCGCTGGCAGATGATCGCCGTCTTCGTGACGACCTTGGTCTCGTGCGTCTTCTTGTACACCTTGCGCGAGTAGTCGCCAAGGCGCTTGTGGATCAGCGCCGACTGCTCAACTTGCGGGAGGTCCACGAACCGCCGCCGCGGACCGTTCGGGTACTTTGGCGGGAACATCTCCTGGTCCAGAGCGTAGCGGACCATGTTGACCTCGTCTCGCTTCGCAGGGAAGTACTCGCCGCGCCACGCCCACTCCAGTCGTCGGTCGCACTTCTTGTCTGGTCGGTTGTAGTCGCACACGGCGCACTCGGCCTCGTCTTTCACGGAATCGGGTTGCAGTCGATTACTCAACATGATGTTGGGGTACATCGCGGCGACGTCCAAGTGGTAGATGAGCGGCTTGTCGAAGCGGTTCGGCTCGTCGCGTATCGTCTCGAGCATCTTGGTGATCTCGCCCTTGACCTCGTCGTAGTTCTCGACGTCCTCGAGCTTCACGTTTCCTTCCTCGATGAGCGAGAATTTGAGCGCATTGTCGAGGTCATCGAGCAGCTGCTGAATAGCCTCCGGCACGACCTTGAAGTTCGTCGGGATGTCGGCGCGGAACACACCAGCCTCGAGCGCCTCGACGTGTCCTCCGACGTACGTCTCTGACGCGAGAAGGTGTCCCTCATACGTTTGACCATGCGGGTCTTCGTGACGGTTCGGCATGATGATGTGCGCATCGTACGCTTCAACCTAAGAGTTAGATGAGGCCCACCAGTCAACTCACCATGAGTAGCGTCTCGCATAGTGTTCCTGATCCTTTTCGCAGGACCTCGTCTGGATTGAGGGGAATGATGTTGCAGAGCGAGAAGATGAACGGGTTGACATACTTCATGTAGAGGTAGTAGGTGGCGACGGCGTCGGAGACGGAGTATGTCGCGAGGACTTGCGGCTGCTCGATCGCGTACGGCGTCATGAGTTCCGGGTCGAGTTCGACGGGGTTGTAGCCGAGCTTCGCCGTCGTGACGGCCTTGAGGCCCTGCGATCCCTGGGGGAGGTACGAGTCGCGCTTCACCCAGCGGAAGCAGTCCATGTGCATGCACGCGCGGCATTTGTACTCGCCCTCGTTGTCGATCTTGAATCCGATCTCCGAGTACATGCTGATGCCGTGGATCTTGGCACGCGCGTCGACGAACGGGAAATCGAACGAGTCTCCGTTGTACGTCGCCATGACGGTCGGCTTCGATTCGCGGATGTGCTCGAACCACCGCCGGATCAGCGCCGGCTCGTCGGGCTCGTTGAACACGGTGAAGTCGCCCTCGTACTCGGGCTTCGGCGTGTACTCGAAGTCGTCAATGTCCTCGGACACGATTTCGCGGTTCGTGATCAGGTATCCCTGTCCGTCGATCATGTATGAGATCATCATGATCTGGTCCGTCTGGGGATCCGGGAACTTGAGCGGCTGCTTTGTCGTCTCGATATCGTAGGCCATGACGACCGGTTCGGCACGCGCGACACGGTCGGTGACGCGCTCGAATTTGACCTGGCCCATGTCACTCGTGACGTTGTACCAGAGACCGACACGGATGTCTGATGGTCAGCTTCTGTCTCCTCAGCCCGCTAGCTGGACTCACTCAAGTCGATGGCCACACGAAGGTGGTACGCGATGTCGTGCTCGCGAATCTCGACGATGCACTCTGACGGCTCGCGTTCTTTCCGTTTCCGCGCGTCCTCGTCTTCTCCCCACGCCTGCTCCGCATCCTCGTCTCCGCGCTGGTTCGCCTCAGCGCCAACGACGTCGGCGTACGCGTCGACAGCGGTGAATTTGGACGCGTTCGCGATCGCAAGCGGCAGCAGCTCTCTTCGGACGGCCTGCAGGTCGGCCGTGTTGCGGAAGAAGAGCTTCAGGAGCACTGGCGGTGCAGACAGCAGGTGGTTCGGCACCGCGAGGTCCCACTTCTTTTCGCGTGCTGTCCGCACGACCAACCCCTCGAACCGCTTCACGAGCCACTCCTCCACCATTGTCTCTGTTCCTGCCTGCCCGTCAGCTGTCTGCTCCAATGGCGAAGCTTACTCGACATGTCAGGTAGAAGTACGGCTCGTGCGGAATCGTCGCCTTGAACATGGCGCCGTCGTCCTGGATGAAGTAGTAGTCGACGGCTGCTAAGCCGCCCGGACAAGTGTCGGACTCGAGCAGTGTCTGTGATGTTTGGTCAGCTCTCGCTTCACTCCATACAGCTGAATACGGAGACGGTCCCCTCAGTAACGAGTTTTCTAGGCTCGCTCCACCCTCCTAAGGTTGGATAGGCGTTGTAATCATTATTCAGTGCCCAGTGCGGAAACATCATCGAGGGTCTCTGTGGGCATCTGGGAGGATACGTACCGAGTGCATGTTGACGAGCCAGCCCTCGCGGCTTTCTCCGCCGACGCGCCCGCTCTCAAACCTCGGGAACCCGAGCGCCTCATCAATCGCGTCGTACGTCTTGACCTCCTCGAAGCGCTCCATCTGCGCGGTGCCGTCATCAGCGCGCTCCGGCGCCTTCCCCTGCCCCGATCCGGACGGTCCGCCATTGTTGGATCGGAAGTTGCCGCCCTTCTTCCCCGTGAAGCGCGTGTTTCCCTTGGAGAAGCCACCGCGGCCTCGTCCTCGTCCGCGGCCCGACATGTTGCGTGGCTTGTCGGTTTGTTTACGTGGTGTGGGTGGTGAGAGGGAGAAATCAATGTAGCGAACGCCTCTGAGCACGCGGCCAACCACAAACCAGACGCGTCGCGGGCGCGTCTGCAAATGGTCATTTGGGGCTCCGCAGCGGAATCAGATTCTCGTGTTTGTCTACAATTCAAGTGGTCTCAGCCGCTGATTAGGAGGCCTTTGCTTCCGTTATTGAGGAGATTCTAATCCGCGTTCTAATCGCAGTGCCTAGACGTCATTCTTGCCGCTTCGACAGCATCTCGAGATTTCGCACAAGCCGGTCGTATCGTCAGCTGCGTCCACCTCATCACCATGTTCAAGAAGTACGTCTGCACCCCGAGTTTCTCGACACTCGTTGCCAGCTAGACGCGTGTTACTCCTGAGCTGACACCAGGTTCAACCCGAAGGAGGACGTGTCGAGCTCGACGTCGCTCAAGTCGAGCGTGCAGCGCAACATCCGCGGCCAGCTGCTCGAGCAGATGCCGCTCCTGACCAAGCCGGCGTACCGCGAGGGCGGCGTTGAGAAGAAGGAGGAGGCTGCTCCGGCGCCGGCCGATCCTGCCCCCGCTGTGGAGCCGGAGGAGGAGAAGGGCAAGGGCGGCAAGAAGGGAGGCAAGGGCAAGGGCGGCGGCGGCAAGAAGGGCAAGAAGGCCGAGAAGGAGCCGGAGGCCGAGGATGCCGACGAGGGCGAGGTGCTCGTCATCGACGAGATCTGGCCCAAGAAGGAGGCCCTGGGTCTGACCAAGTGGTAAGTCCCGCTGCCGCGACAGCGGCAGACTCACCTGCGTCCCGCGCTTCCAGCGACAAAGCTGTCCGGTGACTCCTAGCTAACCTTCAGCCACGACCGGATAAGCATCTACACGATCCAGCAGCGCCCCCTCTTCTTCAACCACTACGACGGGCCGTTCGTCCCGCACCTCAGGCTGCTGCACAAGTATCCCGCCCTACTGCCGCAGGTCCAGATCGACCGCGGCGCGATCAAGTTCCTGCTCGCCGGCGCGAACATGATGGCCCCTGGATTCCTGAGCAAGGGCGGCAAGCTGCCGGACGGGCTCAAGAAGGACGACGTCGTTGCCATCATGGCCGAGGGCAAGGAGAGCGCGTGCGGCATCGGCAAGATGGTCGCGAGCACCGAGGAAATCAAGAAGGCCGGAAAGGGCGTCGCCGTCGAGGTCATCTGCTGGGTTGGGTGAGTACAGGCGAGCCTGAGTGGAGCGAGGGCACGAGGGCACGCCATGACTGAGCTGTCGAGCGGCAAGACTGTTAGCTAACAAACAGCGACGACCTCTGGAAGGTCCAGACAATCGGCCTCTAGTTCATAGACTGTAGATTGCGGTAGACGTAGGCATATCTGAAAACTAAAACGGCTGGTGCATTCTGAGCTGTCGTTTGCTCCTGACCCTCTGCTCCTGACCCTCTGCTCCTCCATGACTTCTGTCCCCTTACTCGTCCCCGTCCTAGCTGGTTTCCTCCTCAATATTGCGTCTCGTCATCAGCCTGGAGCATGTTTTCATTGTCCCATTCTCAGACTTATCTGCGCCCGCCCTTAAATCTCCATGACCTCACCTCCACCGGGGTACACCCCCTGTCCAAGCCTCGTCCAGAATTTTGGTCGATCACACCTCCACCACAACACCACACCAACAACAAGCACCAATGCCGCTGTACAAGCTGACCTCGGCGCGGCTCGCGCGCAAGGAGAAGGCGGAGCGGATTGCTGCGAAAGCGGAGGACTCGGATGCGTCCAGTGTTTCGGAGATGGAGAGCGAGGACAGCGTGGTTCTGAGTGATGAGGATGGTGAGTCTGCGAGCGGAGCGAGCTGGTGGACCGGCTTGCAGTGCACCTCCGTGCTTCTTGGAGCTCTACAGTTTAAATCGGGCTCCTCAAGAGACTGGAAGGGTTTGGAAGGGTGCTGCAAGCCTTAGACCGCACTGGCTGTTCGACGACTAGACCTCAGCTGACAGCAGACCTCTCAAGCGACGAGTCGGACTCTGACGACGAGGCGGAGGACAGTGATGTGATTGGTACGTATCCGTCTGACAGCTTACACATGACCCGACTAGCTAATACCCAGGCTCGAAGCGGAAACGCGCCGATGACTCAGAAGAGGATTCTGGCGAGGAGAGCGGCGAGGAGGACTCCGAGGAGGACGAGGTCGAGATGCGTCGTGAGTCCGCCTTTTCCCCTCCCCCAACCCGTCCATTCCCTCACGACTGTCGTCAGAGGAGATGTCTGGGGGGAGGGAAACAGCTGAGAATTGGTAGAGCAAGCTGATCCCAGCGTTCACTCTGAAGATTGAGGATGTGGAGACCTCGCCCCTCTTCTCCCCCCTCACGACCGAGTATCCCCAGATGTGTGTCGTGTGTCCCGAGCGCGTGCTCAAGCACGACGTCATGGCCAAGGTCCATCTGGACTCAAATGTGAGTTCCACCTCTTCTCCAATGCTTGGGCCAACGGGCGGACAGCTGCATTAGTGAGGGAGATAGCTGACATCAGGCCCACAAACGCGCGATCAAGCGCTGGCTCGCCCGCATCGCCGCTGGCAACCTGCCGAGCACCGATCCGAGGGAAATCGTCGAGGACATCCAAACCTCCCTCGCTGCCTCCAAGGCGCCCAAACCCTCCAAGGCTCCCACGTCCAAGACGCCCAAGTCCCCCGCCAAGGCTGCTCCTCCCGCGCCGGCGCCTGAGCCCGAGTCTGACTCCGAAGATGAGCAGGAAGGCGAGGACGAGTCCGAGAGTGAAGAGTCAGACGACGAGGCTCCTCCCTCTGCCGTCGCCGAGACGCCGAAGAAGACCGAGGAAGGGGGCAAGAAGCTAAACCGCCGCCAACGCCGGGCCCTCGCCCGCGTCGCTGAGGGCAAGCCTGTCGATGGATCAAGCAAGGAGAGGCGGAAACGACACCTCGAGGCTAAGAAGCGGCGAAAGGAGGCTGCTAAAAACAAGGAGGCCAAGAGTGCCGCGAAGGAGGAGAAGAAGGAGAAGAAGGCCAAGAAGGCCCGGAAGTCTCTCGACCTTTGATTTCCCCTTCTCTACCTCCAGCTCTCAGACGCCCTCGGACCCCTTCTCAGCATTTGACTAGACCGTAACGCTTAGATGTATACTATTTTCATCTTACAGCTACCGAGGCTTAATATCCGACGCTCTTCAGGTAGTCGGCGAGCTTGGAGACCACGACGTTGGCCTCGCCCGCGGCCGTGCCGTCGTACTCGCCGACGAGGATCGCCTGCGTCGTGGGGATGAGGAAGACTCCGCGCTCCTGGCGAGTGTTAGCGAGCTACTCTTCGATAACGCGAGGGTCGGCGCCAGCTGGCCCCAGAGTCACGGGGGACAGAGGACAGCCGACCCGCAAGCGGACCAGCTGGAGTGTACTCACGCCTTTCCTGCCAATGACCTCGGTGTCGTTGGCCTGGAGCGCCATGAACTTGAATCCGTTCAGGGTGATGCCGTTGGCTGCTGTCAGCTCGTCGCTCACCACCCAGCTTTGCAACGGAGATCATCCTATCACTCGGTATCTCTGAAGCTCAATGCTCGCTCCGCTTGCAGAGCATTCTTGCTTCGCTTGAAGCCTGCAGTGCACACTCGCTGCGCTCGCGACTCACCACGGACAGTGTCGGGGTCAGTGAAGGCAGTCTGGGTGACAAAGTCCTGCTCGGGCTGCGAGAGCTGCCTTGTCAGCTTAACCTTCCGTCAAACGCACAGTGTACCCGTTCGAGGCGGCCCAGACACCGCCCTGCTTGCCGAGGATGGCGGCCTTGGAGATCTTGCCGGTCGCGAGGAGCTGGTCGTCGACGTAAGCTGCAGAGTGGAGGTCAGGTCCAAGAGGGGCGGGGGTACGTGACGGGTGACACGGGGACACGGGGACACGGGGATGGCGAGTCGAGGCGGGGGTGAGAGGAAGTCACGCCAACGAGTGCAGGAGTAGCGATAAGGAAAGCATCGGAGCGGAGCGGAGGGACGTTGGGCGTGAGCCAACCATCGGGGTGTCGGGGTCGCACAGTCAGCGGATCCGAGCCGTAGTTTTAAGAACGCGTTGAGTCGAAGCGCACGTCACGGTACGAAGGACGAACCAGCGTCAGCACTCATTCAGCAGCGTTGGACACCACATCCGTCTCGCTCGTCGTCGGGCCATCGAGTCGTCGAGCACGCCAGCATTCACAGCAATGACGCAGTGTCAACAAGGCCCACTCGGCTTCCCACCGCGTCCCCCTTTCCCTCCTCCTTCTCCTCTTCCTCCTCCTCCTCTCCCTCCCTCCCCACCACAAGACCAGACAACAGCACACTCACCCTGCCAGGACATGGTGTTTGATTAGTTCAGTAAAGACGGTGTTGAGACAAGATACCCAGCTGAGTGATGGGAGGCCTAGCTGGGCAACGGGGGGTACACTGATCGACGGGACCAAAAACCACGTCATAGCGTCGTAAAGGTCCGTCATGCCTCTGTGGCATGCAAGCCGGTGGAGGTGCACGGACTACGAGCAGAGTCCGCTGATTGCCGCCCAACTTGGACTCGACTGCGATCGCGGCATGCTGCAGCTCGCCTTTGCTCGTCAAGGTCGCCAATCCATACTTCTGTCTATCTGACATTCTCGTAATGCGTATGCTTGAGCAGCAGACGGTGTTGGAGGAATCTTGTACAGGTCGACGATGACGAAGCCAACGGAACATGGCGCAACACTGCTTGCAGCTTGGGCGCCTCTAACCGTGGTGGTACGGCGTGCACAGGACGATGTTCGCCTGTGCTCTTTCTCATTCAACCAAACACATCTCTGGCTGGTTGCACGGTTGACCTTGGCTCTCCCCAACGACCGTTGACACTCGGACACCCGTTTCGTCCTGGATTGATCGAGTGGAGGCTTGGAGAACGGACTTGAGGCACGGGGGAGCAGTACGTCATTCTCCTGTCGGCGATGCCAGAAGTTGCAGACCGAGATGGAGACAGTGGGCAGTGTTTCTGTCGGCGCCATCTCAAATCGCGCGCACACAACGAAGCGCAATGGAACATGCCTTCCTCGACCTGAGACCCGATCTCACCAGCCTTCAACGCCTGGCCGGGGTTGGAAAAGTTGAGATGAGACAGCTGTCTGAGTCGAAGGCGTTGGAAATGTCAGTTGCCGCGGCAGTCAGTAGCTCGAGAGTCTGTCGTGAGTGAAGGCCCGGTGCTTGTGCAATGAACAGATTACAGACCCCTACTGAAACTACTAAGTGTTAACGTTGCTGATGCGTTCATGCCGCGGCGTACGCTTTCGGGCGCGTCTGCTTCTCACAGAGCGTACGCGAGCGGCCTGGCGAGTGTGGAAGGTATGCTTGGCTTAGTCGAAGACGGCGCGGAGGATGAAGTTCGTGACGATGGCAGCGAGGAGGGCGATGCAGAGGATCGTCTGTTTATTAGCTGCGCAAAATACCACCAGCTCCGCGTCCCACTCACAGGACCGAGGCGGTCGTCGTAGGGAGCTCCGGACCGTTCGCGAATCGCCTTCGCTCGGGCCTGGTACACTGTCAGGGCGTACAGCATGACACCGATAGCTGGGAGGGTTAATTTAAGACCAGGCGGAGGCGGAGTAACGTACCGATCATGGTGTAGAGAGCGGCCGAGATGCGTCCAGCCTGTCTGTTAGCTCAAACTGAACGGGCTAGCTGTTCCTTCCTCCATTCGACATCGCAATGTTTCAAGAAGGCGGGTCGATCACCGGATCAACTGCGGAAGGATTGGAAGCACACGACCAGACTCACCTTGTCACCGAAGTTGAGGAGACCAACGGCGAGACCGCCGAGGACGACGGCGAAGTGCAGCCACGAGAGGAAGGTACGCCTGGATGTCAGTTGAGGTACGGCTGTTCAAACTCACTCATTGGCGAAGAACACCTTGGGCTCAACGCGAACGGGGAGAGCGATACGCTGTTGATGAAAACATCGGGCATCATCGATCGCGGCAGAGCATGTTAACGGGCAAGCAGTAGTTCAGCATGAAGGTGAGAAAATCAGTCAGCGCCAGTCAGACGGGGCAGATGCATGTGTACCAACCTTCTTGGCGGTACGCTGGAGGAGGGGCTGGGTCGACATTTTGCGGCGGGGTTGGGATGTGTGGTGCGGAGCGAGGAAGGGCTAGATGGCAGTGGCGAAGTGCGGGGTTGCCGGTTTCACGCTGGGCGATGACGAGGGGGAGGAAGCGGAGACAGCGACGGAGCAAGCGGGAGCGGTCTTGGGAGTGTTTCCGGTGAGCGAGGTGTGGATGGAGTTGAGAAAAAGCAGGCGACGCTGTCTCCACTACTGCTTTGGTCGAAGCGAGGATGGCGCCGATCAGATATCGACCATGCACGTGCGTCACTGAACGAACCGTCAATGAGACTCCACCATCCACCCAGCTGCACCCAGTGGGCTCTGCCTAAATGCTAGGAGAAAGCCCTGGTCGTCATTCATCCGGGGCCCTAACTGAGTAGGCGTGCAGCTAACAGCTAATGTAGGCCAGCCATCCTCCAATGCACCTACTGCCCCTGGTCATTCACGTGACTGAAAGGGTGTGCCTTGTTCGGTGACTTCAGGGTTAGCTTGACCCAGCGTCATTTCAGCTGGGCATGGAAACCTTAAATCGCACGGATTTCCAGTTGAGGCCGTTTCCCGGTTTCCGTCTGTCCCTTGGACGCCTTGGACGCGTTCCGAGGAGGCTGCTTTTCTTTGCGAGAGCGTTCCCTATTAGTGTCAGATCCAGCGGTTGAGCGCAACTCAGAAGTGTGCGAACGTGATGGACAGGTGGCAGGGCCATGGCCACGACAGCCGTCCTCTTATGTTCCGAGGATCAACCATACATCCAAAGCAAAGTTCAGTTGAAGCGAAAAGCATACTGTGGTTCCGTGGAACGGGGAGGGAGGAGATAGGAGATGGCCCGATTGGAGACGTGCCCTCGGCGGGTAATTAATTACGCTCGGGACCCGCAGTGCCGTCATTTACTTTTACGGAGGCAACGATCGCCTGCTTCAGGCAGTCATGCGAGGGGGCCCAGCTCCGCGCTCCGAGCGGTCCGAGATGTCGGATCCGGACGGAACTTCTGCACGCTTGGTTCTTGCAGAAAGATGTGCGATGCTGGCCCAATTCAGAACCAGAACTGGACGCCGAGTACGCCGTGGAGTGCCTTTGCCCTATGAGCCACGAGCCACGAGGGACGCGAGGAACGTGCAGTGAGTTCGTGGCACCGCCCCCTAAGCCGTGCAAGGCCGTCGTTATCCGTCTGGCGCCCCGCCCCTGCCGGCCTGCCAATCGACGAGCCGACAGGCGGCAGGCGCATCTGGCGCAGCGGGGGGCAGAGCGTAGTAGTGCTCCGCGCGATCGGGGCGGGGGGGGCGGGGGCGCATATGGCGCATCGCAGCTTGCAGCACGCGACGACGACTCCTTCCTCCTTGCCAGGATCGGCGCCAGGAGTACAGTCGTCCTGTTTGATACAGCGGTTCAACAGGTTGTCCAGCTTACCTCACAGTCGACCCGATTGATGTTGGGTGTACAGGCAGTGCCGGCATGAACGGCGAGTGGGATGGTCATGCGAGCGGATGCATTGAGCATGCGGGCAGAGCGTGTCTGGCGTGTCAGGAACAATGATTCGGAAGGCTGAGGATTCAAAGTTTCAGCATGGCTCGTGATTGTTTGGGCGTCATTGTCATTTGCTGCGTGTTGCTCGTCCTCGTCCGCCTGCTGTCAGTGCAGCACCAGAGCAACGGTCCCATCATGCCATCAGCACTGCATTACCCAGGGTGGGTCAGTAGGTTCCGTGCATTCATGCTCGCTCTCGCTCCTGCTCGGCACCACCACACGCATGCCGCTAGCTAGACTGCCAAGCAATCGGCCGCAGATGCACCGCACGCCCATGCAGCGAGCGAGTGGGCAGCGGTGAGTTGCAGTCCGCTGGACTGCTGTCAGTAGCGGACCAACTGGAAGTACCAGAGGCAGCAGGGTGAGGGAAGCGTCGGCCAACTCGTTCCCGCTCAGGGGATTGTACGGTAAGAGGGAACGATCCCAGGGCCGCCTGCCAGTCTACCGCCGGTCCCGCAACACACACCACGTACAGCTGGCGATGCAGCTGGCCCTCCGCGGCTCTCAGCTTCGCGGCTCGACTCCTCGACACCTCCCGAGGTGTGTTTCCTCCAGGGCGCTGGGATGGGCGGCTGCGGCTTTAGCGACTGTGTGACTGGTCGCCCTTGGCCTGGACGTATGCAGCTCTTAGTCTTTAGCGTTGAAGGACGCCACGCCAGGAATGTCCACCGATCTGCGCGATCTAGCCTCGGAGACGTGCCGACGGTGTTCCAGCGGGACACATGCAGGCGACACGGGTTCGGTGCAAGCTGCCAGAACAGGGGAAACGGCCCGGGGCTGAGGGCTGAGGGGCAGGCGAAGCGTCTCGAAACTTGGCGCAGGAGTGCAGGAGTGGTATGAAGTCGGGGGGAGGGGGAGTCGTGTTGTGTGTGGGTGGGTAGGACAGTCACGGCAACCTCCTACTCCCTCAGGTAAAGTTGGGCTTTGTTTTCTCCCGCGCGCAATCTCCCATCTATCCATTCACTCCTTTCCTCACCACCACGACACACAGCCAAGACATCGAGCGACTCTCGCACCGCGCACAGCAGGCGCCTCGTGACACGCACACCGACCTGTATCCATACGACCACTCTCATTGTTCCTCTTCACCATCTCCCACTCATTCCTGTTCAACGTTCAACGTTCCACCCACAACCCGAGACACCAAACCTCAACCGATCACCGATCGAACCTGACTCCAACTCGCCCCGGCGTCCTTCTACCGCCCAGAGTCATTGACGCTCTTTCCACACAGACGAGGTGCTGTCGCGGTCTTTGTCCTGCCCCGTCCCTTCCTGCACCGAGTGCATCGGCGTCAGCTGATCTCCAAAGTCATCAGAGTGAGTGTCCAGTTCCCACCTCCACACTTGCTCGCGACCCTCGACCCTCCCCAACAATAAGCACAGAGAGTGGAGGGTCAATGTCGACCACATGCCAGGAGCAAGCCCGTGGGACGTTCAAGGAACACCTTTCGGTTGCGATCACCTGAAGCAGCTCTTGACCGCTCGATTGTTCGTGCAGCAACGCCACCCGAGACCTGAGCGCATCGGCCTGTACTCGCGTTCAGCCCCCACCCGCCCCCGCGCATCCCCCCATCTCCCACTCGGGGCAATTCCTTCCGGACGGGGTCGTAGCTGGCTGCTGGCTGGCTGGCTGTCATTGCGAGACGAGCGTTCGGCGCACGAGCCACCTGGCCGTCCTGCGTCCTGCGTCCTGCACCTGCAACTCCTGGACCACCCTGCAATTCGAGCGGGTGGTTAGCCACTGCGTCAAAGTTGGGAGTTGGGCGCAAGGCGGTACCCCCGTCTCCTTGTTACTTGGACCCGAAGTTCTGGTGACCGAAAGCAGCCATGCAGCCAGTCAGAGACTCAGGCGACCCTCTCTGATCCTCTGACCATTCACCCATCGTCCTTTGAGCCCGGAGCACCCCGCTGACACCAATCTTCGCCCAGGTCAATCCGCATGTCATCGCAGCTCTAACACACCACCGCTTTCAACACCGCCGCCTCTCTTCGCACTACTCTCGCAACGTTCTCGTGCGAGCGCGATCGACGAGCAGGATCATCCCGAACGGCACCCCTGGCGATCCTGTCGTCCGCGTGATCCATCTTTAAGACGGCGACGCTCTTCCTTCCCTCCCCTTCACCATCTCTCCTCCGTTCACTGCACGATCGCTTGCGATTGAACGACTTCCGACATGTCTCCACGGCGGGCAGCACGCGGCATGAAGGTCGCACACCCGGCTGCACCAACATCAAACCGCTTGCTGAGCACGCAGACGTTCACGCTCATCGCAAGCTGGAAAGGGCAGCTGGTCATCTGCACCGTTGTGCTTGTCGTCGGAGCCATCTACTTTGTCGTTCGAGAGCCTATTCGTGAATGGAGAGAACGTCAACGGGAACGAATGTCTCGCGCCTTTACGGAGGAGCTTCTTTCGATGGAGAAGAAGGAAGAGGGTAACGTCGGTTCAGGCGACAGGAACCGTGCGGGTCCTAGCACGGTCGCGGGCACTTCGACAGCTGTCGCGACGGCAAAGACCATGAACGCACGTGAGCGAGGGAGAGAGAAACGCAAGGAAAAGAAACGGAAAGAGCAGAACGCCAACGGACACGCCGCTCCTCGCACTACTCTCGAACCTGGTCCGTCCAGCAAGCCCTCACTGTCCGATCAGTCACCGGTTCGCGTTGCCGAAACGCTTCCAGGGCCCTCAACGCCTTCCACCGCAGATACCCGCGACGCATCCATGACCGTTACCCCCGCTTCCTGCCCGTCCTCCATGGGTCCCCAGCCCTCGACCTCGACCTCAAATGCAATCAACGACGTCGCTGCTGACCCTTCATCTCCACCGCCGCAAGTTCGCAGTGAACTTGAAGTTGACACTTCTCCCATTGTCGACCCACCTGCAAGCCCGGAAACAATGAAGCCTCACTCCCCTAATCCTCCCCTCTCCCCGCGAAAGACTCACACTTCCGAGCACCAGCCCGAACCCTCATATCCCGGAACGCCCGAACGTCGGGACAGCCACAGCTCATCACGCTCACGCTCCTACTCGATTATTCCGGATCCATCATACCTTCCTCCGCATCACAGCGATTCACACAGCAAGCAGAAGAAGAAGCGCAAGCCGAAGAGCCGTCAAGCGTCTGCTCAACAGCCGCCGCAACAGCCGCCGTCAGCGCAGCAGAAGCCTTGCCCCACCGCTCAGGCCACTCCGATGTCGCGCATTGTGACGACGTCTTCTGAGGACGTTCCTCGGGACTCGCCGCGCACCCCAATGATCCCGATCATGTCACCAGACATTGCTCGCCGACGAATGAAGGCGAGCGGCATCGAGCTCCCGCCCGAGGTCGAGGTTCTCCTCGACAGCCACGAGCACACGATTGACTCATTGCGAGCAGAGATCGGCCGCGCGACCGCCGAGGAGTGCAAGGCTCGCGACGACGAGGTCCGCGCCCGGGAGGAGCTCAGGCGGTCACGGGCGACGGAGGACCGCATGCGCTCAGACTACGAGCGAGCGCGCAAGATGAGGGATCGTGCCGAGCAGGAAGCCCGTCGCATGGAGGGAGAGGTATGTGTGACACTGCCCGACACAATACTGACATGTCCCAGGTGCAAATGATCTGGAACCGCTTTGAAACGCTGTCTCACATGTACCAGGCCGTCTGCCAACGGCTGCGGGAGGTTGAGGCAGCGCAGCAGGCTGATGGTACCTCCCCTACCGGTCCGACGACTCCGGCCCCGCCGCAGCTGCCGCAGCTCCAGCCTCTCATGGCCTTTGCGAACGGTATCCCGGCAACACCAGGTGTGCTTCTGCCGTACCACATGGTGCCGTCACCGCTGACGCCGCACGGCTTCGGCATCCCGCCAACGATGTACCGGCGCGGCGACAGTGCGAGCAGCGAGATGCTCGCCGGTCCGTTGACGCCGGGGCACCAGCCATCAACACCATCGGGCACGTCGTCGCCGTATCCCTCCGATCTGTCCCTTAACCCGGGGTCGAAGACGCACACCGAGTCCTCCTCCATGACGACAGCCGAGCTGCGCCGCATCAGCATCGCCTCCTCGGTGCTGAAGAAGAAGAAGCCGTCGCCGTCCGAGAGCGGCGAGTCGAGCGCGCCGTCCGCGACGGCGACGTCCTCAGACGACAAGTCGAGCAGCGGCGTCAGCGGCGTCGAGGGTCTCGGCATCAGGACGTACAAGGACGTCCCCTCCTCCTTCTCGATCGCAATGACGCCGGCGAAGCAGCGCTCGACGGACAGCGTCGACTGCTCCACCGCCTCGTCTTCCCCGCCAGCCGAGCGGCATATCCTGATCACGCCGTCCGAGTCGGAGCACAACGGCGAGCACTCGCCGCAGATGAGCCCGCTCCTGAACGGTCATCAGGAGGAGGAGCTGACGCCGCCCAAGCTTCCACTCGTGGACGAGCCGCAGGCGCTGGACGACGTCGCCGACGTCGCCGCGGAGCCCATGTTCGCCTCCCTGGCCCATACGCCCGAGCAGCTGGCGGAGATTGCGCGCATGCGCCAGTCGGCCATCAGGGATCGGGAGCGCAAGTCCCGCGCGGCCAGCGTCGAGGTTCACGACCACCCAAAGCAAAAGGTTAACGACAAGTAACGGACTTTTATTGCCTTCGGGCTGTTTGCCATTATCTATCATGCGCACCTGGATAACTAGCTTTCTGTGTTATAGGACTCTCTTGTCACTTATACGTTCCCGTTGTTCTAAACACATGCGAAAAACATCTGCACACTGCATCGTGGCTGTCGTTAGTTGAAGGGAGGACATGGGAAGTGAGGAGCCGGTTGTCGGCTCATTCTGTTGCGCATCTGTCTTGCTCCAGTCTGGGCGACTTTGGTGCTGTCACTCGGAAGCAGCAGTGCAGCAAGAGAGTCTGAGTGAGCGGCGGGCATGAGCACATGTGAGCAATAGTGTGTGTGCATGCATGCTGCAGAGGGAGGGAGTAACGGTTTCTCCAGCATGTGTCCGTCGTCCGTCGTACTATGCAACTGGGGCAAAGAGTGGACATTGTGGGAGGGGTGGAACGAGGTTGACCCAGGGTCCAAACGGAGGAAGGCTGTGCCGATGGATGATTCGCAAGGTGATTCGCAAGGTGATTCGGCGAGGGCCGCTTGTGACGAGTGACGAGTGACGCAGGCTGCGCTGTCCGGCGATGATCCCACACAGAGCGGGCAGTGCAATGTTCCCATGCTCCTACTCCTTCCTCTTCCCTTCAAACCTCCTTCATTTCTCTCCTTCATAAGAGTATGAATGAACTTGAAGATGAATGCGGCTGGGGATATTTTGAAGATGCAGAGATAAAGTTGGGTGGAGGTCCCGTTACATTGTAACATGACATGGTGGGCTGTGCTGGCTGGGCGGGCTGGGAGGTGCGAGATGGGATGCCATAAGACGAGCATCCCAAAACAGGGACGAGGACTCGTGCCTGAGGCAACTTTGGGTGGGTCATCTCTCCGACCTCAAGAGATGCTCACCTCACGTATCCAGGGGATCCCAGGGTACCGATCACGTCCATCCCAGTCCACACTCTACACAGCGTACAGCTTCTTCCAAGTCCTGGCCTCGACACACATCTGGTCTGTCAGCTGGCAGGCTGTCACTCTCAACCTCCTACCTCCCCTTCACCTTCCTCGACCTCGACGCCGGCGCAGTGCAGACGGTCATTGCATTGTCATCTCAAAAACGAGCGACTGGAGGACGAACCCAAATCCCTGTCAACACAGGAACGTCTAGGCAGTTTTCGCGTCGTCTCTCTCTGTGCCGCCACCGGCCAGAATTCACTTGTGCTTGGCCCAATAGCCTACCCAACGACGTGGAAAAACATTCAATCACAACCCAACAACACACAACACTCCTCATCCCTGCTTTTTGCCGCCAAGGCAGCCTATACCCCTCCTTCCTCGACTGCACGACTGCACGACTGCAACGACTGCACGACGCACACCGGTGTGCACACACTCACTCACTCTCTCGCACGCTCGCGATCGCTCGCTCGCAGCGCGGAACGGCCATTTGCACCCGATCACGACACTGCGAACACTGGTAACCAGGAAAATAGCTCGGCACCGCTTCTCGTCTTTTGACCACTTAGTCTCACACGCCGCCTCCAACACAGCGACAAGTGCTGAGCACTCTTTCTTTCACCCTTCCTTCCTTCTAACCACCCTTTTCCCCTTCCTCTAAGGCTTCAGCTTTGCCTACGGCTCAGCCTCCGCCCCGCCTTCGCACCTCGCCCCCGACAACATGGCCTCTGGAGGAGGCCATGGCTTTGTGCCTTCCCAGGCGGCGCAGTACGCCGACCTGACGGCGCTCATCAGCAGCCCCGACGGCGAGGCCAGCGCCAAGGTCTACCCGACCGAGGACACGATCGCGGCCCTGCTGCATGCACGCTGCCGCGCCGAGCTGCCTTACACCCGCGTCTCGGCGTCTGGCACAGACTACGTCGTCGTCAACCCCCGCCGCCATCTGCAGTGCCTCAATGAGGAGAGCAGGAAGGGGTACGAGGAAGACATCGCTGCGACCGACGGAGGAGTCGGGAACGAACCCCGTCAGCCGAGCGCGTATGAGCTCGCCGGCCGCGTGTGGCTCCTCATGAGCAGGAGGAGGGAGTGCCAGACTATTGTCTACCAGTGAGTGATGCGGTGAGCGAGCGCTGACAGTGCAGTGGCCTCACAGCGTCAGGAAAGTCGACGACCCTCCGGCATGTCACGAGCCAGATCCTCAGCCTCGCCTCAGTCACCAAGGCGCAGAAGCGTACGAGTGACCAGATCTCCCACCTCCTCACCCTCCTCGAATCGTTCGGCAACAGCAAGACGCCGATCAATCCGTCCGCGTCACAACACGCCCGCTACCTCGAGCTGCACTTCAGCCTCGACGGCGAGCTCGCCGGCGCAAAGGTCCTCCCCTTCGGCCTGAACAAGTACCGCATCGGCCACCTCGAGCCCGAGGAGCGCACCTTCCATGTGTTCTACCAGATGCTCGCGGGTGCGAGCCCCGACGAGCGCGAGGAGCTCGGCCTCGACGACCCCGACACCTATGCCCTGCTCTCGTCCAGCAACTGCTACGTGCTCCCCGCCGGACCGTTCTCGGACGACTCGACGCAGCTCGGCGAGCTCCGTGCCGCTTTCGCTTCTCTCGGCTTCAAGGCGAAGCACGTCCGGTCCATCTTCTCCGTCCTCACCGCGATCCTCGTCATGTCCAACATCACCTTCCACGACGAGAAGCAGGACGGCTCCCTCGGCATGGTCTCGTACGAGGAGCGGACGCAGGTCGTCGAGCGCGGCCTGCTGTACGAGGTCGCGGGCCATCTCGGCGTGAACCCCGAGGAGCTCGAGGCCGTGCTCACGAACAGGACCAAGTGGGTGTCGCACGACCTCGCGTCCGTGTTCCTGGACGCCGAGAACGCCGCCCTCCAGCGCGACTCGCTCATGCGTGATCTGTATGCGATCCTGTTCGCGTTCGTTGTCGAGATGGCGAACAAGAAGCTGGCGCCTGGCCAGGACTCGCCCGCCGGCCTGCAGATTGCGCAGATCGACCTCCCCGGTCACCAGTCCAGGACGCAAGAGACCGAGGTCGACCCCCGCCGCTCGACGCTGCTGCAGCAGGCGACGCTCATCAATGCTAGCGGCAACAATGGGTTCGACGAGTTCGCGTACAACTTCAACAACGAGCTGTTGCACTCGTACCTCCTCCGCCGCGCTTTCGACGACCAGCTCAACTGGAACCTCGACGTCACCGAGGACGGTATCCGCCTTCCCCCCGTCATGCCGCACGACAACTCAGCCTGCGTCGAGCTGCTCCGCGGCGGACTGCTTGGCTCGGCCCGTCTGGCTAAGCAGCCCATGGGCATCATTGGCACGCTCGCCAGCGTCGGCGAGCAGATCAAGGGCGAGGACCGCGAGGACGTCAAGGCCAAGACTGTAGTTGGGACGCTCACGACGATGTTTACCGGACAGCCGGCGTTCACCCCCAACCCCGCCGGCGGACTCGGCCAGACGCCCCGCCAGGGCCGCATGTTCGGCATCTCGCACTACGCGGGCCAGGTGTCGTACGACGCGAGCGATTTCATCGACCACAACGCCGACGTCTTCGACAAGCAGCTCGTCAACCTCCTCCGCAACTCGCAGGACTCGTTCGTGAACAAGCTCGTCTCCGGGCCTGCTCTCGCGACCGAGGGCCACCCGCTCGACGACAACATCGTCGTCGAGGCGCAGGTTTCGTCCACGCCGCTGCGCACCCCGACCCCGATCGTGAACTGCATCACGGGCACGAGCCCGATGGACCACGTCGAGTGGGCGATCGACGACTCGATCCCGCAGCCCGTCACGGCGCAGCTGAACGCGACGATGGCGACGCTCCTGGATGTCGTCGACCGCACCCGCGTCTGGGGGGTGTACTGTATCCGCCCGAACGACTCGGGGCACGCCAACTCGTACGACCGCAAGCGCATCCGCTCGCAGGTACGCACGCTGCAGCTGCCTGAGCTCGTGAACCGCCGCCAGGTCGACTACGTCGCCGAGTACTCGCTGTCGCAGTTCTGCGTCCGCCACGCCCTGCCGGTGCAGGACGGGCACGCTGCGGTCGAGGACTTTGCGCGCCACAACGGCTGGATGCCTGGCGTCGACTACGCCATCGGCAACGAGCGCATCTGGCTCGCGTGGGGCGCGTGGCGCCAGCAGGAAGACCTGATCCGCGCGAACGAAACGCGCCACGGCTCCGGCGAGGAGACGCTCACGGACGAGGAAGGCGGGTTCATGTCGCGTAACGCGTCGACATTCGGGCACGGGCGCTACGGGGACGCGGTCGACTCGACGGAGAACTTCCGCCGCTCCGAGAGCATGGACAACCTCTTAGCGCGCTCGGGCACGCAGGAGACGTACGGTGACCGCGGGGGCAACTACGGCTACGGCGGCTTAGAGTCGCCGAACCCCAATGACAGCGAGGTGTGGGGCCAGGCTAAGGACGGGCCGTACGACTCGCTGAACGACAAGGACGCGCAGGCCGTCGCGGCCGTGAAGCGCGGCGATTTCGTGCAGTCCGAGAAGCGCCACCACGCGACCGAAATCGTCGAGACGTCGCGCGCGCGCCGCTGGTGGATCCGCATCACCTGGACGCTGACGTGGTGGATTCCCAGCTTCTTGCTTAAGTGGCCTGGCGGGATGAAGCGTGCGGACATCCGCATGGCGTGGCGCGAAAAGGTCGCGATCTGTATCATGATCGCGTTCCTCTGTGGTATCGTCATCTTCTACATCATCGGCTTTGGGCAGGTCCTCTGCCCCGACATGGACAAGGCGTGGAACAAGACCGACCTCAGCAAGCACCAGGGCGACGACGACTACTACGCCGCGATCGCGGGCAAGGTGTACGAGTTCACCAAGTTCTACAAGGGCCAGCACTCGGACATGGACTTCAAGACGACGTCGCAGATCATGCTCCAGTTCGCGGGCCAGGACCTGACCGGCTACTTCCCCCCGCCCATTAGTGTTGCGTGCCAGGGGCTCGCCAACAAGGATTTCACGTTCCAGAGGGCCAACTTTACCCCGATCATGCCCCAGGCGATCCACACGTCGGGCGTGCTGCAGACCGACAACGACACCAAGCTCCACGACGAGAACTGGTACTGGGACACGCTGCAGCCGAAGCTCAAGAAGTACTACAAGGGAACCTACGTCCACGACCGCAAGGATCTGGTGCAGGGCGCCGCCGATGACACGACGCGCTTCTGGGGCACGTACAAGAACAAGGTGTACGACATCTCGGATTACGTCGCGACCAACGACCTGTACGCGTCCGGCTCGGGCTACGACGTCAAGTACGACTTTTTGAACTCGGACCTGGTGTCGATTTTCCAGACGAGCTCGGGCCAGGACCTGACAAAGCAGATCGACGACCTGACCGAGTCGTGGAACTCGGAGACGGTCAGCCAGCACTTCAACTGTTTGAACAACGCGTTTTACCTGGGAGATATCGACTTCCGTAAGACGGCCCGGTGCACGGTGCAGAACTACCTGCTGCTGTCGTTCTCGATCCTGCTCATGTCGACGATTCTCATCAAGTTCCTGGCCGCGCTGCAACTCGGCAGCAAGCGCCAGCCCGAGCTGCTCGACAAGTTTGTCATCTGCCAGGTGCCGTGTTACACGGAGGGAGAGGAGTCGCTGAAGAAGACGATCGACTCGCTCGCCGTGCTCAACTACGACGACAAGCGCAAGCTCATCTTCATCATCTGTGACGGCAACATTATCGGTAGTGGCAACAACAGGCCCACGCCCCGTATCGTGCTCGACCTGCTCGGCGTCGACCCCAAGCTCGACCCCGAGCCGCTCCTGTTCAAGTCGATCGGAGAGGGCAGCAAGCAGCTCAACTACGGCAAGATCTACTCGGGTTTGTACGAGACCGAGGGCCACGTCGTGCCCTACGTCGTCGTCGTCAAGGTCGGCAAGCCCACGGAGACGTCTCGCCCGGGTAACCGTGGAAAGCGTGACTCGCAGGTGCTGCTGATGCAGTACCTGAACCGCGTGCACTTTGACGCACCGATGTGCCCGCTCGAGCTCGAGATCTACCACCAGATGCGCAACGTCATTGGCATCGACCCGACCTTCTACGAGTACATCTTCCAGGTCGACGCCGACACGACGGTGACGCCCGACTCGCTGAACCGCCTGATCTCGTGCGCGGCCGACGACCAGAAGATCATCGGAATCTGCGGCGAGACCAAGGTCGCCAACGAGCGCGAGTCGTGGACGACCATGATCCAGGTGTACGAGTACTACATTTCTCACCACCTGACCAAGGCGTTCGAGTCGCTGTTCGGCTCCGTCACCTGTTTGCCGGGTTGTTTCTCCGTGTACCGCATCCGCACGGCGGACAAGGGCCGCCCGATCATTATTTCGTCTGTCGTCATTGACGAGTACGCCGAGCCCAACGTCGACACGCTGCACAAGAAGAATCTGTTCTCGCTCGGCGAGGACCGATACCTGACGACGCTCATGATGAAGCACTTCCCGACGTTCAAGATGAAGTTTTCACCCGACGCCATCGCGTACACTGTCGCGCCGAGCAGGTGGAACGTGCTGCTGTCGCAGCGTCGTCGCTGGATCAACTCGACCATCCACAACCTCGTCGAGCTGCTGTTCCTGCCCGAGATGTGCGGGTTCTGTTTCTTCTCGATGCGCTTCATGGTCTTCGTCGACCTGCTCGGTACGATCATCCTGCCCGCGACGTTCACGTACCTCGTGTACCTGATTATCATCTGTGCGACGCACAAGGCGGCGGTCCCCATCATCTCGATCGCGATGATCGCAGCCGTGTACGGCCTGCAGGCGATCATCTTCATCCTGAAGCGCGAGTTCATGCTGATCGGGTGGATGATCGTGTACATCATCGCGTTCCCGGTGTACTCTCTGTTCCTGCCCGTGTACTCGTTCTGGTCGATGGACGACTTCTCGTGGGGCAACACGCGCCGCGTCGTCGGCGAGGGCAAGGACAAGACGATCGTCTACGACGACGAGGAGCGATTCGAGGAGTCCATGATCCCCTACCGCACCTTCAAGGAGTACGAGGCGAACGCGTGGGAGGCGGCGTCGCTGCCGTCGGACGAGGAGCGCGACGAGAAGTCTGACGCGGGGTACTCGCGCCGCACACGCCGCACGCGCAACACGGCCTCGAACCTTGCGCCGTCTATCCACTCGTCTGCCCCGTCGTACGTCGGCTCGCGCCAGCCCTCCCCCGGGCCTTACGGCGCGCAGCTCATGCCCATGGCCCCGATGAGCAACTGGGGCACCGAGTCGCTCTACGGCGGCTACCCCCCGACGATGCCATACGCGCACAACCCCTTCGACTCTCCCGCAATGAGCGAGATGTCCCTTAGGACACCGAGCATGTTCCAGACCTACGCTCCGTCGCCCCTAGCAGCGCCGCGGAACACGATGGCGCCGGGCTTCGACGCGCGCCAGTCCTCCTTCAGCATGGGAGGCTTCGGTGCCCAGCCGGCCCAATTGACGCCCAACACGGACCCGAACCCGACCGACGAGACAGTCCTGAGCATGCTGAGACAGTACCTGAACACCCAGGACTTGATGACGGTCACGAAGCGTTCAGCGCGCGAGGCGCTCTACGGCCTGTTCCCGAACGCGAAGCTCGAGGACAGGGCGGGGTGGATCAATGAGAACATTGACAAGATTCTGAGCGAGGCATGAGCGCGGGACGGCGCGATAGCGCCGGACTGCGCGAGTGCCCCGAGGCTGAGCGAACCCACCCCGCTAGGTGGGCGAGCTGAGCCACAGTTCACATCCGCCTTTCGGAGGGTGTGGGCAAACGAAGCTGAGCCTGCGAGCCCAGCGAGCGAACGCCAGACTCGAGGGCATACCCTGGGTCCCTGGGTCTAGGTGCGAGCTCAACGAGCGGCCTACGGCCACTCGATACATTTCTGTTGCATTTCCTGTCACGTTACGAACCATAAAACGCATGTATTCATGGACACTGCGAGCACGAGTGGACAGCGAGCGGAGCGAGCTGGCCACGAGGGCGAGCGAGCAGCGCAAAGATGGAGAATGAGCGAAGCGAGCGAGCGGCGCTGTAGTGAGACGAGTGGAGCGTAGTTGCAATTGCAGCCGGATGAGGCCAAGTTCACGAAGCGGCTGTATCGGGCAACAGAGCACGGAGGAATGCGATGGCGTGAGTGTGTTTCGAGTCAGTAGTGATCTGTGAGTAAGAGGGCTAGGAGGGAGAGGGAGAGTGGAGGCCGATCATCGGACAAGCGATGCGGCGTCTTGATCGTGGCTGCAGCACGGGTCGGTATCTCAGATGAGGTCGGTGCGTCGGGATATCGGCCTTGGCCTCGAGCCTCTCTCAACGCAAGAGGGAGCTGCAAGCGACCCGGCGCAATGTATGCGCTGATATCCGCTGAGTCGCGCCAGAGTGAAAGAGTGAAGATCAGGTCTAGAGTGGAGGTCGTAGACAGGGGGTGGAGGCCCTCCACTCCACAAACAAGGCATCAAGGCATAACGTCAGAGGCTCAGTGCCAAGACATTTTTCCTCGACGTTCCGGCGGCAACGGCCCGGGTCTCCACCTGCTTACTCGCCGCAAGCCGACGGCAGGCGGATCTCCACAATGCCGCCATTGCCAACATCCACACTCAAGGCACATGATATAAGCCCCAAGTCGACTGTTATGGAGAGAAACAACATCATGTCCACCACCGCGTCCTACGGGGCGACCGACTCGGGCCCACACCCACCGGCCCAACAGCGCGCATCCGCCGAGTCGACGTCCAAGCCGGCCAACGCCAACGATACGATCCTCCCCGTCGTCGCTCCGTCAACGACAAACACGCCTTCAAACGGACATTCGAATGGCCATCCAAATGGCAACAGTAACGGCAACGGGGTCTCAAATGGAAATGGACTAGGAGGAGGCAAGAAGGCAATGGAGTGGATGGCCCAGAGCATAGACTCGAAACAAGCCAGCCTCATCAGTGTCGCGAACTGCTTCCTGACCGGGTTCACTAGTGCTGTTGCTTTCAGTGCCTGTTATATTTGGTGAGTTCCCCTCCATCTCTTTGTCACCACGAGGCGAGGCGAGGCGAGGCGAGGCTCTCCACTCTCACCTATGCCCGAGGCGAGATACTACGCCGGTCATGGCTGAGAGCGGGCTACGGGCCACGATGACCAGCGACAGTCATGCTGGCTCGATGCTCCTTCCAAACTTGGGTTGGGACTGGGCTGGACAGCTGACGGTGCTTGAGACGGTGGGCGGGGCGGTGGGCTGCGATGCGAGTGAGCTTGCTCCTGCGGCTCCTGCGGCTCGGAGTGGCTAGTGCTGGCTCCGCTCAGTGGAGCGCTCTGTACAGCTCAACGGGGCGCGGTGACTGCTCGAGTCCTAGGTGCCCACACCGGCTGCATTGCATCGATGGTGTCTTGCTCGCTTGGTCATCTCACAGTGACTTGTCCGCGCACTGTCTCGCAGTCCACTTTCCCGACCCCCCGCTCTACCCTTGCTGGCCTCGCTCGAGAAAAAGGCGCTGCTACTCAGTCTACCCCCCGGCTCGCTTTCTTGTCTGTCAGTCCCAGTGGCTCGCTCCCTCGCTCGCCCCACACTCTCCTCCCTCATTCACCTCACTCTCCGCCGATCACGGCTCGGCTCCTCACTCTCACCGCCGCTCAATCTACGCTCCTCGTCTCGCTCGCTCCGCTCGCTCAACTCGTCGCTGACAAACAGGCCCGGCTTCCAAACCGGCAACGTCGCCCAGCTCGCCATCTCGGTCGCGCGTCTCTTCGACCCGCCTGCCACGCGCACGAAAGGCTTCCAGAAGGGGGACCAGCAGGCCCTCGTCTCGCTCGTGTGTTTCTGGCTCGGCGCGTCTCTCGGTCGTGTCGGCGCCAAGATCGGTCCCAAGTCCCGCCGCTGGATCCTCCCCGCCACGGGCGCGCAGGTGATTCTCACTGTCATCGCCGCCGTGCTCGTCATCCCTGAGCCGGACTATGGCTCGAGGCCGAATCCCTCCTGGGCCGACGCCCGCGGGATGGCGGCGCTGGGATGCCTGTCCGCCGGACTTGGGATCCAGGGTATCATCGGCAAGCGCGTGGGAAGCGAGATGAACACGACGGTAGTGCTGACGGCGACCTGGGTCGAGATCTTCAACGAGCCCGGTCTGTTTACTTTTGGGTTCGTCAAGTCTCGCGACGCCAGGATCGCCGGCGTCATGATGATCTTCGTTGGGGCGCTGATTGGGCGCGCGCTGCTGGGGGCGATTGGGAGCGGAGGGACGCTCGGGGTTCTGGCGGGGTTGAGGGCGCTCAGCGCGCTGGGGTGGGCGATGGTCCCGGCCGCCTGAGCGCGAGCGGGGCAAGTTAGACACTGTAGATGCGGGTGTAGAATAGTTGTGCATGGATACAAGATCGTCCTTTCCTACTGACTACTGATGTCGCTAACGATACCAGGGGCTACAGACCGTCGCGCTCGTTCATCTGCCCTCCCTGCCATCGCTGCCTTCGGCAGCTCGGCAGCTCAGTTGCCCTTAGCCAACTCCTGGGCGCCACTATCCGCCGCCGGCTCCCTCTCCCCACCACACGTGTCAAAGCCCTCCGGCAGCTCCCACTGCCTAATCTCATCGGGACGATGAGTAAAAGTCATGAGCAGGCCGAGCTGCATGTGCCAGCTGATATGGCAGTGGAACGCCCACACGCCTGCGTTCTGTGTGCTCAACCTCAGGACGGCGTGCCCGTAGCTCGGGATTTGCAGTGTATCCCTGCGCATGACAGAGGTCGTGTTGAGACTGCTAGAGTCGCCGACGAAATGCCCGTCGCCTGAAGAGAGGACCCAGAACCGGTGCCCGTGCATGTGGAAGGGGTGCGAGCCGTCGTCCAGGCTGTTCACGATGAGATCCACATATCCTTCTCCGCTCGAGTTGTCGGCGCGCTTCGTCAGGCCAGGACCAGGCGTGACAATGTTGATCTGGTCACCCGCACCATCCTGCGGTCCCACCTTTGACGCAAAGCTGGAATCACTCCGAATCCTGAATATGTCCGCGACACCAGGCTCGGGCTCCCAGCTGCTGTCGTTGAAGAACATGTAGTGCCCGTTGTCGGCCGTGTACTGCATGTTGAACTGGACCGTGTACTGTTCCTCCCTCTGTGCCGGCGCGTCAGCGCCGTACACTGGCACCAGCTTGGTGCCGTCGGGGTCCAGGCCGGGGAGGCCTTTCGCGCTCCCCGTGGCGTCGTCCGTCGTGTTCGGGAGGACAGTAGCCTCGACGCCAGCATAACGGAGCACGCCCAAGGTCGTCTCTGAGAAGTTCGGGGACGTGTACCGCATCTCGCTGGTTTGGAGGTGGTTCCGGATCCAGTAAGCTGAGGGGGGCTGGTCCAGCGTGATCAGGGCGCTGTATCTCTGCCCGACGGCGAGCTCCACTGAACTAGCGTTGAAGGGCTGAATAGCCACGCCATCCGCCTCGACCACGGTGAGCGCGTGCCCGTCCACGGAGAAGATGGTGTTCACAAAGCTCCCCGTGTTCACCAGCCTTAAGCGATACGTTTTCCCAGACTCGAGGGTCAGGTTGAAGTACGCCGTGCCCAGGTCGCCGCAGTAGTTGGACGCGTCGTAGTGCTTCCCGTGTGTGTAGCTGCGCTCCACCTGCGGGGGAAGCGTATGCAGCGAGCGTTTCCGCTCGGGGATGACCAGGTCAGACTCGGGGATGTACGCGCACATCGCCTGCGAAACGCCGTTAATCGACCCGCCGTCAGGCGACGGCTCGTCACCCGGCTGCCCGTCTATGCCTGTCCCGAGCGCGATGAAGCGCCAGCTGAGAGCAGGCGCAGGCGTGTTGTACATGTCGCTCAGCAGCAGGGTTACATCGTCGTCGTACCGCGCCTCGACGCCGGGTTCGTTGCCTTCGGGCTGGGCATTCCTTAGGCTGACGCTTGAATTGGACCCAGAAGCTGCCGGGTGGAAGACGATGGCACCGACGAGGCCGTCAGTGTACTGTCCCCCAGAGTGGGCGTGGTACCAGCTCGTGCCCTGCTCGGCGACCCATTCGTACGTGAAACTAGACCCAGGGGGGATGCCGCACTGCGTGATGCCGTGCGTGCCGTCCATGAACCCGCGGCCGGGGAGGAGCTGCCCGTGCCAGTGAATAGACGTCCCGTTCGGGAGCGCATTGTGCACGTGAATCCGGAGGAGGTCGCCCTCGTTCGCCTCGAGGATGGGGCCGGGGGAGATCTGCCATTAGTAGGTGTTCTCCACTAGAGCTTGGACTCACCCCGTTCACGACAATTATGGGCTTGGTCATTCCCCCCGGGGCTGCCGAGACGGCAGACACAGTCCAGTTGAACTCCCTCGTTGTCGGCGCTGCGCTGACGGGGAACTGTCGCGAGCTTCCGAGCCATCGTCCTTGGTCGCCGAGAAGCGCCTCGCGCGAGATCTCCTCTGCTGTCGTTGTTCCATTCGCCGACGTCTCGCCAGCACTAGCGTTCGCGCTCTTCTCGGGGCTCTTGTGCTTCTTCGTCCCTACCCCGACGCCGACACCGACTCCAACGCCGATAGCGACACAGAGGAAGGCGACGAGGCCACCGGCAATCCACCTCCTCCGGTGCGAGCGGTTTGGCTTGCGAATCGCCCGCGGCGCGTTCTTCTCCGGGGCTGAGGTGTCGCTCATGCTGGCTGATGGTGGGAAGAACGGTGACGGTACGAGGGGAGGGAAATTTACACGGTTGCGGCATTTCTCGCAATCTGATATCTCGAGGATCGTCCGGTAGCGCTCCTTCGCCGGTCTTGCCGACGCGAGCTGACCTTTGCGGTAAGCGCTCCGGGCATGGCCGACGCACATGGCCATAAGCTTAGCCCGGCATGCCTGAGTCGTCTTCGGCGTTTCTGCGCGCGCTCCCAGTCGCCCAGCCACGCTCACCCTTGCTCGCTTCGCTCCACAGCCGCGCAGGCTGCAGGCCGCATGAGATGTTCCCGGTTCGCCCGCCGCCGCTCCATGCTACGTTCCGCGGCGCTCGGTCGTGTGCGCTCAACACGCGGACGGCCCGCTCGAAGCGGCGTGCCAACAATAGCTCTCGGTGTCAAGAACGTGCAGGCAGTTACGCCAATCAGGAGCCAAGTATTTGCGCACTATCGATCACCGGCGTTATCAGTGCCCTTGTGCCTGAAAGATAGCGTCACTTTGGGCTTCTGAACTGGTGCAGAAGAGAGGCAATTCGCTCGAATTGTCGTCATCTTTTTTGGAACGCCGGTCTGTGACCCCAGAAGGGAAGGGCGTAGACCGAGATATTGTACCTCAGCGGCCTCCGGCTGAATGTTTGGGCACGTTTCCGACCGCAGTTCTATTCTGAGCTCGACACGGCTCACCCGTGCTCGTCGCGCGTCCATCCCACTAGTGCTCCGTCATGTCGCGCGCAGCACGTTCATCTTTTCTGCCCTCCTAGTCGCGCATCGCACCCCAGACTACTCAACGCTTGCCCGCTCGTGCTCGCTTACCGCCCTCTTCAGCCCTTCGTGCTCTACATCCGCAAGCCCCCTTGCCCATGTTCTATGCCCGCCCGTTCCGCGAGCGTGCCGAGGGCCAATCGCAGGCAAGACATTGCATATATCAGCGGAATGAGGACGCAACGAGAGACGTCGTGAGGCGAACGCGCCGAGGCCGGACGCCGCGATAGACGCGAGAGGAAAGAAGCTAAATGTGGCTACATGTGGCTCTTCGCGCTAGAATATAAAGCCTCAAGGGAAGCAGAGTCCATCCCTAGCAACTCTGCAAAAGGCGATAATACCACTGACACAGCGATCATGCTCGCTCTCGCGCTCGCCCTCCTCCCCCTCATCGCTGCGCGTAAGGCGCAGACCTTCGTCGCGCCCGGCGGTGGCCCGACGCAGCAGTCGGACAAGTACACCGGCCCGTCGAACGGCTCGCTCCCTCTCCAGGGCGTCGTCCCCGGCAAGGGTGAGTGACTCTGCGCTCTCAGCACTAACCCACAGTTTACGACCGCTTCATCACGATCTGGCTCGAGAACACTGATTTTGACTCTGCTGGCGCCTCGCCGACGTTCCAGAAGCTCGCGAAGCAGGGCATCCTGCTCGAGCAGTACCACGCGGTGACGCACCCGTCCGAGCCCAACTATGTCGCGGCGATGGCCGGCGACTTCTTCGGCATGCACGACGACGCCAACTACTTCATCCCGTCCAACGTGTCGTCGCTCGTCGACCTGCTCGAGGACCGCCACATCTCCTGGGCGTCTTATCAGGAGAACATGCCCACAGACGGCTTCGACAAGGATTACACCCAGGACAACTACGTCAACGGCCAGGGCAACTACACGTACTACAAGCGCAAGCACAACCCGCACATCATCCTGAACTCTGTCGCCGAGAACCCCGAGCGCGCCCTGCGCGTGCGCAACTTCAACGACTTTGCCGTTGACGTCAACGCCTCGGCTCTGCCCCAGCACGTCTGGGTCACCCCCAACATGGTCAACGACGCCCACGACGCGGATGTCAAGTACACCTCCGAGTGGCTTGAGTACTGGCTCGTGCCCCTGCTCGAGAACCCCAACTTCAACGGCCCCAAGACCCTGATCCAGCTCACCTTTGACGAGAACGAGAGCTACTCGATCCAGAACCGCATCTTCACCGTGCTCCTCGGCAACGCCGTCCCCGAGAACCTCCGCGGCACCAACGACAGCACCTTCTACACGCACTACTCGCACCTGTCCTCGGTCCAGAACAACTGGGACCTCCCCTCCCTCGGCCGCCAGGACGCCAACAAGACTCTCGCCAACGTCTTCGACTTCCAGGCCAAGAACACCAACTACTCCAACTACGCACCCAAGCCCGAGGAGATCCCCCAGCTCAACCTCACCGGCATCTACCCCGGCGCTTGCAACAAGGACATGTGGACCCCGATCCTCGCCCCCAACGCCGAGGGCACCGGTGCTGGCAACGGCACCGTCTTCTTCAACGCCTCGTCCGTCAACACCGAGCTCACCACTGCCGAGCCGGTCAACCTGACCGCCATCGGTCTTACCAACCCCCTCAACATCAACCCCAACTACACCTACGACCCCCTCCTGATCGTCAATCAGTCGAGCGTCGCCAACGTTTCCTCCTCCTCGTCGTCTGCCGACACCAGCGCCAAGCCCAAGACCAAGGAGCACTCCTCGGCCACCAAGGCTGGCGTCCTCACCGGTGCCGTCGCCGCCGCTGCCGCACTCGCGATGCTCGCCTAAGGGTATCAGAAGTTGATCTAGAACAGTGTACATGATGCATGATGATGGTTGAATGCTATTAATGCGCGGAATATCTACTGTTACATAGCGGGCAACTGGCCCAGCATGCCGTCCTCTCTCATCATGTGCAGGAATGTCGCCTGCTGCGACAAAAAGTCGCGAACGGTCTCCACCCCGTGGACAAGCGGGATGCGCGAGTGGTTGAGGGGTGGTGCTTTGGTGTACCTGTTGGTCGCTGCGCGGTCGCCCAGCGCCGACTTCTTGCCTGGAACAAACTTCAGGCATTTACTGCGGGTTAGCTATTGCCCCGTTCAACCTAGCTGCTCACTCTTCCGTCAATCCGTACCCGTCCAACAGGAGGTTCTTGAGGAGAAGCGCGAGTCCAACTACAATGCTCGCATTCGCCAGGCGCGCGGCGTTAAACTGCTCCGTCTGCAAGTCAGCTAACCTCCCAAACCGATGAGCTCACCTCTGAGACGACGGCCATCTTATCAGCCAACAGCTCATCCTCCATGCCCATGACCTTGCCGAGCTCGATCGCGTTCGCAACCGCGGTGCCCTCCGAGACGACGTGGCTGAGGTGCTGAACAACGGACATGACCTCTTCTTGGAGCTGATAGTTGAAAGTGGAGAGATTTTCCGCGATGTAGAGCACGAAGCCAGGTTCGATCTGATGTCAGTTGTGCAGAGAAACGGTCAACTCACCTTCTCGTTGCCCATCAACTCAAAGTCAAAGGCCTTGACGAGAGCACGCAGGAATTCGAGCCTCCAGGCACGCTTCTCACTGAGCAGGTCGTACCAGCCTCCCAGACCAGGAGTGCCGTTGTAATGACCGACCGGCTCGGCAGTGATCGTGCGCAGGTAGTCGTAGGAGGATCGAGCGAACTCGAGGTAGCGCACGTTGAGGAGACTCGGATGCTTGGTGTGCAGCGTCGTGTGAAGGGCAAGCGCCTGCTCGGCAATCTGACGGTCCGCGCTGGCCTCGAGCGAGATAAGGATAGGGAAGAGCTGATAGGTTAGCAATGAATCGGCGAAAAACACCTACGTGAAGGGGGTGGTAGAGACCCTGGTTGATGGTGAACTCGAACACCTCCATGGCGGCACTCTGCAGCTTGGCGTGGTTCGACTTGGCACCGGCAATGACATAGTCGATGTTGCGCTGGACGAGGGCCGTCGAGACGCCGGACTCGTGCAGATCGGCGGCACTGCCGATGAGGTCGTCGACTCCCTGCTTCTTGGGGTTGCCCTTGTCTGGTTGTCAGTTACACGACAGTCGGAAAACTTACTCTTCTTCTGCGTGCGGCGCTCAGCCTCGGCACGCAGGAAGTCGCGGAGCATCTCGAGTGCGTACGCTTTGCTCTCCATGTCGTCCGAGGAGAAGACGCGCTGCATCCACACAGCCGACTTCTCCTGCAGGATGAGGGGAGGGTAAGCCCTGAATAGAGCCGCCAGGCACAGCGAGGGCACCTTCTGCGACGACGCGGCGCCAGAGAACGCGATGTAGTTGTCGAGGAGGTACTCTTGCAGGGGCTGATCAGTGATGCCGCGGATGATATCCTCGACCTGGCTGTTCTCAGCAGCGAGTTCCTCGGGCTTGGCGAACTCCGTGATGAGCGCGGTGATGAAGTACACCATGGCGATGGCGGGAGACGAGGCGTTCTGCAGACCCTTGGCCCTGATCTGGATCAGACAGGACCGCAGGACCATGAACAGAGCAGCCCACTCTTGAGTGAGATGCCTCGTCACCGTGCAGTAGCACGCCACAATGTTCTTCAGCGCGTCGATGTTGGGCGGCTTGCCAACGAAGCCACGGACGATCTTCGACAGCTCCTGGGCGAACGAGGAAGACGCCTTGGGCATGAACGGGATCGAGCGCGTGAAGATCTCGAGCAGCAGCTCGTTCGTCCTCGCCTCATCCGCGTTTGTCGCTGTACGCAGGTACGTGAGCAGCACCGTAGCCTTCTGGTTGTCGATGAGGGCCGGGTCATCGAAACTGAGCAGCGCGATCGCCTTGATATGGCTCGTCGCGTTGAACTCAGACTGCTCAGTCGCGTCGACCATGCGGTTGATGAGCGAGTCGATGATCTGCGTGTAGCGCTGCGTCTGGCCATTGGCACCGACAGCCTCCAGGGCCGCCTTGAGCGACTCGTCCTTGCCGCGGTAATCCTTAATCACGTCGACAAGAAGGGCGGCCGCCTGAGCGGGGTCGAAGTTGGAAGCGGGGCAGAGGATCTCGGTGAGCGACTTGACAGCAAGGTCCTTCACGCCGTCGTCCTCGTCGTTCGTCGCCTCGATGAGTTTGCAGCAGATGATGATCTTCACTTCGTCGTTGTTCGTCACGTTGAACATGTCGCGGAGAAGCTTGACAACACGCTTGCGCACACCGAGACCTGCGTCTGTGACGCGCATCGAGATGTGGTCAAAGTACTGGTCCGCAAGCTCTGATCGCTGGACAATGTACTTGCCGATGAGGTCGACAGCAGCGTCGCGCACGGCGGGGGATGAGTCCGAGAGACGGTCCTCGATCCCAGTCTTCACGATGTCTAACCTGAGGACATCAGGGTCGGCGACGACGATGTTGCCGAGGCCACGGAGCGCCTTGGATCTTATGTTGACAACGGTCGAACTCATCGCCTTGAGAAGCGCGTGCAGGATGTAATCTGCGGCACCCTGCAGCGGGCGGCACCGCGACACGGCCAAAGACGCCTCCCAAGCTGCGTCAGGGGGAGTAGGTTGGCTGCTGTTAGCTAGGAAGAAGCTCTTGGGGAGCTTACCTCATCTCGAAGAGCATCTCGTCGGCGGTCCAGACGTCATGAGACGCCTTGCGGATAGTCTTGAGGATGGTCTGCAGGTTCTCGCGGTGCTGGTGCGCCTCCTCGTCGTTGTCCATGCGGTACTTCTGGATGAGAGACTCGAGGCGCTCGACAGGCTGGTAAAGCTCCTGCGACCAGAGGACGCGCGAAAGCTCACCAGACGAGACGAACATGGTGTCCTCGCGAGCAGCCGATGAGAGGAAGTTCTGGACAGAGGAGTGCGCCTCCAAGAGCTGGGGCAGCTCGGCGACCAGCTCATCAGAGATGACCTCGTCCAGACTCGGGACAGACTTCTTCTCCTGCATAACGTTGTTGAACGAACGCAGCTTGGCTCCGATGTCACCGAGGTAGTCGAGAGCGATACTGCGCGCCGCGTTCGCCTCTGACGAGTGGCTCGCCTTGTCCTTGCCCTCGTCCAGAGCACCAACGAAGATCTTGGAGAGAATGTTGACGAACAGCGATGCAGCGGGCCACTCGGGTCGGTACAGGGCATTCAGGAGGTCCGAGACGAACGTGTCCAGGATCGCCTTGTAGTCCGTGTCCGTCGTGAGCTTGTTGGATTTGCCTGTACCGCATCTGTGTGTTAGCTACAGTCAGCGGTATGGAAGCTCACTTCTGGAAGAGGTAGAGGGCGATCATGTGAGTAGAGCGCAGGGCTAAGTCTCGACACTCGGTCACGATGATCGACTCTTGGGACTCTTGGGCAGCTGCCTTCGCATCAGCCTGACCCATCTGGACGTCCTGCTGATCCGGAGCATCATAGTCGAACTGAGACGAGCGAAGCTTGCGTATACGATCGCCGACGCCGTGGGACGACGCCTGGATCAGCTGCAGGAGCAGAGCGCTAAGCGTGTTGATCGAGCTTCCGTTCGACAGTCTGATGTCAGCTTGTACTCAGAACTGAAGAGGCTCACTGGAAGTGTGTCTGGCGAGAGCCTTGCTCATGGCCTCGGCCAAGAGAGCCCAGAATCTCCTCGATGATCCACTGCCGCTGATCTTCGTACTTTGCGAACGCCTGAGAGTTAGCAACAGCGGAATTTCGTAACTCACGCCTCGAAGACAGCCAAGCGCTTCCATCCTCAGGCTCTTCATAACCGACCAGCTGGGCCCGCCCTTGTTCCCGCGCTTGGAGGAAGGCTCGTTGACGAACACCGGTCCGATGGCGAGATAGACGGTCTGGATGACGAGCGTGTCCGAGAACGACATGTCCGGACGCCCGATAAGAGTGGCAATGTGCGGGACAGCGGCACACGTCGACTGGGCGACCGCGGACAGGATCGGGTTCTGGAATTGGGACACGAGGAGCTTCTTGGACGGCTTCGTCTTCGCCAGCGCGGCCGACTCCTCAGTCACGATGTGGGCCAGGTAGTCAGAACTCATTTCTGTTGTCAGCTTGGAATCGGCTTCACGGAGCTTACTTTCTCCAGCAAGGCCCTCGATGACGGGGAAGAGCACCTTCGTCATCTCGTCGCGGATCGTTGTGACAGCTAGCGAGAGGAGATCCTCCGAGTAGAGCTGCTTCGGCAAGCCGTCAGAATCCAGCACGACCAGGACGCAGAGCGCTGCAGCGGCAGCGGTCGACATGGTAGTGAGCCGCTCCTCAGCCTGCAGAACCTCGTCCTCGGTGAGCTGAATGTCGGGCGTGTCGGCCTTCGGCTCATCGTCGACCTTCTTGGACTTCTTCCCCTTCTTCGTCGGGGACCCGTTCACGACGGTCTTCCTCCCGTTGTTGGGGAAGACCTCCAGCTCATCCGTCTCGTTCATGACGCGCTCCAGCATGCGGAACAGGCGCGACAGGTTCTCCACGTCCCACGCAACAGCTTGCTTGTTAGACTCGAGGCGCTGGCGCTTCTGGCTCTTGTGAACGCGAGTGACGCGGCGGGTGACATTGTTAATGGTCGCTGCTGCCAACAGAGGATGGCTACCGTCTCTGGACAGGGTGTCGAAGTACCGCGAGGAAGACACGCTCTCCCGCGAAGGCTCCGCGTCGAACGCATCCGACTCCTCGAAGATGTCTTCCAGCGTGTTCTGCAGCTTGTCCAGTGCGGCTGATGTCAGTTCAGCAGATCGGGAAAACTCACATCGAGTGTCTTTGTCGCCTGTGCGGCCAGTGCCCACAACAGGGATGTCGTCAAAGTCAGGGCTGAGGATGCGGGACCGCTGAGTGTAGGCGTTCTTATCGCCAGGCGCGTTGGTCCCCCAGTCGATGCTGTCATCCTCCTCCTCGTCGTTAGTGCCAGGAGCAGGCTGGTACGACTTCTTCTGCGCAGGACTGAGCTTGGGGACACTGATGTAGATCTGGCTGGAGCGCGGGGAAGCCGTCGCCGTCTCGCGCGAGTCCAGAGTCTTAGCCTTCTTCGCGGGGGACGGCTGCGAGTCCTGAGAAACGACGGGCTTCGGGTGCGCCTTCTTCTTCTTCGCCGGCACGGGGATAACAACAGACGGCGGAGGAGGTAAAGGTCGCGGCGGAGCCAGGAACGGCGACACCCCTGGCGGAGGAGGCATAGGCGGAGCCGGTGCCGGAGCCCCGTTTGGCGCAGGTTTCGGGCTCTGGAACGTAAGAGTGCGGTTCACGTAGTTCTCGAAGTAATCAGTGTTACTGATATTCGATGCTGAGGGCGAAGCGCCCGTTAACGTGGCGGGCGTGGGAGGTAAAGAGTTCGGAGGAAGGAAGTCGTAGGGTAACGACGACCTCTGCTGGTACTGCTGGAACTGGGGCTGCATGTACTGAGGCATGCCCTGGCGCTGTTGCTGCGGCGTGACCGGGGGTTGCTGCATCGAAGGCGGGACAGGCTGCTGTTGAGGCTCAGGCTCAGGCTGTTGTTGCTGTTGCTGGTGAGAGCCAGACTGTTTCCGCTTCTTCTGCTTGGGCGGCGCTAACGGTGGCGTGGTCTGCAGAGGCGGTAGCTGTGGCCTTCCTCCCTGCGACATCTGCGCCATCGCGTACTGCTTCGCCTGCTGGCTCCCGGGCAGATGCATTCCCTGCGGCGACATCGTCATCGGGAATGCCGGCTGGGCGGGAGGCTGGGACGAGGAAGACGCAACCAGCGACGGCGGTTGATGCGCCTTCACTGCTGGTGGAGGCTGCTGCTGCTGTTGCTGAAGTGGCGGAGACAGCTGAGGCTGCTGGTACTGCTGCTGGTACTGCTGCTGAGGTTGCTGAGAAGATTGTCTTCCTCCCATCGGTGAGAAATCAGGCAGGAAGTTGTCATACGACGGCTGCTTCTGCGGCTGAGGTTTCGGCTGTTGCTGCTGCTGTTGTTGTTGCTGCTGCAGTTGCTGGATGCTCTGCTGCTGCCTCTGTTGTTGCAGAAGGTGCTGCAGTTGAGGCGGCGGCTGTTGCGACTGCTGCTGTTGCGGCGGCTGTTGGAACTGTTGCTGCTGTCGTATCGGCGGGTAGCCCTGCTGCTGCTGCTGTCGTGACGGCGGCAGCACGGGTGACGGAGCTGCCGGCTGGACGGGGCTCTGCGAGGCAGGGCTCTGGAACGACTGCTGGTAGTTCTGAGTGGAGAAGGAAGACTTCTGAAGTTGCGTCGGCAGCAGTGGAGGTTGTTGAAACTGGGAGGACGACTGCGGGATGGGTGACTGGACGAAGGACGGTGGGGGTGGCAAGGTGGAGGAAGACGGGTAGTCCTGGGTGGCAGGCGAGCCCTGGTACAGCGCGGACGGGGACGGCTGCAGCGGGGAAGCCTTCGGGGGCTGCACTGGCGACGGGTGTGATTGCTGCACGGGTGACTGGATCTGCTGTCCGTTCAGGAGTCCCGGGAACGGCAGCGAGTACGACTGTCTTCTGAGTTGTGGCGAGGCTTGCGTCTGCTGGTCCTGCAGCAAGGATGTCGAGCCCGCACCGACTGGCGCAGATGCGAAAGCCTGGAGTGGCGAGGCAGTACCTACGCTGGGGGAGGGCAGCGTTGGCGTACCGGCAGGGCGCTGGAACGGTTGCTGAGCCGCGGGCGACAGTCCTGTTTGAAGCGCGGGACTGGGGCGGGCGAAGGACTGTCCCTGCGTCGTCTGCGCAGGCAGCACTGGCGACTGCGACGTGAATCCCGGTGACGCAAACGAATCCTGCCTCTGCTGCTGTTGCTGAGGCTGCTGCTGTGGTAAGCTGAGCGGCGACTGGATCGACTGGCTTGGTGGGTTCACGCCGGTTGCCGACTGCCGCTGTTGAGGTTGTTGAAAGCTCTGGAGGTACCCCGGCGGTAACTGCGACTGGGGAGCGGAGGCAGTCTGGGACAGAGAGAAGAACTGCTGCTGGAACTGCGAGGAGTATGAGGTAGTAGTCGTAGACGGTTGTGACTGTGTGTAGGTCGACATGGAGGATTGGCCGAGGTTCGCGTTTGGGACCGAGTAGGGTTGACTGGACTGCTGATACGAGCTAAGATCCTGAGCTGCCGGGGAGCTCTGAAATCCCTGGTACAACTGCCCATTCTGCGTGCTCTGCTGCCCGATCGGCGTCTGATACTGCTGCTGCTGTTGCTGAGGGGTCATCAGTGCACGGTAGCCCCCGTTGAGACCGTTACCGTAAGCGTTTTGCGGAGTGGTCGGATACGGCGAAGGCTGATACAACGATGACGCCTGCTGTTGCTGCTGGTAGTTGAAGCCGGTCCCATAGCTGTTCTGGCTTCTCATGGCTGTCGCAACGCGCGACGCTGCATCCGACGAGTACTCGGTGCCGTTGAAGCTGTACTGGGGGTAGAGACCGGTCGAATTCGAGGGGGCGGAGTACGCGACGGTGTGCGGGGCAAAGTGGGACGCTACTGGAGCGCGTGTCAGCGGAGCGCGGAGCGGCTTGTTGTGGAGAAAGGGGTGGGTCATGCGGATCCATGCACGGTCTGGGATGATCTCAACGTGCGCTGCAGATGTGCTCAAGCGCGTGGGCCGGGGTGGGCGTAGGATGAGGACATGAAAGCAGGGCTCTACGCCGATATGTGTTGACAGGTTCATGACTTACCTCGCGCCGTCGGGGTATATGTTGCAAACGGGTATACGCGTAGCAGGTTGGCCGGGTCATCGTATGGCCCGCTGCCCCACTGGGCGTTGGGCTGACCCGGGCCCGTGCCGTTGGGCTGCATCGTTGCTTGATGCTCGTGGAGGGTCGAAAGCGGAGTAGCGGGGGTCGAGGGGAATGGTGAGGACGACGGTAGTGAGTCGGCTCACCCAAAACGTCGGTCGGCGGCGCCAGGCCAGGCAGCAGGCGGCAGGCGGCAACGGGCAAAACGGGCCCTGGCCTCATACCCTGGTACGCGACATGAACGCGTGCGGGGACTCCACTAGCCGAGCACACCCATAGCATGCATCCACTCGCTTCCGTCAGCAATCACTGTTCGTCACGATGCATCACCGCAACAACAGTGCCTGGATAATGAATGCATGAAGTATGATCTACTGCGCTCTACTCGTCGTCCGAGTCCTCCTCCTCGTCGCTGTCGCTGTCCATCTGCTCGAGCAGATCAACGTACTGCTTACCCTTCGCGAACGCCTCGCGGTACTTCTCCCGTTCGTTCTCCTTGGCGCCCTCACCACGGGCAGCCGACAGCGAGCGCCACTCGATCAGGCCCTCCTCATCGACAATGTCCGAGTCATACAGCGCACGAAGAATAAGGCCGAACCAGGGGATGTAGGCCGGGTTGCGGACCGCGAACGTCTGTGCGTCGAGGGCAATGTCGCTGCCGTCGCGCGCGAGCCCGGACGCGAGCTTGCCCCAGCGCTCCCACAGGGCCGTGGCAGTCTGCAGAATCTTGGCAGCTCCACCCTCGGTCGGGATCTTCGCCATGAGGAAGTTGACGACCTCCTCGCGTGCCGGGTCGATACCAGAATTGTAACCCATGACGAGGGTCTTGAGCTCGAGTGACGCGTTAGGCACCGAGTGACCCTCCTCGTAAGCACGGGCGAGCGACGAGCGCGCCTCGTTGTAAAACGCCTGGCTCGGACCGCCGTTCAGGTTCAGGCCCGCAACCTCCATCTCGATGTCCGAGTCGAAATCGTCGCCGTCCATGTCGATGAGCGACTCGTCGGGCGTCGACGAAGCGATCGACAGCGTCGAAAGCGAGCCCCCCGTGTTGACGGAGACGTCGGACAGGCGGCGGCCAAGCTGCAGCCATCGCTTGTTCCGCGGGTGCTCGTACGGGTCCTCGTCCTCGTCGTCAGAGTCCGAGAGCTCCTCCTCCTCCTCAGTCGGCCAGAGGAAACCCTTCGAGTCCGGACCAAGGACGGTGAGCGAGTGGTTCCGCATCGCCTCCTCGTGCTCCTCGTTGTCCTCGTCCTCCGAGTCCCAGTCCTCGGGCCTGTAGATCACACGTCCGATGCGCGAGAACTCGGGAATCTGCACTCCGTTCCCGATGACGACATCGTTTCCGATCAGCGTGCCCTTGCCGACGACGACGCCGTCGCCGAGCGTGACGTTGGAGCCAATCATGCACTCCTCGAGCTTGCAGTCGGCGCCTATCCGGACGTTGGTGAAGATGTGTGATGACTCGATGGTCGAGTTCGGGCCGACGAAGCACTTGGCGCCGAGCGTCGACTTGGACACGGTGACGTTGGGCGAGAGCGTGTTGTTCGCGCCGATGAGGACGGGGCCGTCCAGGTCCGTCGTCCGCGCGAGCATGACGTTGTCGCGCGACACGTACACGTTACCCCTACGAAGTTCGTAGTTGGAGCCTCCCGGGACATTAACGTCGGGGACAAGAGGGTACACCCAGCGGCGCAGGATGTCCTGCGTGATCTCGCCGTACGTCCTCGTGTCGCGCACGCGCTCGACGTATCGCCCGCCCCTGCCGCCCGCGTCCGCCTTCTCCTCCGCCTTCTCCTCGCCGACGAGGTGCACGTTGATGTTCTTGCCGAGCAGCTCCGACGTAAGCACACCGTTCACGAAGTGTCTCCTGAGGTCGTGGTAGTCAAAGTTCTCCGTGCAGAGCGCCGGCACGTCCGCCTCGCACACATCGATGCCGACGTCGCGGTATCCGCCGCGGTGCGACGCCGCGCTCGTGCCCGACCAGATCTCGTACTCGTCGATCGAAGCCGGCCACGGGTCCAGGAACAGGTTCGCGGGGAAGTCAACACGCTGCTTGCGCGGCGACAGCGGGTTCAGGCTGTAGTGCAGCAGTCGCGACGACTTGGGGTGAACGAGCATGACCGGAGACTCGGGGTGCTGGCGTCCACCACGAGCAACGCCCATCGTCATGATAACGTTCTTGTCGACCTCGCGGCGCTTCTTGTGCGCCTCGACCATGTGAGAGATGTCGTAGTTTGACACGATCGGGTTGTGCACGAGAATGAACGGGTTCTCGGGGTTGAGCAGCTGACTGTCAGTTCCAGGCCGCGTCTCGGTAACTCACGCTCATGGCGTCGAGCTCGCGGAGAGCGTCACCGGCCGTCCGGGCGGTCGTCGACGACAGGCACTGAATGTCCAGCAGGTGCTGGAACGGCGACTCCCTGTTGGTCAGCTATGCTACCAGTAACGGGCAGCTACGCACTCGACGAAAGCACGGATCTTATCCGCGTGGACACCACAGAAGATGAACACCTGCTTGACCTTGGAGTGGCTGAGACTCTCAAGCGTCCACATGAGCAGCGGAACACTGCAAAGGGGCAGCAGAATTCGGGGCTGGTCGAGACACAGCACCTCGAAGCGGCGGTTGAACGAGTCGGCCAGAATGACGGCCTGCAGCGGCGCCTCGTCGACATTGTCGCCGCGCTGGGTGTCAGCTTCCATACGGGGGATATACAGCTGAACGTTACCCGACGAGGCCGTTCAGTTGAGACAACTTACAGGCTTCTGCTCGGCCTTCGGGGCCTGCTTCTTGGGCGCCATTGCTTTCGGTGAGCGGTATGCTTGATCGATCGAGCTCGAGCTTGCAGCAGCGTCCCAAAAGAGCGCGAACATTGACATTGTGGTCCTGACTCGTTCATCTCGCGTGGACGTCGCGTGGCTGCCACAGGGGGCGAAATGCCGAAAGTCCGCCCAGCCTGGGTGAGCGCCGCTCGCTGGCTGGTGCACCGCAGGTCGACGTTCAGCACGCTCGCTACGTACGTTGACCTCGACGACCACCGCCTAGACACCACTCAGACATCATGCCCGTTCCCTGGGAGGTGAGTTGCGCAAAGTACGGAGGGGAGCGGAGATGCTGACGAAACAACAGGCCCTTCTTCCTTTCGGTTAGTGACGCGCGAGCCCGAGTGACGTTTCGGAGCATTCGGATTGGCCCGAACAGCAGGCAGTCAACTAACATGCAGGTCTCGTTACCGTCATGTTCGCCGCGACCGGCACGCTCCTCAAGACCGTCAAGGAGTTCGAGAACGACTGGAAGGTGCGTTGCGGCACGGAAGGCGCGCGTTTGTTGTTGTGCGATCGGGGAGGAATGTGGGAGTTGGGACCTGGGATCGACAGTCGGAGCAATTCTCCGGCAGAGCGGAGGGCCTAGGGCTCGCGATCGCAAGGGTGCTGGAGGTTGCTGAAGCGCGGAGAGGAAGGTAGAGAAGTGGCGAGATGGGGGAGGTATGACGACGACGCACGCCCTTCAGTTTCTGCGCAGCTGGTGTTAACTGACATCAGCCTCCTCGCTACCACATCGACCCCTGGGAGCAGATGATGATGAACCGCGACAAGCGGCTGACGGGATCGTTCCGCGGACAAACTGTGAGTGCACCGAGTGGCGGGCGAAGCAGCTGTGTGCTCGAAGGCACTGAGGTATCGTGGTGTCGCTGCCTCAGAGCTTTTGTATTCAGACCCCCAAGCTGACGACAGACCAACCCGGTAGCCCCGAAGGAGTTCGCGACCAACTCGATCTGGCAGACCGAGAAGATCGTTTAAACAAATTAACATTGGACACAACAAAATGCATAGGATTAGAGCCTCCAAATAACTCTGGAGGGGCACTGACATGCAAAAAGGGCCCCAGTGTGCTGATCACAGCATTAGCAACAACGACGACGTGGACGCAACGGCTATGTGCCGGGGGAAAGGCATATATGCAGAAACAACAAAGAATACAGAGAAAATACATGTGGTGTCGGTCTGGTGGGTGATGCGGTCGATTGGGGCTCAGTCGATGTTGGGAGACGGGGCGAGGGTGTAAATCTCAGGCGACGGCGCGAGCATGATCGGCGACGAGGAGAAGAGGGGCTTCGTGTCCTCGGTATCGGCAGAGGAAGAAAGCGGTACAGTGTCAACGGCGGTGATAGCCTCCTAGGCGTTATCGCCCTCGCTCTCTATGACCCTGAGGAGGTCCATGATCGCGTCCGAGTCCTGGCCCTGCCCGAAGATCTCCATGAGGTCGACGGCCTCGCTGGGCGGGCCGTTCGCGTCGTCGTCGAAGCTGAGGAAGAGCGACTCGAGGTCGGCCCCGTCAGTGGAAGGCGGGAGAGGCTCGAGCCCGAACGGGAAGTGAAAGTCGAGCGGCTGCACAGTCTCCCCGTTCTCGCCGGGTGTTGGGGACGTGCGCCCGTTCTGCTGAGTCGTGTTGGTGTTGCGAGTTGAACGGCGAGGAGAGGGTGAAGGGGGAGGCTGGCGGCGGGGACTGCTCTTGCGCGCACGCTTCCGCGGGCTCTCGGGTGGAGGCTCCTCGTTGCGCACGCGGTTGAGGCGAGGTGACGAGCGAACCGGCGGTGTGGCAGCAGCCACGGACGACGGCGCGGCGGGCTTCGCCCACAGCTCACGCGGACGCATCTTCTTGTGTTTATTGAAGTACAGTCCGCATTCTATCGTCAGCTTCGAAAGCTCGTCTGGGAAGCGTCGCGGAAGTATGGGAGAAGAGGACGTACCATTGCAGACCTGGCACACAGGCCCGTCTTTAAGCTTCTTCGTCATCCACTGCTCGCTCTCGGTCGAGGCGCAGTTGTAGCACTGCTCCGCCGGGGTCGGTGTCGGCGCCCACGGCGAGCCGCTGCTGCTCGCCTGTGCGAGCACCGAGGCGGGGGCGGGCTTGTGCTGCTGCGCGACGCGCTCGCTTCTCCTAGAAGGAGACGGGGACAACATGCCGCTGATGCCGTTTGCGCCCTTCGGCGACGGGCGAACGGGGCTCTTGCTCGGCGAGTCGGGCATGGCCTTGAGGAGCTTGGCGAGGAAGGGGTTGTACGCGATCTTAGCCGCCATGTTGGGTGACACGCGGCCCTGGTCCTTGAGGATGTTCATGAGCTGGGCTCTGGCAGGTGATGGTGGGGGTGGGGTGCGAGGACCTGCGCGAGGCGGGGGTGTTGTATCCCGCGCTCTTGAGGGCTCGGGCTTAACAGTCGCGTTGCTGTTTACGCTGCTCGTGCTGTGTCGACTAGGCGACGACGCCGATCCGCTGGGTCCGCCAGGCGTCGATCGGGGCATCGTGCGCACATGTCGCAAAGGCGACGTGGGTTTCGGTGGGGGCGGGGGCGGTTTCGCAAACACGGCATTGTTTGCGTTCGAGGGGCGCGCAGGGCTGCTCGCGACGGCTATCGGGGCGGCCGCGGTCGATTTTCCGCCAGCCAGCATCGATTCGAACGCCTGCCGGCCAGAGAACTCGCTCTTGCCCTCGGGGTTCAGTTGACGCAGCGTCAGCGTCACCTCGAGACCCCAGCCTTTCCCGTCTCCCTCCGCCTCGGCGGCAGCAGCAGCAGCCATGAGGCCCTCGAGACCGCCACCTTCGGAGAAGCAGGTCGGCGAGAACTCGTACTCGCGCACGAGGCGGCCCCGAGCTAATGTGCTCCCGCTTCCCTGCTCGGCGAGCGCCCACGAAAGGAAGCCCTTCCCCGCCCAGCTGCTCGGTGCGGCTGGTCCATGGAAGGTGCTCCGCGCGCCGGCTCGCGATGGATCGAGGTTGTACACCGAGAAGTCGAGTGATGACCGTGTCGGCACGCATTCCGGGCTGCCAGTTAGCTAAAGTACGGGACCCGGAAGCTTACCTTGCGAAGCAGATGCCCCGCGCCAGCGCCTTCAGCGCGCAGCTCCCCATCATGATCCCCTGCGATGCGGGATGCACATACACATCCTGCCGCTCCGGCAGCACAGCGAGGTACGACTGGGGCGAGGTGTCGATGGTGTATAAGATTTTGACTGCTGTTAGCTTCTCTACAACTTCTCTAAGCTGCATGCCGTTGTCGCGGCAGTGTCAGACGGTGACACCAGCTGACGGTGTTGATCTCCTCATCTCGTGCCAGCCACCAACTCACCAGGCAGGGCCTGTATCTTGCCCGGCGCAGGAGCCGGCATGGTGGTCGGTCCTAGTCGTGCGACTTCCTGTCCGTCGGCCGTGCGTCTGGTGTGGTAGGATGCGAGATAGAGTTTGTCGTTGTGCGCTGTATCGTTGGTGCGGGCGTCGCTCGGGTGCGAAAACAACAAAGTCATAAACGCAGCCGCGCAGTGCAGTGAACGCGTTTGGCTGAGGCCAGAGGCGCGTCGCGGAGGCTAAATGCGCACGTGGCGACGTCATTAAGGCTGGTTCATCGGCCCTGTCTGCTGGGTGGCCAATCTTGGCTGCGGCGTCCTTAGTACCGGATGCCCGAGCGGTGAGATAGGGGTCATGCTGACGCATGGTGTGGTAGTGAGCTCAACACCATGGATGGAGACAAGGATGAAGAAGCCTTATGAAGGCTTGCATGCATGGAACGCAATGTGATTCAGGTGTAATCTGGGCGCAGCGACTGGGCCGCCGGGTGCATCTCGGACGCAGCGCACGCAGCCCACCGACCGAGCCCCGGAGCCAAGCTGGAGCCCCTGCCGCCTAGCAATTACCCGACCTCGATGTCCAGTCTGTGATCTCATCGATTCCTCCTGCTTCCGCCTTCCTTTCCAGATTTCCTCCACTCCTTTCCATTGTATAACGACACCTAACGACCCCAATGGCGCTCCCGCACACCGTTCCCCCGATGGGGCGTGTGCGCACACCCGGCTTCGCGCACCACGGGCTCGCCTTCTCCCCCTTCTACGACGGCAAGTTCGCCCTGGCGTCCGGCGCCAACTTCGGCCTCGTCGGGAACGGACGAGTCGAGATCTGCTCCCTCGGAGGACCCGGCGGCGGTATCACGATAGAGCGCGGGTTCGACACGCAGGACTCGGTGTATGACGTTGCGTGGAACGAGGCGCACGAGTGAGTACGCTGAGGCGAGCGCAGCTCCGCCGATCCCGCAGATGCTGGCGTTGTCAACCTCCACCGAATGCAGCGAGCGACGCGGCAACTTCACAGCTGCTAGCTGGTTTGCGGTAGCTAACTTGTAGGAATCAAGTACTCGCCGCGTGCGGCAACGGCTCCATCCGCTTGTTCGACATCACACTGCAAGGGCTGCCAGTACAGGCTTGGCATGAGCACCACGCCGAGGTAGTGTGCGCCGACTGGAGCAACATTGAGAAGCGCATGTTTGCGACGGCGAGCTGGGACGGAGTGGCCAAAGTCGTAAGTCAGGCGGGGAGCTGCCGATCAAGAGCGGAAGATGTGGAGAGCAAGCGTGGCGGCAACCTCCAGCTCTGGTGCTCCTCGAACTCAAGCTGACATACAGTGGCTTACAGACCGAACGATCGCGCTCGTCACCTTGCCCCGACTCCCGACACAGCTGTACGCCAGCCTGTGGTCTCCACACACGAACCAGCTGCTCACAGTCGGCCAAGACCCGACAGTACGCATCTACGACATCCGGTCCCCGCAGCAGGCGGTGCAGTCCTTCCTCGCGTGCCCGATTCCGGGGGCCGACGTCCTCTCAGCCGACTGGAACAAGTACAAGCCGGGCCTGATCGCGACGGCGGGCAAGGACCGGGTCGTGCGCGTGTGGGACCTGCGGAATACGAACCACCCCGTCGCTGAGCTGGGGCGGCATGGCGGCGGCCACTCCCTCGCTGTGCGCAAGGTCCAGTGGAGCCCGCACCATGCTGATGTCCTTGCTTCTTGCGGGTACGACATGACCACGCGGGTGTGGGACGCGCAGCAGCAGCGCGCCATCGCTACCATGGGGGACCACACCGAGTTCTGCATGGCGCTCGGCTGGGCGCTGTTCGAGGAGGGCGTGCTCGCCACAGCGGGCTGGGACCAGTACGTCAACGTGTACAAGCCGCTGTAGCGGCTGCAGCGGCATAGAAGGAAGCACTAGAGAGAAGGATGCATATCTATCAACCCACAGACATCGTGACACTAGATGTTCTTCTTGTCCTCGACCTTGAGCTCGGACGCGGAGCGCGCGGCCTCGTCGATGGCCTTCTGCTCGAGCGCCTCCATGTTGCCGGCGTACTCCTGCCCGATCTGCATGCCGAGCACGCCGATGAGGAGGATGCCGACGAGCGCGTTGCCGGCGGAGAGCACGCGCACGGCCTCGATCTTGTCGTCCTCCGTGATCGGCTCCGTCAGGGGAGGCGGCTGGGGGAGCAGAGTCCAGGTCGACTTGGCGTCGGGCAGGAAGGTGCGCAGGCTCTGGATGTGCACAGAGAGGTAGAGCACGATGACGGCGAGCTGGAGCGCGATCGCGGAGCCGTCGAAGAACTTGGCAGACTCGTTCCACTTGTGCAGCTTGAACAGGAGGGTCAGGAGAGGGAGCGCGAGGACGGCGTGGAAGAGCGCCTGGACGTCAGTTACAGAAAGCAGCCTGCAACTCACTTTAACGGCACCGGGCGCCTCGTACCACATCTCGTAGAAGCTGTAGGCGTTGTCGATCGCCTCACGCGTCACGGGGACGTAAAGGAGGGGGATGTCGACCTGTTGTCAGCTATCGTCATTGTGGCATCAATCCTCAGGGACAGGAGGGCCAACCGGGTGCGCCGGTCTGATAACGATCCGGGATACGAGGAGTCGGCGCGCTCGCGCCGCCGATTGCATGCGCTGCGTTGTCCAGCTCCTCAGAAAACCGGATGCAGGTCGACGGTGGGCGGCGCGGAGACGGATGCGGCGAGTTGACACGCGTCCCGCGTCACAACAAGATTTGTTTTGGCGATCGACCCGGGTCCGGTCATCCGTCTGCAGCCCAGCATCCACGTTTTCGCGAAGCTCCGAACGAGTGAGACAGCGGCGCCCGTCGGCGCATCGCCGCATCCAGGCTCCCAGGCTGCGCTGCGCCCTGTCCCCAAAGGCTTACTCACGACCTGGCACATGAAGACCATTCCGAGGAGGAAGGCGGTCGAGCCGATGACAATGTTGGAAGCGAAGCCCATTGTTGCTGGTGTAGCTGGCCGCTTGTGGAATCACAAAATTAAGACGTCGGTGGGTCGGGCGACGGGCTGTACCGTAGAGATTGCTGGGGAGAAGGAGAGACGGAGCGAAGAGTGAGAGCAAGAGAATGCGAAATCCCCAGTGCGATGGGTAAAGTTTGGAAAGAGAGCGGTATCGCAGACTGACGAGCTGGCAAGATTACAGCGGTCAAGACCCTAGCGATCTCACCTCACCTCACTGGGTGAGGAACAGTGGGCGCATTTGGTTCCGCGATCCGATCTGATCTGCCGCGGCGCGTCCTCTTTGCCGCTGACTGAGCGCGCCCAGTAACGCTCACGCGTCTGGGTCCAGTGCAACACGCGCTCAGTTGCCGCTTTCGGTGCATGCGCCAGCGTTCGAGTGCTTCGGCCTAACCTCCTCTCGGAAATCCGACGACGATGACGACGTCTCAAGCAACGTGCATCGTATCGATCAGCACCACGTACTTGCGACTCCTTACGCATCGCAGACCATGCAGGCCAGCCTCACGCCCCGCCGTAGTCACGAGATGGGCGGAATGTGGCTTCGGCGCTCTCCCGGATACGCTCGGGACATGGCGGCATAGGCGGTCCTAAGCGGTCTCTTCCACGGTTGTGTCCATGGAAGGTGTTGGGCAGTCCATGAGGAAAGGGAGGGGCAGAACAAGGAGGGCCGTGCACAACGGGAGTCTGTTGTCTGTGGGCCATCATGCATGTCGATGGGGAGGAAGGAGGGACAAGGCAGACGCCCTTGACGCCGCTTCGCTTCTGGTTGATCGACAGACAATGAAGTTGGAGCTCACCTCAGCTTCCGGCGCTCATCGCTCAGAAGGAAAATGTCGCGCCAGTGCATCGGAACCACGCTCCGTCTCGAGACCCACTAGCCAGCAACAGCAAGCTGCTGAACGCTGCATCTTCCAAACGTGGGGGACAGGGACAACCGGGACACCGTGCCTAGACCCGACCACCGATCCGGAACGCAGGTCAGCAGTTCTTCATCGATCACTTCCAGTCCTCAACACCGCATCGAGGAAAGGAGCGGCTCGGCGGCCTCGGCGCGCGCGGCGGACATGCATAACTACGGCATCGGGCATGGGACGCAGCCCAATGCGGCCAGACAGTTGACGGCCAGTTCTGGAATCGGGTGAGCCAAGCCTCGAAAAAGAAGCCTGAATGCATCAGTAGGAGCGGCACGAGCGGGAGGGCGCCACCCCAGCTTCACCCCGCCTGGCCTGGTGCTCCTGGGTGCACCTGGGTGAACCCGCACATAGGACCATGGCAAGGGTCCGACGACGGTCAGTGCGTCTTCGGCGGCGAGCGTGCAGGCTTGCGGGTGCTGGCCAAGCTTTGTGTTCTGCTAGTGCACTCCGCATCACCTGGGCAATGCTTGGATGCTCGCAGCTATGCACACACCTTCATCTCTCATCCTCTAACTCTTGACTCTCGCTTGACGTTCACGTTCCCGTTCCCGTTCCCGACGACAGTAACGACCTCAGACGACTCTCATTACACCGACACTCTTTTGAAACCAGTACTAGCTCCTGCGATGCTGCAAGCCCTCTACGCCCTGGCCGCGCTCACCGCCGCCGTCCTCCCGGCCGCCGCCGAAACGCTCTGCAACGCGACAAACCTCTGCCCCAAGGCCTACCCCTGCTGCTCCGAGTACGGATACTGCCAGAAGGGCGCCTTCTGTCTCGGCGGCTGCAACCCGCTCAGTACGTCCAGCACCAAGTGCGGAGCTCGACGTGCGGGTGCATCCGTGCCCATCATGACTGCGCCCGTCCCCGACAATCACGACGCTAACGTTCATCAGACTCCTTCCGCCTGGAGAGCTGCATGCCTGCTCCCGTGTGCGAGAGCCACACGAACAACTTTGCGACCGACCTCAGCCTCGTGCTCCTGAACCACACGCAGTATGACGGTAACGCGACCAAGTGGGACTGGGTCGGTGAGTTGTGCCGAGGCGAAGCTGAGCTGACACCCCAGTCGATAAGGGCGAGATCGTCCCCAACCCCGCGGGCGACGGTGTGCGCCTCACGCTCACCAAGGACGCCGGCGGCACGCGTATCTCGTCCACGCGCTATGTGCACTATGGAAAGATGGAGTTTGTCATGAGTGAGTTGCGTAGCGAGCGTGCGGCACGAACGAACGGCGCAACGAATTGCTCCCCCTTGTCAGCGTCTCGTACCAGCTGGTGCTGGCTCGACGCCCGCTGATATCAGAATCCTCCAAGTGGGGCGGCATCATCACTTCAGCCATCACGATGTCGGACGTCAAGGACGAGATCGACTGGGAGTGGGTCGGCGCGGCCAACGACGAGGTCCAGAGCAACTACTTCTTCCTCGGCATTGCCGACTATGTCAACACGAAGGGCAAGACGCACAAGGTCGAGGGCGGCAAGGCGTCCGACGAGTGGCACACGTACACGCTCGACTGGCAGGAAGAGGAGCTCAAGTGGCTCATTGACGGCAAGGTCGTGCGCTCGCTGAAGAAGAGCGAGACGGTCACCGCCGACGGACAGTAGTGAGTACGAACACTCGAATACTCGGAGACGAGGAAGTGGAGACGGCCATGCTTGACGCAGAGGCGAGACGGGACCGAGCAGAGGCGAAACCTTGTCCGGCTGGAACGGGCAGGTGCTCCGTGATTGGGAAGGGTGATCATCTGGTGCCTGTCAGCGAGGAATGGACCCGAACTCAACCTCTGCTAGCTCAGCTGTGACCTCACTCCCTCCGTCACACCCACAGCACCCCAACGCTGACGTCTCAGCCAGTACCCGACGACCCCCTCGCGCGTTCAGCTCGCTATCTGGGCCTCCGGTATTGAGGGCACTGCCGAGGGCACCGTGCAATGGGGTGGCGGCATGGTCGACTGGGAGGCCCAGGACTACACCGACAACGGCTACTACTGGGCCGAGCTGAAGACGATCACGCTCGAGTGCGCCGACGACGGCCTCAACACGACCCACGGCTACGTCTACACTGGGATTGACAGCGCGAACATCCCCGTGAGTTTGAGTTTTGATCGCAGCCAGACCATCGTGTCTTTTCGGAGCGTATCTTTGTCCGATGCGCCAAGCCACAAGCTACGTGCACATGTTGCACATCGGAGCGTTCCTCCGGACCTTTGGACCTTTGTGGAGCTGGGCATCGGGCAACAATCCGGGTGCCGAAGCTTCCATAAGGCGGCTGCATAATGAAGGAACCGTGAAGGAACCGCCTCCGCAACTTGTCCAGCCGCGGCGAGAGTGATGTGACATCAGTGCTGACCGCAGGTCGTGTCTGTCTCAAACAACCGCTCGACCGTCCTCGGTGCGGCGACCATGACGGGCGCGTCGATGAGCATGCTCGGCGCGGCCGTTGCTGTCGGTCTGCTCCCGCTCGCCCTCGCTGTGCTCTAAACCTATCCCCGTCGACATCGCGACGACTTACGGTATCGAGAGCGTCAGGCTCAGCATGCCAGGTCGCGAGCACTCCTGGCACTGCGAAACGACCGGCTATTAAGGCCCCGCCGCTGCCGTACGGTCTCAGATGATAACCGATCCCCTCCTCTCCCCTGCTCCTTTCAACTGTGCAACTGTCGTGTTCAAAGCTCCGGGTCTCACATCAAACGGGCACTCGTCGCTTTGTCTTGTTGCCTAGACTTAGACTTCTCTTTGCTGAACTGTGACACTCCAGCCTCCTGACTTCTTGATAACCGTACCCTTCCACCGCCACTGCCAGCGCCTGCAGCGCCTCCCGACGCCCGTGTCACCCGAGTGGCCTTGTGGCCTTGGCCTTCTGGACCTTGTAATTTATGCATTCAGTTTGTTTTGATCGGGACGAGTCGCACGCCTTGCCGCACACATCACGGCGCCTCGACACACGCCTCAGCGTGTTCTTGAGCGTGTCCTCCCTCGTGTCTCGCAATAGTGCGGCGAGCTGAGTTGCTGGCGCATACCTGATACCTGAGAGTGACTGAGAGTGAAGCAAAGAGCAAAGAGCCAAGAGCCAAGGGTGAATTAGGGACGGAGGAGGGAATAGGGACTCAGGTCGAGCGAGGGTCGAGGATATCGCGTGCGTGCGTGCCTGGCCATCTGTCCTAAATGGCGCGCCGGTGCGCCTGGAACGCTCCGCGCACAACGTCGCGGCGCCCCTCGTTCCTCAGATCCTCAGCGCTCAGCTATCGCCAGACAGCCAGACAGCCAGACAGCCAGATAGCCAGACCTCGCCATGACTCGCCCCGACATAGCGTGGGAAGCAGATGAGGAACCGGTCTCTTACGTTCGAACCGGCTCATTCAGCGCTCCTGGGCCTGCTCTGTATGCTCTGCATGCTCTGCATGCTCTGCACCAGTGCTAGGCTGCCAGGCTGCCAGGGCATGCGGCAGTGGCGACGCAGCGCACCCGACACTCGAGTCCTCGAGTCCTCGACGCAAGCCTCAGACAGAGTATTTGTTCCAGCCTCTCGATGCCTCGACACATTCACACCCTCCTGCTCTCGTCACTTCAACTCACTCTCCAGCACCTCGGCTCTGCGCTCTGCAGAGCATCCCAGCAGACAGCGCTCGCAAGCCCGCCAGCACCATGGTTGCACTGTACCTTGCGCTGACGGCGTGCGGCGCCGTTATCGCGACTGCGTCCGCCGCCAGCCTGCTCTGGATCGTGCTCTGTCTCGGTGAGTCACTCGAGGAGGAAGGACACCTGCATTGCACACCACCTTCACTCCTTGCCGACCAGCTTCGAAAGCTGACAAGCAGTCCCCATCGTAAACGTCGTCGCCATCCCGAGCTTGATAGGCAGCCTGCTTCGTGAGTCAGCCAGCGAAGCTGCGCGAACCAAGAGCGAACCCATACTGACATCGTGCTTCTGCAACTGCGCCCCCGCATGACAATCTCCGAACGCCTTCCGTCTTTGCACCCCGTCTTTCGCTTATGCTCGCTGTCCACTGTTTGTTCATGCGTCACGCCTACCCACTCCCTTGTTCTGCGTCTGCGTTCTGGAATCCGCCTGCATGCCCGAATCGCAATTCGAACCCACCATCCCCCCACGCACAACGGTCCGGACAAACAGTGCTCGCACACGCCCTGCCCTTCGCGGCTTATCTCCTGCTCGCCCAGACCGATGCGCCCAAGCACTCGGGCAGCATATTTCTGCCCCTTTCCCCTGGTGAGTAAGGGATCTCTACTTGGGCTCTGGGAAAACAGAGTTACGGCACACTCGGGCAGCACCCGGTTGCATGACCGGCTGCTGGACCCTCGTGAGCCGCGTACCTGTCACCTGAACAGCCCGAGTTGCGGATACAGCGGACCGAATTGCAACGCCAGGTGAAACTGACAGAGCAGCGAGACACCTCGGACTCCTCGTCGCGGTCGTGAACTACGTCTGGTTCGTCGCCACCACGGCGCCACGCTTCGCTCTCGCGTCCGTGCAGACTGTGATTGCGCTCTGGCGCGCGTCGTCCAAGACATACCCGCCCGCCGCCGTGCTCGAGAACATACGGTAAGTGTTTGAGAAGCTAGCTGGACCGCACGTAGCTGACAACCCAGACCGAACATTCCGTACCACCACAAGCCGCGATGCAAGCTCGATGTCTTCCTTGCCCACACCCGCCCGGCGCCCAGTCCGAGGCCGCAGAGCAGCCCACCGATCTCGCGCGTCTCCTCCGTCACGACTCTGCCCGATGTCGACGTCGGAAGCCAGGTCGACGGCGAGTTTCCGCCCGGAACATGGGGTGACCTCACTCCCGGCTCGCCGATCAATGGAGACCCGAACCTGAGCCCGGTCGTCATGCTCGTGTACGACGTCGGCACGATGGGCCCGATCAAGCCGCAGAAGTGGATGTTCTGGCTGCTCGGGAACAAGCTTGCCCAGCAGGGTTATGGTAAGCTACATATAGGTTGCATGACAGCTGACAGCAGTCTGCGTCATTCCAGACATCACGACATACCCGGACGGAACGGTCGAGGACATGGTCGGCGACGTGAGGCATGCGCTGTCGTGGGTGCGCAAGGAGATCGCAAACTACGGCGGTGACCCGGCGAACATCCACCTGATGGGCCATGGGCTCGGCGCGCACCTGGCCCTGTACACGATCTCGCAGGCTGCTGTCGTGCACTCACGCGACAGGCTCGAGATCCTGAACGCGGCGAGCCAGTGGAGCCACTTCGCGGGGCAGCAGCGCGAGATCCCAAACGGCCTCAAGAGCCTGCGCGTGTACGCGCCCGAGGCGGACCTTCCCCCCATCCGCGGTGTGATCATGCTCTCGCCCATCGCCGACATCATCAAGCAGGTCCGGCACGAGAGCAAGTGCTGGGTTGAGCATGTGTCTCCGCTGAGGCGCGCGCTCGGTTCGTCCCAGACACGCTGCATGAAGCATTCGCTCGGCCACATCCTCTTCGCAGCCAGGCACATCGTGGAGGCAGACTGTCTGCCCGAGAAGGCGCTCATCATCCACGGGTGAGCTAGCGCCGCCGAATCGCAAGCTAACGTCAGTGTTAACGACACGATCGTGCCGGTGTGGCAGGGCATCTGGCTCGCGGACCTGCTGAACGGGCTCGACATGGGCGTGACCATCAAGCAGTACAAGCTCGCGCACTTTGACGTCGTGACCAGCATGATGACGGGGTTCCGCGGCAAGAGCACCGACTGGCTCTTGCATGATAGTGAGTTACCGGGCGCGCACCAGTAACTGACAGGCAGCGCGGACCTTCATCGACAGCAAATAGACTTTCGTTTCCGATCCTCTTCGTATAGTAGTAAAAGCCCAGAGAGGCATAGTTGTACGTTCATACGCATGTGACATCCTGTGATATTACATGGGCAGCCTCATGGGAGGGGCGCAGTGGACTTAGTCTGTCGCACTCTGAGGCAGGCGGAGGATCAGCAGCGCAGCACGCACACAGCTGAGTCACCCTCCTTTCGAGACGCACCTCGCTGTCCTCTTCACTCCATTCCCTCTCCTTCTCTCCACTCACCACCAACGAACACAAGGGAGCAAGCAAGATGGCTTTCCCCGGGTTCTTCGACACGATCTACCGCATCAAGGACAAGTCGATCTACGTCCCCGCCACGGCTGGCGGGGACATTGCGCTCCCCGAGCGCCTCGGCGTCAAGAAGCCCCAATGGGAGCAGAAGGACAAAAGCCTGAACGCCAAGGTCTGGGGCCTCTTCCCCGTCGAGAAGGGGTGGGAGGAGCTGGACGAGATTGCGGCGAAGGGGTTCAAGGAGGTGGACTCGTGAGTACTCACCCCAGCTTCGCTCCATCTCTGTCTTGTCGGCATCTCCCTCTTCTCATTGTCAGGCAGCTTCAAATCCGGCGAAAGGAAAGCTGACCTCAGTCTCCTCGGCAAGGGCGTCGGCCCCTACCCCGCCGACAAGCTCCTCAAGGCGATCCCAATCCATGAACGCGCTCGCGAAGCCGCAAAGCTGAGCACGCTGTACTGGGTTTTCTTCGAACTCGCCACGCGCGGCGTGTACCGCCCCAAGGAGGCCGGCAAGGTCATGCCCCGCTACTTCCTCCAGGGGAGGAAGGGGAAGGGCGAGATTGAACCTCTCAGTGCGAAGGTGAAGCGCATCGAGGCGATCAAGGAGAAGGCGAACAAGCTGTGAGCTCCCCCCTCCCCCCCACCCCTCCATCTGTTCAGTTGAGGCTGGCTAACTGACGCCGGCTCGCTGGCTCGCCTCGCTCGCCGCTCGCCGCTGACGACCCAGGTCCAAGAAGAAACCCCTCGATGCGCTGCTGCAGTACGCCACAGCCCTGGTCGAGATGTATCCCTGGACTGCGAGCGCTTTGCTCTGGAACGCAGAGGACGCGTACGCCCTCGGCGTCGCGCAGCTGTGAGTTATCTGCTCCCCGCGTAACTGACATCCAGCGAGGAAGCGCTCTGGTCCAACGCGTCCGCCATGTGCATTCGTATCGGCAACGGCAGCCCGGTGTGGCGCTGGGGCGTGCTTGGCGCGTACTGCGCCGACGCGGTCCTGCAGGCGCGCTACAGCAGCCACAAGCTGTTGAGCAAGTGCTACTACCGTGAGTTCAGCTCACTTCTCCCTGCTGTTCTTTCGTTTGCCACAGCCGCTGACACCAGGCTACATGGACGCCTATGTCATGTTCCAAGTCCCGCAGGGCTGGAAGCGCCCCCGTGTCGAGGACATGCCCGCGCCGTGCGACGCGCTCGTCATGATGTCGATCCTGACCGGCCTCGCGGGCGACGTGACGCAGGCCGTGGTGGCGACGCGCCGCGTGGCCGAGGCGCACATCCACACCCCCGAGCTCCAGAAGTCGGCCGAGGCCGTGCTCAAGGTCGCGCCGACGGGCGCGGCGCAGCACTGGGCGCACTGGGGGTGCGCGCGCGGGCACACTACCTGCTTTGACGCCGGCACCGCGTACGTGGCTGAGATCAAGGAGGGGAAGGAACTCGTTCTGCCTGATACGAGCCAGAGCTTTGTGAAGGATGTTGACAGCAAGTTGTTTCAGGCGCTGAGGAAGAGGATTGGGGAGGGCGACTTCAAGGCTGCTGTTAACAAGGGGAAGGAGAAGGCGGTCGAGCAGTAGACTGCCTGCAAGTACATAGCAGATGCAAGAGGGGAGACTCGCTGTAGATACATACAACTCCATGCCAAGCTGTGAATCATACGGCTCGCGGCCTCGCGAAATGAGAGACTCCGGGGCGTGCCTGGTGCATTGGTCGCTGGCGATCGCTGGGCGTCCGCACCTGGACTAGTCGATTCAACTGCTCATCCTGACTTCACCCACTCGCTCTTCTCGGCACGCACCCCCAGGAAGCCTCGCGGTAAGAGCAAGCGCAAGGCGCACGTCAAGGAGGGCGAGTCCCGCTTGAGCGAACGCAATGTCCGACTTCGCGCCGACTGGCGCTTCGCCACCCAGCCGATCGTCACTCCTTTCACAGCCGGCAGCAGCTACGCCTTCCTCGTCGCAGATTTCGGTGACCCACACTACAAGCAGGAAGACACGAGCCTGAACAAGGCGCTCTGGGATGTCTGGCCTGTCGACGCCCCAGACGGGTATGAGAAGGCGCTGAAGCAAGCCAAGGCCAAGCGAGATGTGTGAGTCTTCAACGCCTGCTCCCCGCACCACTTCCCGTTCGCCCTCGTCGACCTCGCCGGACCTCTTTCGAAGGGCGGCCTCTTTCGAAGTGCGGAGAGATCAGTGTTGGCACCACGGCTAACCCCAGTCTCTTCGTTCTCGACAACTTGAAGTCCGTGACGGATGAGGGCAGCATCGACGCCGCGGCACTGCAGGCAGCCCTGCCCTACTCTGAGCACGCTCGGATTGCTTGCAACCTCCGCCTCCTGCAGGAGCTGCATTCCTGCCTGTACCTTGCTGGCTGGCTTAACTACGACACCCTTGCCGACGGCATGTCGCCCATGCACATGCTCAACACTCGGCGCGCCATGTTTGACGTCACCCCGCTGAACGAGGCGGTGAAAACGGCGAAGGGGCTGCTGGAAGAAGGTAATCGGTAAGTCACCTTGGGAGGGGTGGCACAGGGAACCAACGCAGCGCGAGAATTTGCGCAGGCATGAGGTGGCAACCACCCATCCTCCTCTCCGAATCACCGCTACAGCCCTGAAACCAGGCTCATCACTAAGGCTAGCGTGCTCGCGGATGAAGACGAAGGAGACGAAAAAGAGGAAGAAGAAGAGGACGGGGAGGAGGAAGAAGAGAAAGGGCAGGAGGAAGAAGGGCCCCATTCGACTCGCAAGTACCTGATCCGCCAGCTGGCCGGAGCGGGTGTGAGCAAGCTCTGCTCTGCGCTCCTATCTCTGTGGCCCTGGACGGCGAGTGGGCTGATCATGACGCCTGAGGTCGCCTTCGGTTCCGGCATCGCACAAATGTGAGTGACCTGCATACAAACCGGTAACCTGATATCAGCGAGGGCGAAATCTGGGGCACCATCGGCAATGCCTGCATCTACCTCGTAGACCGTGAGGAACGCTGCGAGCCTGCTCTGGTCGTCGGTGATCAGTCCGAGGATCTTGACGCGTACTTCCTCGTCCTTGGGCGCCTCGCCAACCTCGTCCCCGTCCACACCCGCTACGTATCTTACGACAACCTGCACCGCTCCTCCTTCAGTGAGTGTCCGCTCTTGACCACGTCGATAAGCTGATCATAGACGTCTCCGGCTTTGGCCAGATCTTCGAACCCGTCTCCCAGATTTATAGACACGAGCTCAACGCCGGTATCCTCGTCAGCTACCGTTGCAGCACTGGGGCCGGGACGTACCCCGATGCGTGGGCACACGCAACCTGCAACACGAGCCACAGGGGCTGCTTGGGACTCGGGTTCACCAAGAGCCAGATGGACGCAGCCGCAGACAACGTTGCCAAGGCGAAGAAGGAGCGCGATGAGTACTTCAAGACGCTGGCGGAGGAGAGTCGCCGCGAGCTATTCTCTGGCGGAAGCGACAATGACAGGGAGAAGGAGAAAGAGGAGGAAGTGAGCATTAACAAAGCTGGCAACAAGGAGCGCGGTCCCAAGCCTATGTATACCGTCCGCGAGATCGAGTACGTCATCGGCGAGACTGCGCGTACCATGGACGGGTACACAGTCGGCGAGCCTGAGTACACCGTGTGAGCATTGTAGTCAGTTGTCACATAACGACTGTAGCCTAGATGCCATTCAATGTTGTATGTCCACCATGTACATTGCTCGCAGGACGCGCGGAGGCGTAACGACGCAACAGAGGCTTATTGATGACTATGACGTTGAACTGCAGCGCTCGAGGGGCAGCCGAGGTTGGTAGCGTGCTGCCCGAGGGGCTGAGGACGCTGACCAAGGCTGAGCACGCGGAAGAGCGCTCGAGGCACCGATCAGAGTGGCGATCTCGATCGGCGACGCGCAGCCGCTGAGTCAACAATCCAGTCAACGCCTTCGCGCCTCTTGTCTTCACTCCACCCACTCTACCTTCCATCACTCAATCGTCTACCCACCATGCCCCTCAGCAACCGCGAGCGCCAGGCGCTGGACCAGGTTCAAGGGGATTGGCGTCTTTTCCCGCAGCCTCTCATCCACCCCTTCACCGCAGGCAGCAAGCATGCCTTCCCCGTCGCCACCTTCACCGAGGCGCACTACAAACAGGAGGACACCAGCCTCAACAAGGCTCTCTGGGATCTGTGGCCCGTATCCCCTCCAGACGGGTACGAGCGCGTGCTGAAGCAGACCGAGGCGAAGCGTGACCAGTGAGTTTAGCAGGCGCTTGGGAACTGACAGCAGGCTCCTGCCGCCCAGCACCGTGAGCTCCATGACGAAGGAAGAACCCTTCGACTCCGCAAAACTGAAGGCCGCCCTGCCTATCGCCGACCGCGCGCGCATTGCTGCCAACCTCCGCATCATTTCAGAGCTCCACACTCGCCTCAATGCGGCAGGGTGGCTCGACTTCGATACCCTCGCGGACGGCCTCTCCCCAATGCACCTGCTCTACACGCGCCAGGCTATGCAGGACGTCGCTCCTCTGGCCAGTGCCGTGGAGTCTTCGAAGAGGAGCAAGAAGGAAGGTGACATGTGAGCTACGACGTAGGTTGATGCAAGCTGACGCCAGTCTCCTCGCAAAGGCGAACAAGGCCCTCGAAGAGAAACAGGGAGGCACCAGTGCATTCTCGCCCGAGATCAACAAACTCGCCGGTGCCGCCGCGGGAAAGTATTGCGCCGCACTCTTCGCGCTCTGGCCCTGGACCGCGAGCGGGCTTGTGATGTCCGCAGATGTCGCGTTCAGCTCTGGCATTGCGCAGATGTGAGCTTGAAAGTTCCGAAACTAGCTGACGGAAGCGAGAGTGAACTTTGGCTGAACATTGGCGAGTCCTGCGTCCTCCTGTCCGACCATGAGAAGCGCCGCAACCGCACAATGCTGAACGGCATGGCGTTTGAAGACACCGACGGGATGTACTTCCTCATCCTGGCGAGGCTCGCCAACTTCGCGCCCATCCACATGCGCTACGTGCCCTATGGTATTCTCTACCGCGCCCTCCACAGTAAGTACCTACCCAAGTGGGCAGCGATCGTTAACAGCAGCCGCCTCCACCTTCGGTTCCCTGCTCGGCACCATGTCCGAGGTCTGGGCTTCCGAGACGAAGAGCGGGACTGAGTTGGGATGGAGCTGTGTCGCCGGTGCGGGGACGTCCCCTGACGCATGGGCGCATGCCTCATGCGACTCGCGCCACAAGGGGTGCGTCGGTGTTGGATTCAACATGATTCAGAAGGCGGGGGCGTACATCAAAATCGCCAAGGCGCAGATGGACCGCCAGGCTCATGCAGAGCAGCTGCTGAACGAGAGCCGCTGGGAGGCTTTGCCTGACAGTGACAGTGAGAAGGGAGAGGAAGAGGAGTGGAGCTTCGACAAGGCTGGGAAGAAGAAGTATGGCCCCAAGACCGATTACACCATCGGCGGGTGCGTCCAGGCCGTGTGAACTTTGTAGATATCACCTTCAGACTGTAGGAAAGACCACATGCTAAGTTGTACATCGTGTGCGACAGGAGACGAGCGGTGACAGCAGACGCGGGGGAGTAAGAATTCAACGAGGGCACCTTGATCAGCTGGAGCGAGCGAGGGAGAGCCAATTTGAACAGCGCGCTTCCCGGGGGTTCGAGGAAGGATGAGACCTGCGAACGGACCATCGTCGATCAGTGGGCTGCGCCGTGCGCGTCGTGACTTGGGTCAACAGTCCAGTCAGCCCGTCCTCTGCCTGACACCTAGTTTCCCCTCACTTCACCAACCACCACTCCACCGATTGACCAACCTCCTTCCAGAATGGTCCTCAGTGGCGCCGACCGCAGGGCTTTAGAGCACATCCAAGGCGACTGGCACTGCACCTCTCAGCCCCTTCTGACGCCCTTCACTGCGGGCAGCAACCACACCTTCCTTGTCGCTGATTTCACCGACGCGCATTACAAGCAGGAAGACACCTCCTTGAACAAGATCCTTTGGAGTCTTTGGCCCGTTTACTCGCCTGAAGTGTATGAGCTGGTGTGGAAGGGGAACGAGGAGAAGCGCGACGAGTGAGTCTTTGGCCCGCCTTCCGCATCCCAGCTCCCCATGGGAGAAGTGACAGCTGGCATTTATGTCGAGAAGCTCACACCAGGCTTCTTCCGCTCAGCAGCTTGCAAAGCCTGACGAAGACAGGCAGTTTCCCCGACGCCAAACTCAAGGCCGCTCTGCCTCATGCTGAGCGCGCAAGGATCGCGCACATGGTGCGCCTGATCCAGGAACTGCATGACCGTCTGAAGAAAGCCGGATGGCTCCGGTACGACACGCTCGCCGACGGGCTGTCGCCCCTGCAGCTCCTCCACCCCAGGCAGATCATGCTTGACGTTGCGCCTCTGGACAAAGCCATTCAAGCTGCGAAGAGGCTGCAGAAGGATGGTGATCTGTGAGCTCGCCATTGCCGCAGGCCAGCTGATCCCAGGCTCTCGATGAAGGCCGGCCTGCTTCTTGAGAAAGAAGAGGCGGAAGCCAGATTCAAGACGTCCGCCCACTCGGAGGATAATCGGCTCGCCGGTGAGGCCATCGGCAAGTTCTGCGCCGCGCTGCTCGCCCTCTGGCCCTGGACAGCGAGCGGCCTGATTATGACGCCCGAGGTCGCGTTCAGCTCCGGCCTTGCACATCTGTAAGCTTTGAAGGATGTCCAACCTCCAGCTAACGACAGCGAAAGCGAGCTCTGGAACAGCATCGGCGCCTGCTGTCTCATGCTCGAATATAATGAGGCGCGCCGCCAGCCTGATCTGTTCAACAAGTCAGAGGACAGCAACGGTCTCGTCTTCCTCGTGTTTGGGCGCCTCGCGAACCTCGTCCCTGTTTACACGCGCTACGTGCCCTTCAACATGCTTTTCCGTGCCCTCGAAAGTAAGTGGTCCAGACGTCGACAGCTTTCGGCGAAAGCAGCCTCAAGCTGACAACAGGCGCCACTGAATTCGGCATGCTCTTCAACGCCCTGTCAGGGGAAATATGGCGCAAGGAGATGACGGAGGCAGCTGGCCTCACTCAGCGCTGCGTCGCCGGTGCGGGTACCCGACCCAATGAGTGGGCGCATGCCGACTGTGACTCGGGCCACAACGGGTGCGTCGGCGGCGGTTTCACTGAGGCCCAGAAGAGGAAGGCTACCAGCGGGATCGACAAGGCAGACAAGCAGCGTGAAGAGTACCTACACAAGCTGCTTGAGGATAGCCGTTGGGAGGTCCTCTCCAGCGACAGTGACGGCGAGGAGGAGGACTAGGATTAGGGTGAGTGGAGCTTCGACAAGATGTACCGTTCCAAGACTGAGTACACTCGGCGAGTACCAAGCTGTGTGCTCATTGTAGAGACAATTCGACCTGTAGACCAGTTGACATGCGACGCTGTACATGAGGTGACATCAGGTGGGAGTCTGAAAACGCAGAGCACGGCAGTATCGCGACATCAGGCGTCGTCCGGGCGTAGCGATGCGACGGGCGCGACGGAGGCATGTCGATCGGTGTGGCGATCAACTGCGCGAGGGGCAACCGACGTACACAGCGAGCTGCGGTGCATCGTTCACAGAGGACCTCCAGCCAGCTCTTCACCCTTTTTGGTTCTGCCCACCGCTTGCCACTCCCTTTGCCACTCAGCATGCCGACCAGCAATATGGAGCCCAGTTCGGAAGAAGTCGTCGCGACCAACTGGCGGACCGCACCTCATCCCCTCACCACTCCGTTCACGGCCGGGAGCGACCACACATTCACCATTGCCGACATCGGAGCAACCCACTATGCTCAGGAAGACACCTCCCTCAACCCGGCTCTGTGGAGCCTGTGGCCCGTCTCGTCTGGCACTGAGCTGGACGCCATCCTCGAGCCCGCGGAGCCCAATGAGTAAGCTCCCTCATTGTCGACTCAAGCTGACAGCAGGTGCCTCAAGCCCACGAGTAAGGATGGTTCCTTTGAAAGGGAGAAGTTGAGAACCGGCCTGCCCCAAGCCGAGCGCAAGAGGATCGCCTCCATGGTTCGCCTAATCCAGTCGCTGCATACAAGTCTGAACCTTGTGGGGCGGCTCGAGTACAGCTCTCTCGTCGACGGGCTGTCGCCCATGAAGCTCATGCACACGCGCAAGGTCATGCTGGACGTTCCACCTCTTGAGAGGGCGATTAGAGCTGCCCAGAGTCTGAAGCGAGAGGGCGACGTGTAAGCTGAATATCCCCGGACTGCAGCTAACACCAGGCTCCTCGCGAAAACGGAGAGACTGCAGAACGGGGGCCCACGCAGCTTGGAGCAGTTGATGGCTAAAGCATTCATGCTGGAGAACGCGGACAAGAGGACCCAGGACCAAATGGCTGCCCAGCACTTCAGACCCGAGGTCAATGAGCTCGCCGGCGCCGCCGTGGGCAAGTACTGCGCGGCGCTCCTCGCCCTGTGGCCCTGGAGCGCCAGCGGACTGATCATGTCGCCTGAGCTCGCCTTCAGCTCCGGGATTGCGGAAATGTGAGCTAGCTGCTCTCGAAGCCACGTCACAGCTGACGACAGCGAAAATGAGCTCTGGTGGAGCATCGGAGTGTCGTGTTTCCGCCAGTTCCGTATGTGGCCCGGCCGTTCGCTGGGCGACGACGCCACCTTCATCTTCGTCCTGTACGGGCGCCTCGCGAATCTCATTCCCGTGCACACTCGCTACGTGTCCTTCACGACCCTCCAGCGCGCTCTTGCCTGTAATTGTCGCACCCAGCTTCGGGGCTATTACCTGTACTAAAGCTGACATCAGGCGCCTCCCTCAACGGTCTAGTGCTCAACCAGCTCTCGTCTGACCAGTGGCTCCCTGAATTGAAGGACGGCGACAGACTCAGCGACCTGTGCACGCCGGGCGCCGCCAATACGCCTCAAGCCTGGGCGCATGCCGACTGCGACGCCAAGCATAAGGGCTGCCACGGCATCGGCTTCAGCATGCTCGAGAAGTTGGGTGCGGGCGACAAGATGGCCAGGGCGAACGAGGAGCGCGAGGCGCGCCTCGACCTGCTCGCTGAGGAGAGCAGCTCCTACTGCGAGAAGAAGGATAAGGAGGAGTCGGAGCAGAAGGGAGCGTGGAGGTTCGACAAGGACGGCAAGAAGACGTTTGGCCCACGACCCGCCAACAGCCCCAAGCCTTTTTACACCCCGGACGGATACGTCGTCATCGTATGAGTTCGAAGCAATACTGTACGTAGCATACATAGATCGAGGATTGAGATGCAATCGCCTGCTCTGTGACACTATGCATGGCCGCTGAGGATGCGGGGCCGTCGGGTATAGGCGCATGGGAGAGGGGCGCCACGAGCGAGGGGCGATCGACTGCGGGACGCGAGATCGAACGGTGGATCCCCGACCTCGTGTCTCACAGTCCAGTCACCTTGTCCTAGCACTGTGGTGTACTCCTTTCTCTCCTTTCTTAGACCTCCCCTTCACTCGTCTTCTTAGTCTTCTATCCATCCGGCTCGCCACACAGCATGCCGCCTAGGAGCAATCGGCAGACGACCATGGAACAGGTCCAGAGCAACTGGATCTCAGCGCCCCAACCGCTCAACTCCCCATTCACTGCGGGCTGCGATTTTGTCTTCCCCATTGCCGCCTTTGGACCGGAGCACTACGCCCAGGAAGACACCTCCCTCAACAAAACTCTGTGGAGTCTGTGGCCTGTTTCCCCTTCAGATACACCCCTTGAGGATGCCCTCCGGGCCGCTGAAGCAAAGCGCGACGAGTAAGCTACGTCATCTGCCACGTGGTTAGCTGACAACAGATTCCTCAACAGCAGCAGCAAGAGTGGCACCCTTGATGGCGAGAAGCTGAGGACTGCGCTCCCTCACGCCGAGCGCGCAAGAATCATGCTCATGCTGCGGCTGATGGGCCAGCTGCACTGGTTCTTGAATGCTGCGGGGCGGCTTGAGTACGACTCGCTCGCCGACGGGCAATCCCCCGTGCACTTCCTCGACTCGCGCAAAACAATGTACGACGTCTTGCCCCTCGACAAGGCGGTCGAAACCGCAAAGCGTATCAAGAAGGAAGGGGACGTGTGAGCAGCCTCTCGTCTCCGCAAGCTGACTGCTGACTGCAGATTCATCGCCAAAGCCCGTCAGATCCGGGACAAGAGTGCAGCAACCTCCCAGCAGACGTACGAGCAGATGGCAGCGGAGGCCTTCAGTCACGAGACCAACACACTCGCCGGCGCCGCCGTGGGCAAGTACTGCTCTGCGCTTCTTGCTCTGTGGCCCTGGACGGCCAGTGGTCTCATCATGTCTCCTGAAGTCGCTTTCAGCTCCGGTATTGCCGAAATGTGAGCTAACAGGGCGCGTAGGAGCTGACAGCAGCGAGAACGAGCTCTGGTATGGCATTGCCGGGGCCTGTATCAGACAGTATCACTTCGTCCCAGGCCGCAGGCTCACGGACGGTGGCCGCAACGGCAGCTTCAGCTTCGTCATGCTTGGACGCCTGGCAAACCTCATCCCCGTGCACACACGCTATGTGCCTTACATCGTGCTTTACCGTGCCCTCGTCTGTGAGTATCCAGTCCCTTCTCTGTCTGTTTAGCCTGAGTCAAGCTGACTGAAGTCGCCTCTGCTCACGGCATGCTCTTTAGCCAGATGTCCCCTGAGCTGTGGGGCCGCGAGATGCGCGAAGGTGACATCCTTAGTGATCAGTGCGCCCCCGGAGCTGCTACGGTTCCCAACGCTTGGGCCCACTCGGATTGCGACATACGGCACAAGGGGTGCATGAGCGTCGGGTTCAGCGCCCTCCAGAAGGCGAGCGCCGCGGACAAGCTTGTGAAGGCGAATCAGGAGCGCGAGGCAGAGCCTGCCAGGTTGCTTGAGGAAGTTCTCGCTAGTAACCCCCGCAGTGAGGAGAAAGCGGAAGGCCAGACGAAGGAAGGATGGAGCTTCGACAAGAATGGGGAGAAGACCTACGGACCAAAGACCGCCGACAAGCGTAGGCCCGTGTATCTCCCCGATGGGAGCGTGTACTTTGTGTGAGAAGGGCAGTATCGTAACGTGAGCGTGCGGCTCGCGAACGGCAGGCAGCGGCCGCTGGGCGGACAAAAGGCACGGTGACTATGTTGTGAGGGAGAACAAAGCAGGCCTCGGTAGCCAGTAGAGCAAGTATGAATCATGCATCATGTGCATAGTCGCTAAAGCTGGCAGCAAAGAGCTTTCACGGATGACTCACGTTCTGTGCGTCAGGAACGGCAACCGCTTCCGATGAGCTCTGAACACATTCCACATCGCGCCTCTCTCATCATCAGGACTCGGTCACTCCTTCCCAACTCCAACACTTACATCAGCCGGCTCCGTTGTCAGTGCGACCCAAGCTAGTCAGTATAGCGCACAGGTCTTGCAGCTCCGAGACATTCCCACAAACCGAAATCCGATCCGTCCCCTCTTCAACCCTCCTCACGAACTACAATCGTCCAATGCCCTATGGCTCAGTTGGCTAGCGCGTGGAGCTGTTACTCAGTAATTGACTCCGAGGTCCTCGAGCCCGTGTGGGGCAGTTCTTTTGCTTCTCTACATGCGTGAAGCTGTTTGAAGCCTTGCAGCGTCGACGAGCGGAGTTGATTTTACCGGAGGAAGCAAGGTTGCAGGGCGAAGGGGTCGGGATCAGGGTTGGTGCGAGCTGCAGGGCTCGGAGTTTCTGGTTGCCGAGCGGCCCGATCAAGACTTCCCGCTGCGGATTCCGGAGCGGAATCTCTTTTGCTCCAAGCTTCGGGGCGAGCTGCAGAGATGCGAAGGCCCAGGGCAATGAGTGTGGGGCACGTCGAGGTCGACGACGTTGTTTGTTTGGCACCGTTGATAAGGTCGGCAACTTACGGTGGAGGCCGATTTCTCGGTCTCTACGATGATAAGCACGTGACACACACCACTACCAGTCTGCAGCCTTCGCCGACCACCACTAACAAGTGCCAACGGCCTTCGAGAGCGACTGGAAGCACGCCAGGTCCGTCGACAGTGATGCAAGGTGGTGCGAAGGTGATCGGACCGGATCAGTCAGCGGCTTACGTCGATGAGCCAAACACTCCACGCGACCAGCCATGTGTCTCGGATCCGCGCGGATGCCAGCGCCACCATAGCTGCGGCGCTGACTGAGGCCGTCGGCGGCAGAACGATGCGGACCCGTCGGTCGACTCGACCGACGGCCTCGTTTCCACGTTTGCTCTTTCCCACCACGCCTTAACCAACCATCCGCCGCTGCTCCACCTCTTTGGTCATCCACACTATGCTCCACCTCAGATCTGGCGCCGACCAGGCGCCGGCGGCAAGCATGCATCGGCATCGGGCCCGGAAACTACAGTCTCCAAGCCTCGAATCCTGCCCTCCGTCCTGCGCGCGACTTTCAAGCCACAATGGCCAAGGATAGCACCGTCAGATCTTGGGGTGCAGCGGTGCATCCGGCATTCCTGACTGGATACTTGGGTTCCATGTCGCTGCACCGGGTTTGTCTCGGGATGTGAGTCGGCTTCGGCCTCGGTCTGCTCCCAGCGACACACTAGACTCAACCTCGCACCGAACGCCATCCCAGCACACTTCTGAGTTCACGCCATCCCAGTCAACCCAAACACAACCAGCCGCTGACGCCAGAGCGCGTCAACTCTGCTCCGCATGCCGTCGTGCCGCGTGTCGGGTTTCACATGGAAATACCAGTACGACCTCAGGGCTGAAGCCAGCTGGGCTAGCTGGTCGCGCTGAGGTTATCGGTTCCGGAATGCTGGACTAGATGGATGGGTAAGCAGGTCGGGCTTATCGCGTCGCTCAGAGTCGACAACGCCGAGACTCACCCAAGAGATTGAGGGCGCACTCTGCGGAGGCGCGCGGGGTGGCCAGCGGGCATGGCTGCTGCTTAGCTGCTGTCTGATCTCGCATACCACGGACACTGTCGAGTCCCTTTGCGTCGCCTGGCCGCTTTCACCCCTACAAAAACGGACAGTCAGGAGCTCTTATTCCTCACTCACCCCCACCACGTCTCTCTCACCATGTCCTCAAACGACCACACCCCAGCCGCACTTTCACCTCCCGAGCCAGCGAACCTCCGCGACTCAATCGCCTCCATCGAGAAGGAAGACATCATGTCGACCTCGCCCACTGTGGCTGACCTTCCCGCACTCGACAGCGACAAGAAGAGCATCTCCGAGTCGCAGGCCACACGCACATTCGGTGAACAGCAGCGTGCCAACCTCGAGAAGGACCTCGAAGCCGCCCCTGTCCCGAAGAGCAATGTGCTCTCCGAGATGGGCCCGGCGCGCAAGAACGTCCTCCTGTTCGGATTTGTGAGTGAAGACCATGCTGCTCGTTCTCCAGAGCCCAGCTGACCACAGTGTCTTGCCATGTTCATTGACGCGGCGGGTGTTAGTGCCACTTTCTTGATGACGGAGCCGATCGGGGTCGAGCTCGGCATCCAGTTTGCGGACTATGCTTGGGTTCTCGGCACGTACTCTCTCGCCTTCGCCGCCACGCTCCTCTTCGCCGGTCGCTTGGCCGACCTCTACCCGCCGAACCAGATCTACTCCGGCGGCTTCCTCGGCATGGGCATCTTTTACCTGATCATCTCGTTTATGGACAACCAGTACGCGTTCTTCGTCCTGCGCGCCATCTCGGCCCTTCTCGCCGTCCTCACCATCCCGAGCGCCATCAACATGATCATCCAGATGTACCCCGACCCGCTTGAGCAGGCGAAGAAGATCGCGCTGTTCTCGCTCTCGGCCGCGCTCGCCAACACGATCGCCCTCCTTCTCGCTGGCGTATTCCTCCTCGCCTCCTGGCGGTGGTACTTCCGCTTCATCGCGATCCTCGTCATCCCCTTCTCGATCTTCGCTTGGTTCCTGATGCCGCACGCTCCGGCTGTCGCGGAGGACCTCGCTATGGCTGAGAAGTGGAAGCGGATGGACCTCTTCGGCGTGTTCCAGCTGCTCATGATCCTGGTCCTCTTCATCCTGGCCATGACGCAGGCAGTCGTCGACGGGTGGGACAGTGCAATCTTCATCGCGCCCTTCGTCATCTCGCTGGTCATGCTCCCCCTCTTCCTGTTCTGGGAGCAGCGCTTGCCCCGAGGTTACTCGCTGCTGCCGCACGACCTGTGGCACTTCCCCAACATCTTCCCGCTCATGCTGCTCGCTACCTGCTGCTTCCTGTGGTTCGCGACATTCCAGCTCCGCACCGCGACCTGGTTCCAGGAGGCGCTGCACGACTCCGCGATCCTGTCGGCGGTCAAGCTTCTCCCGATGGGCATCACGGCGCTCATCGTCGGCGGCATCACGCAGGCCATCCCGGCCCTCTTCCTCCGCCCGCGCTGGATCATCCCCATCTCGACCGCACTCGCGTTCACCGGCTCGATGCTGCTTGCGTTCTCGAACGGCGGCCACGGCAAGGACTACTGGCGCTTCATCTTCCCGGGCGAGATCATCGGCACCGCGGGCGGCATGATCGTCTTCATCTCGGCGAACACGCTCATCATCCAAGCGTTCCCGCTCGAGTTTGCAGGCGTCGGCGGCTCCTTCGCCAACGTCGTGTTCCAGATCGGCGGCGTTGTCGGCATCGCTATCCAGACCGGCCTCCTTGACACAGGCAGCGGCGCCCTCGACTGGACAGGGAGCAAGAACGGCTTCATCTTCACCTCGGCCTACACCCTGTTCTGTGGGATTGTGTTCTGCCTCTGGTACCGACAGGAGAAGATGCCGGTGCGCGAGGGACCAGTCGTCGCAGCGTAGAAGTCCAGGAGAACATGTGCATAGTAGTCAGACAGCATAGAGTCCTTAAGACTGAGTCATAATCAACATCTAGTGAGAACATGTACCAAATAGACCCACACTTCAACTGGGCTCACGGAGCGTGCAACTGCGAAGCCAGGGCCAGAGTGGCGGAGGGCTGCACTGAAACTGGGCAATATTCGATTACTAAGAAACTCAGCACCGTGCAAGTCATCGACCAGCTCAGAAGACAGGCATGCGTACCTCGACACCGGATCAAGTTGTGGAAGCGCTTGAATTCTGCCGATCATAGTCGCAAGCCTATGCACACAGGCAAGGCGCCAGCTGATCCCCCTCCGGCCTTAGTCACCTCCACCAGCCCGTGTGGGCCTCCACCTCGAGCCTTCACGTTGTCACAACATCCCCGTCAACCTCCTTTGGCACCAAACATCCACGATGCCCTCCCAAGACGAAGAGGAGAAGCCCCTCACCGCCTCCCAGAAGGCGGCCATCGAGAAGCTGAAGAAGCAGTGGGAGTACCAGTCGCTCGACTCCGTCTCGGCCGCCTTCACCGCCGGCTGCAGCCTCGGCATCAAGGTCGCCGACTTCGCCGAGAGTCATTACGAGCAGCACGACATCAGCCTGAACAAGACGCTGTGGGAGCTCTGGCCCACTGATCCCGGCAAATTGGATGGGTACATCAAGGCATGCCAGGACAAGGCTGACGGGTGAGTCCACTCCACACTTCTCTGCTTCCCTCTGCAGTTCGATCGTAGTTTCTCGAACTGACAACAGGCTTTTCAAGCCCCTGCGCGAGACCTGGCGTGACGAGAACGAGCCCATCTTCGACCTCGAAGAGCTCAAGATCGCGCTCCCCCTGGCCGAACGCGCACGTATCGGCTCCAACCTCCGCCTCCTGAACGATCTGCACGTGCACCTCCACAAGACGGGATTGCTCCCGTTCAACGTGATGAATGAGGGTATCAGCCCACTCACGCTCTTCATAACGCGCAAGGCCATGTTTGACGTGCCCTCCCTCTCGCAAGCGGTGGAGGCGGCCAAGCGCCTCAAGGCCCAGGCTGATGCGTGAGTGCTTCTCGCATCCCCCTCTGCTTCGTCTCGGATGGATGTACCGGGGTGGAGGGAGCTGTTGATAGTCTCTTGGTAGCTGACATCAGGATCTACGCCACCGCCCCCTCCCGCGAAGAGCGCGAGGAGAACCCCGCGCAGGAGCTGGCGAAGCACACCATCGCCGTAGAGGCTTTGGGGGTGTACTGCTCCGCTCTGTCGGGGTTGTGGCCCTGGACCGCGAGTGGGCTGATCATGACCCCAGAGGTTGCGTTCAACTCCGGTCTTGCGCAGCTGTGAGCTATGATGAATACCCAAGCAGCTGACAACAGCGAGGCGCAGCTGTGGAAGGACATCTCGAATGCCGTCATCGCGCTCAGCAGCTACTCTGACTCCGGCTCGAGGGACAGAAGCAAGAACATCGAGGGCCACAACTTCCGCGTCTTCTCGAGGCTGAGTAACCTCGTCCCCATGCTGACGCGCTACTGCCCGCTCGACACGTACTGGGAGTGTCACAGAGGTGAGTCCTCCCCCTCTACCGTCCCCAAGACCGTCTTCACCATGAGACTGGAGAGGAGCAGCTCCAAAGCGGACCTCCAGCTGACGACAGACATGGCGCTACTCGCAATGCTCATGCCCAAGGAGCTCGACTACTCGTACGAGCTCATGTTCGGGCTCGAGGTCGGCCTCCTCAGCATGATGTACGGCGGGAACAGCAGCTGGGCGCACGCAGACTGCGACGAGCGCCACAAGATGTGCACCTTCAGCGGCGTCATGAGCTCGGGCATGCTCATGCTCGACCCGGACGAGTCGATGGCCTTCGCAAAGGGCAAGGCCTCTGGAGCCCGCATCGAAGAGCTGCCTGACTCCGACGAGGCCGGTGAAGGGAATGGGAAGACGGGGAAGGGTAAGAAGAAGGCGAAGAAGAACAAGGGGAAGAAGAAGAGCAAGAAGGAGAAGAATGGGGATGTGGAGGAGGAGAAGGAGGAAGAGCAGGAGGAGGAGATCAAGTACTACAACAAACGCGGCAAGGTCGTCGGGTCTGGGCCACGCCAGCCTATGCGCTTCTCGGGCGTCATTGGGCCGACGCACCAGACTAGCAAGCCTTCGACGGCGTTCCCCTGTGATTGAGCCGCATGTAGCGGTACCGTACTGTGAGACCTTCATGCCATGCATATTCTGTTCATACAACTGAGCACCGGTGTCGACGCGACCATGGGCCTCAGGGTGCAGCTTAGGAAGTGGCGGCTGCCGCTGCAATATTCAGAAAATTGCCCAGGCTGAACGAGCTGCCCACTTACTGGCGTGGGTGAGTTGAGTCACAACACCGTATGCTGGGCTGCATTGAGTCTGCACGCCTATGCACGTATTATGCAAGGCGCCCTTGATGGATGCACGCACTCGGCCGCCGACCTCCACCCGGTGTAGCAACCTGCTACGACAACCCCGCTGGTCGCCAATCCACACGATGCACACGCAATCCTGGCTCACCTCCACTCACCTCCACGACTTTCATCATCACCATCGCCAACCTCCTTTGGCATCAACAGCTACGTACCCGCCACCATGGCCCCCACCGACGCCGAACCGCCTCTCACAGCGGCAGAGAAGGCAGCCTTTGCCAAGCTGGCCCTCCGCTGGGACTACCAGCCTCTGGACGCCGTCTCCACTGCCTTCACGGCTGGAAGCAGCCTCTCCTTCACAGTTGCTGATTTCACCTCCGCGCACTTCGAACAGAAAGACCTGTCCCTGAACAAGACCCTGTGGGGTTTGTGGCCCACCAGCGGCGCCTCGCTGGACGAGTACATCAAGAAGAACCAGAACGAGGCGGACCGGTAAGATTGTCCTCGACCTGAGCTATTGGTGTTGGACCGACGAAGCTAACTGCAGCCACTTCAAGCCTCTGCGCGAGTTCTGGCCAGAGTGCGATGAGCCTTCCTTCGATCTGGTCAAGCTTCAGACCGCGCTACCTTTCGCCGAACGTGCTCGTCTGGCGTCGAACCTCCGCCTCATCAACGAGCTGCACGTGCGTGCGCACGAGACGGGTCTCCTGCCAGCCAACACTCTGAATCACGGCCTGAATCCACTCTCACTTCTCGACGGTCGCAAGCTCATGCTCGACGTCGTTCCCCTCTCGAAGGCCATCGAGTCCGGGAAGAGGCTCAAGGCCAGGGCTGACGCGTAAGTCTCCGCATTCAACAGCTCGCCGATCGAACCGCCTCAGCTAACGTTAGAACATTTGCCTCCGTCTCTCACGAGATGGGTGAGAAGACCACTGCAGAGAAGCTCGCAAACCACAAGACAACCATCAAGGCGCTCGGCGACTACTGCTCCGCCCTCCTCGGTCTCTGGCCATGGACCGCAAGTGGGCTCATCATGTCGCCCAAGGTCGCGTTCGAGTCGGGGATTGCGCAGCTGTAAGCTATCAGCCTGAACGGAATAAGCTAACAACAGGGAAGCAACGCTCTGGCGCGACATTGCCACTACCTTGATGATGCTGCACGGGTACTCTGGCCGCAACAAGGAGGGCGACGGGATGTACTTTGCCGTTCTGGCGAGGCTGTGCAACGTCGTCCCCTTGCTGACGAGATACGTGCCTCTCGGCGAGTTCTGGCAGGCATACAGCGGTGAGTATAACCTCATTCAGCACCTCAGAACTTCCTCAATATCTCGAAGTCTCCAGGCTCCGAGGAGTTACACAAGCTGTTGCACGTGACTCGCGAGAGCTAACAGCAGGAATGATGCTGCACGCCATGACCGTCCCGCCCCTCGGGTACGGCTACGAGATGGCGTTGGGCATGGACGGCATGGCGTTCATGGCGCTCTACAACGGCGGCAACACCTGGGCATACGAGCAGTGCGACACGATGCACACGATGTGTCGCAGCGGCGATGTCGACCGCTCCCACCTGAGGCGCTCCCCGGAGGAATACAAGAACATCTCTGCCAAGTCTGAGGAGAGGAAGGCGAAGGCAGGGAAGGCCAAGGAGGAGTCTGAGGCTGATAGCAGCAAGGGCGAGAAGGAGCAGAGGAAGTACTACAACCGCCGTGGCGAGGTTGTCGCCACTGGACCCAACATTCCCATGCGTCTCACTGGCCTTGTTGGCCCTTCTCATCAGCTGAGCAAGCCCTCGGCCAAGTACCCCTGCGACTGAGCTCGGGAAGCCGTTTAGCGCCGTATTATACCATGCCATGCCATGTATTAGTTGTTGATACCACGAAAACAGCAGTCTTGGAGGCGCTTCGGTCCAAAAGTGCATTGGACCGGAAAGTGGCGCTAGACAATCGGAAAATCACCAATAATCCCGGGCGGAACCAACGAGTGCGGTCTGGGGGTGAAACGCACCAGAAGGCACTCATGCATGCATTCGCGCTGTGACATCCCGTCAGATATGGCAACCGGAGCAAGCAGCAAAGCCAGACATGCACGCCTATGCTCACATGGGATAAGGCGCCCTCGGTGGATCTGCACACGAGCCGTAATCAGCCTCCACCATGTCTCAGCTTGTGTTGCGGTGCACTTTGAATCCAGACGTCCGTTGTTCTTTAAGAGCGCGCTTCTCACATCGTCTCATCCTTATCAAACTTCAACCTCTCCTTTCTCTGACTCCAACCTCACTGCCCAATGCCCCCTACGTTCTCTGACGAGCCGCTCAGTCCCGAGGAGCTGAAGGCGCTGAGGGCGCTGACGCTCAAGTGGGACTACAAGCCGCTTGATGCTGTCTCGAGCGCTTTCACTGCCGGCTGCAGTCTCTCCTTCGCTGTCGTCAAGCTCGAAGAAGGACACTTGACCCAGGAGGACGTCAGCCTGAACAAGCTGCTTTGGGCGCTATGGCCCACTAGCGGGCTGGACGACTACATCAAGACCAACCAGGACAGGGCTGACCGGTAAGTCCACCATTGTACCAGCTGCAACTGCCGTAGACATCTGATGACAGTCATTTCAAGCCTGTCAGCGAGTACTGGCCTGCCAAGGACGAGCCCGCGTACAACCTCGAGAAGCTGAAGGAGGCGCTGCCGTTTGCCGAGCGCGCCCGCATCGCCTCCAACGTCAGGCTCCTGAACGCACTGCACGTCCGCCTTAACCGCACCGGCATGCTGCCCGTCACTGTACTCGGTGAGGGTACCAAGCATCTCATGCTTCTCAGCAGCCGCAAGAAGATGCTTGATGTCGCTCCGCTCGCGCAGGCCGTTGAGGCTACCGTAAAGCTGAGGGCCAAGGGTGATGGTTGTGTGTCTGGTAGCTACGAGGAGGTGCCTCAATAGCTAACCTCAGGATCTTCTCGACCCTTCGTTCCAAGGACGGTGAAGAGACTGCCGCACAGCTGGAGGCACGGCTCAGGGTGGCCATCACTGCTCTCGGATCGTACTGCCGTGGACGGCCAGCGGTCTAATCATGTCCCGCGAGACTGCTTTCGACTCAGGACTTGCGCAGCTGTGAGCTCCCCAACGTGCCACGTAGCTGACAACAGCGAGGCGGCTCTCTGGCGCAAGATCGCGACTGCGACCATCCAGATGATCAAGTACTCCGACAGCCAGAGAGGTCTTGCAGAGGGAACCTACTCTGCGGTCCTGGCCCGGCCCTGCAACCTCGTCCCTCTCTTGACGCGCTACGTTCCCCTCGGTGGATTCTGGGACTGCCATGGCGGTAAGCTAACAGCCACACCGGGAACAGCTGACGCCAGAGATGATGCCGTTCGCCATGCCGTTCTCCATGATGGGGTCCGGATACGAGGCCACTGCTGGCTTAGAGGGCATGATCATGAGCGCCATTTATGAGGGCAGGGACGGGTGGGCGCACGCTCAGTGCGACACCGAGCACACGACGTGCCGCTTCGGAGGCGTTAACCGCTCCGACATGCCCCGCCGCCCCTTCCCTGAGCCCAAGACTAAGGAGTCGAAGGCCACCACCTCGAAGTCTCAGGAGGACGGCACAGAGGACAAGGCCGAGGAGGGTGCCGAGGAGAGGAACTACTACGATCGCCAAGGCAAGGTCATCGGCACGGGCCCGAACGTACCCATGCGTCTCCACGGTGGCACAGTCTCGTCAACAGGGCCCAGCAAGCCTTCGACGGCTTACCCTTGCGACTAAAAACACACATCTAGAATGAGCGACCATGGAAGTAGTAACACGATGCATTCCGTGCACACTTGTTACCATACTGCACCTGCAGTGCCCAATAGAGTTACGAGTCCAAACATCGTCCAGTTGCTCCGGTCACTCCTCGAGCATGTCAGCCAGGTACAGCGACAACTCGCACGTCACCTCTGCGCGGATGAGCTCCTGCGCCGCCGCCGACCTGCCAAGTTCACAAGCCGTCGTCCCCAGTCCAACGTCCTCTCCCACGGGGACGCCAGTCTTCATCACCACGGCGATGGCCGCCACTTCAAACAACACGAAGAGCACGAGGATGACCCAGCCGCCATCCCAGAAGTCGCGACCGGGCCCGACGAAGGCGAGCCAGGCATACTTGGCAACGGTGCGGAGCCAGCCTGCTTGTCAGCAATCAGCACCATAAGCTCAGCTCACCCTGACTCTCCAGAGGTTCGCCGTCGCGTCCGAGAGGTGGAGAGGCGGGGCGCGGGCGGGGGTAGAAAGTGGGGAGCGTGTCGCCTGGGGGTCAGCTACGAAAACGGCGGACCAACTGACCATTGGCGGACATCTCGTCGCAGATGCGGACGATGTCGTACAGCCATTGGGCTGGGGTCAGCTTCAGCGCAAGCAGTTCAGCCTACCGTCCTCGTCAGAGAGGGGCAAGGACGCTGCGGTCAGCTGTTCGTCATCGACGAGTGAGCTTACCGTTTTGCATGTGCCACAGCCCGTCGTGCCAGTCGACTTCTGTCAGCTTAGTCGACGTCGGGTGCTCACCGGCTGGATCGAAGCCGCCAAACCCGAGCGCGTTGGTGTACCCAGGCGCAGCGAGCTTGGGCTCAGGCAGCGCGGCTGTCGTCAGCTTCACCGATTTCGCGACAGCTCACCTGTTGCCTCCGCAGCGCGAGGCTGCCCCTCGTCGCGCTCGCCACCGTTCCACTCGCGACGCTGCGGGACTGGAGTCAGCTTGAGCGGAATGGTCAGCGTACCGTGCTTCCTTCCGACGGGCTCGCTCGGAATGATCGCGAAGGCTGGGGTTAGCTAAGCAGGCACTGCTTGAAGCACCTTCCTCGCCCTGGGGGATTGCTGGGGTCAGCTAGGTACGCCCCGCTGCTGCTCACTGGTTTCGGTTCCTGGTGAATTGGTATGCTCTAGAGAGTCTGAGGTGAGCTCGCCTGCGCCGCGCAGGTCTTACTGCGAAGGCTTTTGGTCAGAGTGCCGCTGTCGCTACCCGCAGTGTCTGCTGTCAGCTATCGCGGCGGCCCACTAGCTTCCCGTCCCGCCCAGTCACGGCCGTACTCCTGCTGTCGGAAAAGTCGGACGTGGGAGGGTCTGGATTCAGCTTGTCGATGAGGAGCCCAGCTCACCATCTGCTGTCAGCTCGAGGACGACCTGTTGGAGCTCACTGTTCATCCCCTGGCCTTTAGCCAGTCCTTTCAGGCGTGGGGTGCGGGTGGCGACCGAGAGGGACACTGGTGTCAGCTTGACTCCAGCAGATGGCCAGCGTACCATGGCCCCTAGTTGTGTCATCTTCGCCCCGTTCCACGACTCCATCACACTCGCTCCCGTTCGGAGACGCGACGTCGTCTGGGATGAGCTTCAGCACTGTATATATGAAGCTCACTCGTCTTGCTCTGCGCGACAGACGCTGGGGTGAGCTAACCTGCCGGACATAAAAGCTCTCACCGTCCGTGCTAGCCGAGACTGGGGCGTGCTTGCCGTGAAACACCGCGAAGACCTCACCGTTCACTGCGCGCGGGACGACTGGGATCAGCTCAAGCCTGACTCGCTCAAAGCTACCTCGTGCGCCGGCGTCTGGGGTCAGCTGCGAATGGTGATCTGCTAGCGTACCGTTCTTCCCACTCGGGCCACTGGGGGCTGGCGCTCAGCTCGCGACATCTGTACAGCGTACCTGGAGTCAGCTTTAGCCTGCCGAGCTCTCACCTTCCACTACCCTGGTCGAACCTGTGAGCTCGACTGAGACTTCCGAGCTCCTACCGTCCGCGCCGGTCGAGGCTGAAGGTCAGCTTGGCCAGCGAGACGGCTCAGCTCTCACCGTCCTTCCCCCTGGTGGAGCCTGGGATGAGCTTCACCATAACCTCAAAGCTCGCACCATTCGCCTGCTTCAGCGTTCCGTCCTCTTTGTCCCCTGGGGGTCAGCTTCGGCTCTGCGGGACCTCAGCTTACGCTCTGCGTCTGGAGTCAGCTACTGTGAGGAGATGCTAGCTCACCCTTCCTTCCGTCCTTCATCCCCCCGTCGCTCGCAGAGTGAGTGAGGGAAGCTGCGCGTCAGCTGCCACGGTATGTCTGCAAGCTCACCCATCCCGCGCCTGGGGTCAGCTGAGAGGACCCTTTCAGCTTACACGTCTCGAAGCCTGGGGTCAGATGATGCTCTCATTCTTCCAGCTTACCCGTCCCGCTCCTGTGAGGGGCTGGAGTTCAGCTAACGGCGACGACTACGCAGCGTACCCGTCACGTCTGGGGTAGCTCGGCAAGAAGCAGCGGAGCTTACTCGTCAGGCTGAGCTCGGAGGACCACAGCCTTCGGGCTGGAGTTCAGCTGACGAGGAGGATTATGTAGCGTACGGTCTGGAGTCAGCTATGAACGCGTGCTGAAGCTTACGGGTCGTCTCCGCTGGGGTCAGCTTGAATGACGGACTGTTCAAAGCTCACTCGAGCTGGAGTCAGCTATCAGTACGCTCGGGGAAGCTCACCGTTGTTGAAGGCGAGGAGCTCACAGCGTGCGCGACCTGTGGTCGGCTTGCTCCGTCGGTTGCCAGTTCACTTGGGCTGGAGTCCGCGTCGAGAGGAAGGAAGCGCTGGGGTCAGCTTGACTCAGGCTACTGCACAGCTTACTTCTCGGTCTGACCAGGTCTCCGTGATGGACCCTAACGTCGATGTCGAGACAGTCGATGCCGAGAGTGGGCGGTGGTTGAGAAGAGAGGTTGATGGACAACATTAAGATGTCAACCTGCCAACGAGACGACGTGGAGAGTCGCACAGCACAGCGGGAGGTGCGAAGAGGCATGCACACACTTGGTCAGTCTGCCTGGCCCCTCGTTCCTTCGTGTGACTCGGCCAACACCCCGTTCGGAGAAAACTGAGGAGGTATGGGGTGGGTGCGAGCACTAATCAGACTGCGCAGCACACAGCCCGGGATTCAGGCTAGGCTGAGCGTGCCCCCTTGAGGATGCACCGATTGTTGACGAGCACTTAGGCCCGAGAGTGCGAGAGTACTCTCACAGATCTGATCCAGCTGTCCCCGAACGCACTCACCTGGCAGCACCCCATTTTCATAGCTCCGACGTTAGGCAGTCAGGCAGGCGGCCAGGCGGTCTTGAGCACCTCAACTCCCAGGGGGTAAGGCAGCGAGAGAGCGAGTGTGCCGGGGCGGCGTCAGTGTCCACCACGATGTGAGTTCTCACACCCCGGGACTGCGCTGTGCCGTTGGGGGGTCTGGTGCGGACTGAGGTCAGGATGAGCGAGGGCGTTGGCGCGAGCAGTGTTTCGTATCCCGTCATTGAGAGCTCGCTCGCCCCTCGCCCTCCTTCCAGTGCTCTGCCATTGTCCACGTTCGCCATCGAGAGCTTCCAGAACACGACGGCTGGTGTGGTCGCCCGGTCCCCGATCCTTGACGAAGGGTCCTTGACGAAGGCGAGGGGTGAGAGCACAACTTGTGTTGAGAAGGGTAATGGCAAGCGCCGGCGACGCCACCGTACCCTTACTACTTAAGCTCCGTAGCGATCGTCACCTTTCATGCATCGCTCTTATTCAACAACTTGATGGCTTCAAGCCGCAGTTCTGCAGGACACTGCCCCGCCGATGTACTCGTCTTCCACGATCTGCTTAAAACCACAGGCGAAGTCTGCTCTGCGAGTAAGTGTCCATCACCATGACCTCCCCACACTCTTTCTCCAGTCAACAACAGGTTAGTATTCCAGTCAGCCAGCCCCCGCTCATGTCCTCCGCCGAGGGCCGCGTACACATAAGGAATCATCCATAAACCAAATGAGGCCGTTTCTACAGTTTTGCTGGGGTCGTTTGCTAGATTTAGGGTTGGGGTGAGGATAAGAGTGCCTCGAGTTGGGAGCACGCTTAGAGGAGCTGGCCGCCGGCCTTGCGGTAGCGGTCGACACCGGCCTTGAGCTGCTCGAGGGTGAGGACTGGGTGTCAGCTTGAACCCTGCGGAATGGGCAACTGGGCCGCGCGAATGGGCCTGAGGCGCGACTGTGAAGCCACACTGGGTTTCGCTCCGCTCTACGCTCGCTTCGCTCACTGCGCTCAACTTACAGATAAGAATGGTCGTCGGGGTAAGACGGATCCATGCCGGGGTCCATCCCTTGAAGAGGAAGAGGGGGCCGTCCTTGGCGAGACCGGCCTTGAGGACCTGAGCGACGCCCTCGTTGTTGGACGCGTTCATGATACGGGACTTGAGGACATCGGCGGGGGAGCAGACAGTCGTGGCGAAGGTACCGGCACCGAACGAGGCGAGGAAGTGGAGCGCAGGGCCGTCCTGCATGACGTGCTGGAGCTGGGACTTGAACCAGTCGTAGGCACCGAGCTGGGACGCGTTCATGAGGACGGAGCGGAGGGCGTTGGGGCCGACACCACGGAACCACGAGGAGATACCCTCGTCAATGGCCATGCGGTACAGACCCTGGACCGAGTTGCGGTAGTTGTAGCGCTGCGCTGGCGGCTTGGCACGGTCAGCCTGCATGCGCACCATCATCAGCTCGGCAGGGTTGCCGAGCGTGCCCGCGATACCACCGGCAATGGAGCCAGCGACACCCATCTTCCACGCGGGGGGAGGGCCGGCCTCTGAAATGTTAGCTGATCTCGTCGACGGAACAGCGGGGTAGGTGTGGGGCGAGCGCACTGCCGCCGGCACCGTGCGGCATCCTCGCGCCGATAACGGCATGGCAAGCCGAGTGCGGCGATCAGACCCAGAGCTCAGACGCGGGGCAAGCACAGGAACCAGCACGCAAGCGAGATAAGCAACTCCGCCATCGGATGCTCGGTATCACCCGAGGACGCATGATCGCATGAGTTGACTCGGTGGGCGTTGCCCTGCTGAATCCATTTGACTCAGGTCAGGGCGTGCGGCTACGTGCGGCACCGGCTGCGGTTGCGGCTGCAAGCGAGCAGCTGCCTGGGGATTGCGGCTTGTTGATCGCGATCACGGAACCTGGACGCTGGAGACTCACCCTTGTGCATCAGGCCCTTGACCTGGTCGTACGCCGCGAAACGCATCATGGAGTAGGTCATCTGTCGGAGCAGCGTTCCCGTCAGTCCGTCGTACAGTCCTCGAATACCTGCCTGTCAGCTATGATCGTGGGAAGTCTCTGAGCTGCTGAGGACGCAGAGGACGCAGCGGAGGTCGCCGGGCCACTGGTTGAACCAGTGCCGGCGAGTCCGAGCATCCGCGAGCATCCACGCCGATGCGCAGGCACGCGGCCGGACCGCCCACCTAACCCGTGGGCGTGGGCAGTGCGGCATTCCGTGCGGCCGTGCGTCGAGGACGCCGACAGTGTACTCACCGTAAGTCTGAACGGTCTTCTTGATCTCGTTGATCATGTGCTTCTCGCCCGTGACCTGGAGACGGACCTTGGTCAGGTCAAGGGGATGGGTGATGGCACCGGCGATGGATGCGGCGACACCTTGGTTGTCAGCTAGTCCGTGCGGGGTGTGTGGTGTGTTGGGTGACTCACCTCCGAGCCAGAAGGGGTAAGGCTTCTTGGCGACGGGGGGCGGGACGCCGGCGGCGACGGCGGTCTTCTCGGAGCTCATAGTGTCGAGATGTGTGGATGGATGGATGGGGGGAAGAGTGCAAGTCTAGGAGTGTCTAAGTGCGGTTGATACAGGTAGCGTGTGTCGATACAGGGAAGGATGGTCGCCTACTCGGTATACTCTGTGAGTCGTTTGGGGAGGAAGGCGGCAGGCGTCAGGCAGGAGACCGGAGGGAAGGGTATGCAATTGCCGCTGAGCGTGCTGAAACGAGCAGTCGATGGGCGGTCAGGCGTGAGAACTCTGGGACTCGTGGCGCGTCGTCGCTCTACACGCCCCTTTATACTGCCGCGTGCAGCCAGTGCATGTCGCAGAGTTCCGTGTGCGTGCGCGTGCGTTTGGATCTGGCCCGCCATGTCTCGCCAATGTCCCGGGTCGTTGCCAGCTTGCCCCGCAAGATATCACGGACGCCCGGTGGGATGGTTGGGCAGCTGTCGGCGCAACGAGGCGCTTCTGACGCTACCCCGCGGTACCCCGCATCACGCCTGGGCGGTCCGGGCGCAGGTGCTGGTATCGGGGGGCGGGGATTGGACAGCGCCAGCGATGGGGCCACGATATCCGCCCGCACTCATCCCTCTATTCCTCCTGCCGTGGGGTTTTCCGACCTCACGGAGATTGCCCCGGCCTCATGCATCAGGTCTCCTACGAGCCTGCGTGCGACCTCGTCGTCCTATCGCAGCTCCTCGTTGATCCCCCGTGGCTGCGGATGCATGGCGGCGTGCTCCCTCCCGCGACAGTGCACGCCCTGTCGTGTGTTCCTTGGTGCAACACGAGCGCCCAGACCGGGCAGAAGAACGCCCCCAGCACAACACCCACACAAGGCACGATTAGCCAGGCATTAGCCGAGAGTGTAATGCTCAGCTGCTGCCCCAAGTAACACTGTGGTCACATGTTCATTTCTCCGTGCTTCCCCCAAAGCTGGATCACAAGGTACACGCATGTCGTCTTCGCCTCTTTCTTTAGGCCCCTCGTTCCAAGCGTCTGTGCAACGAACTTCTGTCGCGCCAAAGGGGTTTCTTGGGTGCGTTTGATGCGACAAACAATGGAAATCAACCGCCACGGCTAGGATGCACGGCTCAGCACATTGCACGGCGCAGCGAACGGGACACGGCACGGAACAGGGCTCGGACAACAATGGCTGGGCTGAGCACGGGTAATTCAATGAGCTTCATATGAAATTACCGAGAGGCCGAGTTATGCGCCATTTGGCGCAGGATTCGAGTGTGGGGAAGCTGCTCTCACCTACTCACCACTGCCGTCAGGCTCATACGTCAGCGGAGGTCATCACCGGAATCTCCGTCAGCGGACATCTCCATCCGCTCACTCATCCTCATCATTCCCAGTTCTCGCCCCATACTCGCGGCTCGCGGCACAATGTTCCGTCCCCCGTCAACACTGCCGTCTTTGCCGTCACTCCTCCGGCCAACTCTCCTATCTCGTCTCCCGATACGAACACGGCATGCACGACATGTGAGACGATCAACCGAATGGGCCGCGGCTAAGGCGGCCGTCGATCAACAGGTCGAGGCCTGGAGGAAGACTCATGGGGACCGACGGACGCTGCTCGTCGTGTACCACTCACGAACGGGCGGAGCTGCGCAGATGGCGGCCGAAGCAGTGCGGGGCGCCCTCGAGGGTCTCGAGCGCTCCGAAGAAGTCCCAGATCTGCAAGCGTGCTGGGATACGACGGAGTTCCGCCCTCCCTTTGGCTCGGCGTCCACAGGGCCGAATCCCGACTCGGGCAACTCATCTGCGACCCGCCCGGATATCTCTGCAACGTCAAAGTCGGGGGAGATTTCCGGCCCCGAGGGCTCCGACCCGTCCTCATCTGTCTCGCCAAGCTCGTCAGCCTCCTCGAGCGCCTCCTCGTCTTCCGAAACAGGATCTGAAGCCACTGAATCTAGCGAGGGCGACGACGAGAGTCATGTTGACATCAGGATACTGCCCGCACCGCTTGCAGGCCCCGTGGACCTCCTCACAGCTTCAGGCTACCTGTTCATCTGTCCCGAAAACCTCGCGTCGATGAGCGGGCCAATGAAGGACTTCTTCGACCGGTGCTTCTACCCCGTCTTGAACAGGCTAAACGGGCGGCCGTATCAGGCGCTCATCTGTGCTGGATCCGACGGGGCGGGCGCTGCCAAACAGCTCGAGAGGATCGCAACGGGATGGCGGCTGAAGAAGGTGGAGGAGACTGTCATCGCGAATGTCAAGGCCCAATCTGAGGAGAGGGTGTACGCCATCAAGGAGATCAGCGAGGAGGACAAGGAGAAGTGCAGGGAAGCCGGTATGAGGATTGCAGTGGGGCTCAGCGTGGGCATGTTCTAATCTCTCGGACGTCTGTTCTCGTTCCGGCGGCGATACCTGAGTCCTACCGTCGCAGCATACCTCGTCTGCCCAGTCGGCCGCCTGGCCAAGCTGCTCCGCCTCCTGCAACGTCCGACCAGCGCATATGTCGAAGTTCTTCGGCGGCATGCTCCTCGCCTATCTCCATCGCTCGCCAATCTCGTACCGGCCACTCCGCAATGCGGGCAATGGTCAGCGCCAGGCTTCGCTCTGGCCTTTCGGTTGACTCTTGGAGATGCATCGATCAACAGGCACTGGTATGCGAACGCCGAGACATTCTGCTGTCGGCTGTCAGTGCAACTCGGCCCTTGCGCACGTCGAGTCCTGGGATGTCACGGGCACCTACCTCTTCGGGGGGAGGCGCGACACCTGCACGCTCGATCCATGTTACAAGTCAAGTCGCCTGTACTGACTTCACTGCTAACCTGCAACGACTGGCACTGTCACTCTGGTCTCGACGTCAGGTATCCTACTCTCTATCCGACCCGGGCGGAATCAAAGTGGTCCGCCTCCACCTCCACAGTCAGACACGCTGTCACCAAGCTTCTTTTTTTTTGGGTCGAGGTTGGAGACGGCCCTCGCTAGAGTCGATCTCTCCCACGGCTGCCTCCCACCCCGACCGCAATGTCAGCTCTTCTTTTTACTTTGGACGAGGTCCGAGACAGCCTTTGCTAGTTTCAACATTTCCCACGGCTGTCCCCACTGGCCGCTGCAAGCCAACTCTTCTTTCTTCGGGACTCGAGGTTGGAGACGACCTTCGCTAGTTTCGATCTTTCCCACGATGGTTCACGCTGCCAACAGGATTTTCTTGGGAGGCCTCGACGTCGGAGGCGGCCTCTACCAGATCCAACCTTTCCCACGGCTGTTCCTGCTGGCGGTTGCAAGCCAAGTCCTCTCGAGGTTGGAGAAGAAGTCCTCTAGTTTCAATGTCTCTCCTGTCCTCCCAAGAAAGAAGAACCGGTCGGAGAAGGCCTTTGCTAAATCCAACGTCTCTCACGGTCGAACACCTCCACCTCCACCTCCACCTCAAGTATTCTTTCTTTGGAGGAATGTCGTCGAGGTCGGAGACAGCCCTTGCTAGATCCAACCCTTCCCACGGCTGTTTCGCTCACCACTCGGACGGAGCACGGACCACCGTCAGCGAGAGCCTTCTCTTTTCACGCTCCCACGCTGATACTTCCGAGGTGTAGCCTTGCTGCCGTGCACATTAGAGTTTGGGCGGGCGATGGGCGGGCGATGGGCGGACGCCAGTAGCGAGCAGACGGCGAGGTTCATTCACACCCACCCCTACGACATGCCGGTTACCCCTCGGGGCTCCTTCGAGCGCTAAGCTGCACTCCAGTCGAGTATGGCGCCTCGGGAGGTAGTTAGGCGTCTCAGAGTCGTCAGTCAAGCGTCGTTAGCAGGGGAGCTCCGCACGAGCTATGCCTCTTTCCGCGACTAAGCCGAAAGTGCTAAGGCGTCCCGAAGGAGCACTGATCCCGGCTACTTGTCCGCACATTACCAACATGCGAACGGGTAGCGCAGCTCGAGTGTCAATCGCTAGTGAACCTGCTGTGAGCTGCCATTCACACTGCGTGCGACGTCCTCTGATGGAAGTATGGAAATAGCCCGGAACTCAGGTGATCGAGCGACCACCTTTCGCTGCCCGATCGTGCTCTTTCGAGTCCGGCAGACCCTCGCGGCTCATCGTACAGAAGCGTGTCGCGTCTCGTCTCAGAAACCACACCGCAGCCTCCACCCTCCGTCTCATGTATACTGACAGGCATGAAGCATCGAAAGTTCAGAATAGAGTTCAGCTCTCACAGCGTGACTTCTCTCTTGACTTTGCTCTGTGCCTGGCTGAGCTTCACCTTGAGCTTCTAAGCTTGAAAATTGCCTGTTCGGATTCGGCTGCCTCTCGAAAGTCTCTCGAGAAAGACGATGGCAAGTCACTTCCCAGGTGCACAGACGCCCATGCTCACAGGGATGGCCGACGACGTGCTGATGAACGAAGCATGCGAGTGACGGGAGACTGGTAGCTTGTGCCTCGCCACTGCAGGGCAGTGAGCGGGGTGCCTTCGCCGTGCCGAATGTAACTGGTATCGGCGGTGCACGCATGCTTTCAAAGGAACGAGACTCGTACACCATGTGCGGCCAGCATGTGCAGCACAGCACCATATGTGTGCGCCGAGCGATCCGAGCGCACCGATCGCTGTTACAGTCCATGTGATGTCTGCTGTGGTCGCAGGCCTCAACGGTTGTCGGTGATCGATTGTCATCGATGTTCGCTGCTTGTAGAGACCAGAACGGAAGCAGCACGACGCCTCCCCAACTGACGCACAAATACGGGGCGCGGGACAACGTGACACTCGTCACCTGATGCTTCGCTCTACTCGCAGACGTTAGATGACCGATCGTAATGGCGATCAAACCGGTCGTCTGTCGGTAAAGCGCTGGGCAGTGTTCACTACGTTCTGCCATTCCTCGGCGCACTGGACGGCGCATTGGACGGCGCAGTCAAACCATGACGACTAACGTGAACCGCAACGACGGTCCGTCTGTTGGTCCTCCTCACGCCGGATGGCAACCGGAGATCGGTGGGCCGAGCACAGTCGTACGCCTGTCCCTTCAGTCAGTTGCTCATTCGGTTCAGCAGCTCTGCATCTAGCTCTCCTGGCAAGCCGGGCTCGGAGCTTTTTGGATGCGCCGGCGAGCAGACTGTGCCAGGCAGACGGTTCAGGAGATCCAGGACTCAGCGCAGGACAAGCAAGATCGGTATGCTTGCCTAATTACGTCCTCCTGAGGTGTAAGCATACGCGTCGGTCTGCTCGGCGTCGATTCGCCGTGCACGCCGCGCAGCGAGCGCCGCTGCATCATTGTCCGCCGCCACGCGGCCGAGAGCGAATGAGGACTGCCAGCGATGCGCCGAAATGCCCTCCTCACAGGGAGAAAGAGCCCACTCTAAGGGAGAGTTAAGGAGCGTTGCAGGTCGAATAAGCGGGACGAGGCAAAACGTAATGATTCCCCACTTAGGCTGAGTGTGCAACTCTAATTGCACCTGGAAAGTGAAAACGGGGTGGTCGTACTTCACTCTGTGCATGTTTGGTGGGAGGGAGTTACCCAGGAGCGCGTGGTGGACGCTCGGTGGGCTCTCGGTGCTCCGTTCCCTCCGTTCCTCGTCACCCCGAAGCTCACGCTCTTGCGAAAGGCACTTGGTGAAGGAACGTTGGAAAGGAACTTCACGCCGTGGCTGCCCAAGGACTTGGCGAACTGTGCTCACTTAATGCATTCAGCCAGACTGCGAAGCGGTTGTTGTATATGCTCTAGCTCTTCACTTGTTCTGGTGGTTCAGACGCTGTTGTATGTGTAGCAGTTCAGTTGATGGTCGCTGGAAAATTAGACAATTGAAGGGCAGCCGGGTGCAGCGGAACGTCTGCACGTCAGCCAGCAGCCTGACTACGGTTTCATCGTCCAAATGCGGTGACTCCCATCCTCTGCTCCCATGCATAGCCGGAATCAGCAACCCTTGCTGCATTCCAGGACAAGCCGGCCGACCCACCTCTGGGTGCTGCCTTGCACACACTGCATGCCGTCAGCCTACAACGCCGTTCCTGCATGTACGTACGAACGCGTCTACCCGGCACACTCCCAAGCTGCAAGGTTCGGCTAGGCCCCCCTTGCTTCCTTGCGTGAAGACTGCTGGAGGAGGGAGAGCATGGGATGGCGCCAAGAAGCGCTAGTGTGCGTAGCTGTTCCGTGCTGCGAAGAACCCGGTGAACCCGAGCTGCAGGCTGCCGCTCAAATGAACACTAACCATGCAGACGCGGTACGCGGTACAACACAGGCTGACACTTCGCTGGGCTGCGGGGGGCGACGATCGCCGCCCTGGCTCCAGGACTCACGCTACCACCGATTGCTCGGACTGCGTACCCGCGCAATCACGCTCGGACTTACCTTTTGCGTTGCCTTTGTTGGTATCACCATTGAGCCCTTTCAAGTTCGCGCGCTGATCTAGGATTCTCGCAGTTGCGACCAAACACGGCCTTTATTCAGCGTCACTGGCTGAAGGATGGCGCAGGGGAGATGTATTGCTTAGCGCTGCGCCACTGCGCCCCTGCCCATGTGTCCGGGTTTTGTGTGCACACTCTCCGGCTGTGACAGGTTGCCTCCCGGCTGCCCGCGACTCCTCCCTTCGTCGCTCGCAGCTAGCTGCACCTGGCGCGTCACGTCCCCAGTTGACCTACGGGTCGCCCGCAAGAGGATCGAGGAAACCTTAAGGGGAAGGCTCAGGGTGGGAGCGGTTCTCCCCAGGAACTGTCAGGAACTGCCAGGGCGGGAGGGAAAGGGAAGCGTGAAGCGCACGACGTAAGACAATGCACACCCACACAACTCACCTCGCAACGACGCTCTCCCTCTCCCAGATGCTAGCCTCCGCAGATCGCACAGCGACACGACACGGCAACCCGTGTTTAATACTGATGCACAACGCCCTTCTCTCTTCTCTCTCTCATCCTTCTCTCCTTCTCCCCTCCCTTTTCTTCCGTTGTCCTTCTTTCCGACAGGTCGAGCAGAGCGACGACGACTCGCCCGCCACCGACGACGACTTCGACAACCAAACGACCAGTTCGACAACCGACCGACATCAGATCGACAGTCGCCTCGTCCTTGCCGACCATCTTGTACGACCGTCACTCGACCCGCCCCATCGACTGACGCCCCTTGCAACAATACAGCCTTCATAGATTCTAGATTTTCTTCCCATCACTGTTCAACAGCCGACATTCCTTTGTACCATTACCAGTAATGCTCGCGAACACTGTTCTGCCGCTGCTCGCCGCCGCGGCCGTCGCCCAGGCGGCGCCTCCCTCCGTCCCACCCGTCCCCGACACGGTCAAGACGTACAAGCACATCGACGGTGATGGCTCGGGCGTCTCGGGCTACAACGTGTCGTCGTCGTGGTCGTACAACTACACTTGGTCGTCTGACGGCAAGGGTCCGGTCAAGACCCAGACCAGCGGCGGGTCCCACGTCGACGTCCAGACCATTGGCGAGCTCACGAAGAACCTGACCGAGCAGCTGAAGAGCACTGTCGACGGCGCGCTCAAGGAGATCGCCGAAGACGTGCGCAAGTTCCAGTCGCAGTTCTTCCAGGACATCGAGAAGCTCCCCAAGCTCTTCGACTCGGACGCTGAGCTCGGCAAGTCGCTCCTCGACAACGGCTACCTCTCCGTGTACCAGCACATGCAGGACGATGGCGAGCTCAACCCCGAGGGCTACTCGTACATCAACACCCTCGACGAGCAGCCCGCTGACACCCCCGCGGACGACACCGACGCCGTTCAGGGCCCCTTCTGCTTCGACCAGAAGATCTCGCACTTCGAGGAGGGCCAGACCGGCACCTTCTGCCAGCGCTACTGGATCGCGTCCAAGGAGTGGAAGGCCGGTGGCGCCGTCATCCTGCACGACGCCGGTGAGTCGGAGGCCTCGGGCTCGACGTACTACATGAAGAAGGGTCTGCTGCACCACCTCATGGCCGCGACCAACGGTCTCGGCATCGTCCTCGAGCACCGCTACTACGGCAAGTCGACTCCGCTCGACTCGTTCTCGACCGACAACATGCGCTTCCTGAACCTGAAGGAGTCTCTCGAGGACTCGGCCAACTTCATCCGCAACTTCAAGCTTCCCGAGGGCGTCACGATCGAGGGCGCCAACGCCGACACGTTCAAGCCCAACAACGCCCCGTGGATCTACCAGGGCTGCTCGTACCCCGGTGCCAAGGCCGCGTTCATGCGCCAGCAGTACCCTGACCTCGTCTTTGGTGCTGTCGCCGGCTCCGCGGTCACCGCGGCCGTCGACGAGTTCCCGCAGTACTACGACGCGTTCCAGAAGTACTACTACAACCAGGAGTGCGTCAAGGGCATCCAGGGCGCGATCAAGGTCATCGACGAGTGGCTCGACGACGAGAAGAAGGCTCCCGCCATGAAGTCGCTCTTCGGTGCGGCGACGCTCAAGAACGACGACTTCGCCTACTTCCTCCGCTGGCCTCTGCAGTTCCAGAAGCGCCTCATTCCCAGTGGTAAGGCCTCTATCCCCGACGCCTTCTGCACCACGCTGCAGCAGGACACGAAGCCGGTCCAGGTCGCCGGCGCCGAGGTGCCCGGCGCCGTCGTCAACTTTGCCAACGCGACCCGTGTCTGGATCCGCAACACTGGCTCCTGTGGCCGCAACGAGTCCACCCTCGCCGAGTGCTACGACACGTCTGACGACGGCGTCGCGGCCCAGAAGCGCAAGGCCGACACGCTGCGCGACACCTGGCGCCCCTGGATCTGGCAGCAGTGCACCGAGTTCGGTTACTTCTTCGGCCCCGCCAAGGCGGGAGGCGTGCTCTCGAAGTACCTGACGTACGACGTGCACCACCGCGTGTGCCGCCAGTCCTTCCCCCCTGGGTCGAAGTACTCCATCCCCGAGCGCCCGGACACGGAGAAGGTGAACTGTCACGGCGGGCGCGAGATCAACGTCGAGCGCGTTCTCTTCACCGCCGGCGAGCAGGACCCCTGGCGTCCCGCCATGCCCAACGCCGAGGGCGTGAACCGCGCCAACACGACCAGCCAGGCGCAGTACCTCATCCCCGGCGGCGGGCACTGCTGGGACAGCCAGGGCTACGCGTCCATCGACTCCGGCGGCGGCAAGGACGGCAACGAGCCCGAGCCCGACCTTATCCGCAACACGCACCACTTCCAGATGGGCATCGTCAAGGGTTGGCTCAACGAGTGGAAGAAGCCTGGACGCCGCTCGATTGAGAAGCGCCAGCGCATTCGCCGCGTTCTCTAAGCGTGGTCGAGCGAAGCGAGACCGCGCGAGCAGCGAGGCGGCGCAGGGCTTGAGCCCACACGCTGCTGAGCCGAGTCCAGGTGACGGCCTCGCTGCAAGGCTTCGCAAACACTTGCACCATGCAGCACGGCAGCGCCAGCCGCTGCCCACTCCGTGCCCACCGTGCCCACACTGTGCGACACATATTCTAGACGTACATATACCACAGTATTCACCGACATTCTTTCACGCCGTGAAACCTTCATGCACCACGACAGACATTGCCCATGATACATGACAGTGAGCGGCGAGCGCCGAGTGCAGCGAGGTGCGAGGTGCGAGCTGTGCGAGCTTTGGGCGGCAGCGAACTGAGTGAGGGTCGAGGAGCCGGAACTCACAATGGAGGAGAAGAGGCGTGGAGGGAGGACTAGAGGCTAGGGGCGGGAACGGGCTGACGGTAAGCCAGCGCCGCGCGGCTTACGAGATAGTCTCGGCCGCTAGGTCCGTACTCGAAACGGGCCTTGAGCGGCGGGACCAGAAATGCGCCAAGAAAGTCGAAACAAGAGGAGAACCAAACATACCCGTTGTCCACGTTCGTCAGTGTCGCAGTCAGTGAGAGCGCAGGCAATGGTGATAAAATACATTGGTCAAAACAACAAAGTACAAGCGTCCTGTATCGTTTCCTTGCTCGATATGCTTGAGCGATTACTTGAGCGATTACTTCAGATGGCCGCGAGATGAGACAGTTTCAAAAGAAACAAGATGCGAGAAGATTAGAAGAGAAGAGCGATTAGAACAGCGAAGCGAGCACACCGGCAGCGGCAACAACACCGATGCTAGCGCGGAGCGAGCCGGCGGCATCCTTGTCCTTGTCGTCCGTCTTCTTGGCGTCCTTGCCCGTCTTGCTCGCGCTGGCCGAGAGCGACTTGACCTGCGACACCTGCGCACAAAGACGGGTCAGGGACCCGTTCAGCGTGTCGGCGTCCTGCCCGTTCTTCTCCGCCAGGCACTTCGTGCAGTCCTTGTACTGGTCGGACTTCTTGGACTGGGCTGTCAGCTTGGGTGCACTATGAGCGGCGAGATGTGGAAGAAGGAATGGGAGGGAGCGAGGGAGAGAGGGACTAAGGGTGATGAGGAGGGATGAGCGTCACGCACGCCCTATCTTATCGCCAGCGTCACGCTCGAGTGACCAGACCGCAGCCTCAAGCCACCCTCGACTAGTGGATGACAATGTGGGGAGGAGAGGGGGGCTCGGCGCTTCGCGCCTCGCCGGTAAACTCACGTCAGTGCAGAACGAGGTGCACTCGCTGCTCCATCCAGAGCCCGAGGGCTCGTAGCCGGCACACGAGGACATCCACGTCTGGTAGCCCTTGCACTTGTCGTTGCAGTTGTCGTCGGCGGCGACGTCTGCTGTCAGCGAGGAGTTCCAATGATCAGCGGAAGTGCGTGGGTGGAATGCTGTCTTAGACCCGCGGGAGTGCGCAAGCAGCGTTATGCGTAAACACCCCGGGCCTAGTGTACCCCACTCCACCCCGCGACCAACCCAAACTTCGAAGTTACTCACAAGCGGCGAGACCGGCGGCGGCGAAGAGGACAGCGGAGGCGTGCATGATGGTTTTGGTTTGGGGTTGTTCAAGAAGAGAGAGAGCAGAGAGGAGAGTGTGTGTGAGGAGAAGAACGAGAGCAGCGCTGTTGTTGTTATTATATCTCCCATCTCATCCCCTTCTGCTCGAGTCAGATGCGCAGGACCCGAGCAGAACCGGCAGTATCTCGCACCCATCCCTGCGCCCTTCACCAGCCTCGTAGCCTTGAGCTTGTTGATTCCTGGGTGCTGCATGCTCGGAGGTTTAGTTTGTTTGGTCCCAGTGCGGCTCCAGTGCCTTTGTCAAGCAGGTGATCAGTGTTCCAAGACGTGCCAGCCATCTAGCACAATTCAGCAGAGAAAACAAATCAGGCGCGTGCAGCCTCCACGTCGCGCTCCGATTGGCCACATTCGCTAGGGCTGCTGAATGCATCCTGGAATTGTCATTCTCCCCACTCCACCGCCCGTGCTTGCTCGCCGGGTGCTGTGCGCGAGATCGCCAGCACAGCTGATGGCTAGGGCGGCCTTAGTGCAGGGCGAGTAAGGACCAATCGACGATAGAACAAGCAGGAATACAGGTGCACGGCCTCTGCTCGTTTTCGCGTCCTCAGCCGAACGTGCCGGCCATCTCGTCGGCGCCCATATGGCGCTGATTGCAGGCGCAGGGCGCCTGGCCAAGAGTTGCAGCCAGGACGCAGACAGGAATAGACGAACGCCCATGATGTCAGCTTGGCCCTTCGGACGAGCATCCAAAGGATGGCCGTGTTCATTCGGCGCTGGGCTGATCGATGCAATTTCGCCGTGCGATTCACTCCACAAGCAATAACATGCTTAGATAGGCGTAGCTGCACGCTAGAGCAAAGGCTGGCAGCTAGGGCCGTAGCGCCTGTTTGGTATCCTCACTGGATCTCGGACCCCGGGCGAATCACAGTCGCTCACACATGAGCCAAGCCCCCGCCTGCCCTGGAGACCTCATGTAAGCAGCGCCATGCAGACGGAGGAGACGCATGCTTACCTCCGAAGCGCGTTCTATGCATAGCTGGCAGAGTTGGAGTTTGAGCAAGATTGCCAAAGGTCGTTGTCGAGGAGGAGACATCCGCTATCCGCGGTTGTGAGGGACGGATGTTGGTTGCTCGGAAGATTCCGAGAGAGACCGGAATCGGGTTCCGAAACTCCTCCTTGCCGCTCACTCGGCTTCGCACTCACTGCCAACTGGTTCAGGCGGCCGCTCCTCCGACACATCCAGCAGCCCGCACGTTCCATGGGCGGCGTCCTGCACGTGCGCCAACCTGCTTTGATATACCGTATGGCATCGACTGAAGTGTGAGCGAGAGGATGTGGAAGTGGGCAAGTGTGAGAATCAGAGTCGGAACGACCTTGATAACTGGATGCCGACCGGTGAGTACCCCGAACGTTCCTTCTTCATTAAGGCCCCCGTTTTCTGGTTCTTCCTGAAGCCTGCGCTTCCATTGCTGGTGTGTACCTCATTCCAGTGACCGGGACCGCGGATTCGCGAACGTGATCCTGGCGTCACGCCCGTCCCCTCATTCCGCCGTCCCTCCGTATGTACCGCTGTCACACTAGTTCTCTGATCGAAATCCAGTGCGCTGGGCGACTGCGGAAAAGTGCAGCGTCGCACGTTGATAAGATTACGCGACATTACTCGACGACCCTCGACATTACTCGGCCTTCATCAGTCGAACCATGAGGTGAACTCACGACCCACTCGCCGAAGCTAACGAACGAGGGTGGCCCCACACTTCCGGAGCTCGTCCGACGAACGCGCTCCACCATCCACGCCCATGGAAACTGACGTCTGATCGCTTCTCGCTCGCTTCCATTCCTTTGGGCCCTGTGGAGAGCTGTCAGCTGATGCGTCACGCTGGTAGAACGCCGAGCTCACCGCAGGATTCAGGCAGGACTTTCTCGGCCAGTTTTTCGAGACCCATGTGTTACGCAGCCATGTGCGTGCACCGGACGAAGTGCGCCTCCACTCGTACATCTCCGTGCAATTCAGTCACTGCCAATTCATTACGGCGAATTGCCTCAGCACCCACAAATGGACACCCCCGGACCTTGGTCAAGGTCTGCACGGCCCTCCCAAAGCGATGCGCAGTGCATGCGGTGGGCCCGGAGTACGCTCGCACATGACTTGCGAGTGGGACGCCAAGCCGGGCATTGAGTGGGCTGATCTCAACGAGAGAGCTATAAAAGCTACGGATACAGCTGAGACGAGCTCCAACGACTGCAAGAGCTTTTCTCGCTCACGGCTACCCTGGCTTTCTCATCTCGGTGACCCACTCGCAGCGCATACCCTCATACCCTCCGGCCACTCCACCAGTCCGCGATGAAGCTCTCGCTCCTGCTTCCCTTCACCCTCTTCGGTGTCGCCTTCGCGCTTCCGCCCGCCGACCGCTCGCTGTCCTTCACGAACCTCGAGGCCCGCGGCTATCCCTCTCGCTGTCCCTCGGGCCAGACCGCCACGTCAAAGGGCGTCGCGCCGGACCTGAACGGGTGCTCCGGCGTCCCCGACGGCAAGTTCAAGGGCTGCTGCAACGAGCACGACATCTGCTACTCGACGTGCAGCCGCACGAAGCGCGACTGCGACGACACGTTCTACTCCTGCATGAAGAACGTCTGCAACACCAACTACAGCAAGTGGTACGAAGCCCCCGTCAAGGCCGCCTGTCTCGCTGGCGCGGCGGCTTACCACACCGGCGTCGCTGTCGGAGGCGACTCGGCGTTCATGAAGAGGACCGCGAAGCACTGCACTTGCTCCTAAGTGCAGAGGGGTCGTTGGCGTCATAGGGGAGCAGCATGCAAATCAGAAGCGAAGGACGACTGGACGGTGCGCGGGCAGCAGGGCATCAGTGGTGTGAGCCAGTGGCGCACTGATGGACTGGGGGCCTGCCTCACTCATACACCCGACTACACTGATGCGCACGCTTTCCATCAGGCCACGAACTACACTCGCGCCATTCTTGCACCCGATCTCGACGGGAGCTTCTGCCCAAGCGCTGCGCCGGCAAGTTGACCGAACTCTGCTCACACTCAATTCTGACAATCTTCCATCCACCACTCACCCAAGTCACTCCTTACTCGTCTCCTTAGTAAGATGGACGCTCGTTGATGCTCATCTGACCACAGCCCCCCTCTCCTCGCCGCGCTCAGCGGGTGGTGATCCGGCCTAATGCGATTTCATCAGCTAGGGCTTTGCGACCCGGACACCACACCCTGCGCGTTCTCCCTCGGTGGATATCCCAGCTTAGGCTCGGCAACTGCCTTCGACTGCTACGGGTGCCCCACGCCATTGAATCAGCGCCCACGTTAATGGATCCCGAGCTGTCTCTTCTGCCTCTCCCTCTCTCCTTGACTCTCGCCCCGCCTCTAGTCTGCCAACCAGCCTCACACCTTCCCCTCTCCTCTCCGAGGACACGCGGACGCATCCGAGTGACAAACGCCATTGAATGAGCGACATTTCACCTCGATGAACCGAACCGTGTTGGCGACTCGGACGTCCCTCCTCACCCCGCCAGGCGGCACTGGGCATTGCCTCATTGCATGAAGGACCTACCACTACTGTTGCCAGCGCTTCATCCCGGGCCCCTCGCACTCCCTCAGACTCCAGTCCATCAGCTGGGCATGAGTCCTCACCCTCTCTACCTCCTGCGGCACCGGGTCTATCCTCATTGCATGAAGGAACAATGGTCTCCGTCTCCCGGGCCCTAGCTCTCAGTGCGGGCATACACGATTGTATCAGCACGAAAGATTAGACCCCGCTGGCGGGTAGACACGCCCACACCTTACGCCCGACCTCCCGATCTCCTCACGCTGAACTCCAGCTTCGACCACGGTCACACCACACTCCCTCACTTCATAGCACGGTGCAGGCGGTATTGAGCCATTGCATGAGCGACCTTTTTGCGCCCGCCGCGCCAGATGCATGTTGTTTCTCCTACTGGCTTTCGCACTTGATCTCGATCAGTTGCTACTAATACTCTGTTTGAGCATGGCGTTGTCAGTCACACACCTCGCTCGGACCTCGCATGGCGAAGCAAGCGACGCATACCTCCAGGTAGCTAGATCCGGAGGGGAACAGTGGGCAGATGTACCCTGCTGTACTGCGAGACGGGGCGGAAAGCGCGGAGTACCGTAGTCACAGTTGGACAGCGGGGGGGGGGGGGTCAGAGCGGTGTGTGGCACACACGGTGCGAGAGGTGCTGCGCACTCTCACTCCTCCATCAGTCTCCCGTCTGATCTGGCTGCTCGCGTGGCTCCTGGTGTCGACAGCTCATCGTCCCCACCAGCTGCGGAGGCATGTGTCCGCGATTGCAGGGGGCAGCGTCCCCCGTCACCTGGTGAACACATCTCCCTCTCTTCACATCATCAGCCACCAACAGCGCTCTGTGCTAACCTCAAGCTCATCCCGAGTACTCACAACCTCTTCAAACCACCACAACCTTCATCCTCAACAATTCCAAGCAACATGGACGCGGACGACATCCTCCGCCGTCTCGCTCACGACGGTCAGCTGCCTCCCGCTGCGTCCCTTCCCCGCGCTCAGCACCCTTTCGTGGGCGACCACGAGGTCGTCCTCCTCAACGGCGTTCATCACCGCCATCAGTGTCCGTGCGAAGCTGGAGCTTCTGCACTCTTCGGCCGTGCCATCCCCGGTCTGCACACGTTCATGCGTTTCGTCCGTGCCGCCCTCCCCGGTCTTCTGCACCAGGTGCTTTACGGTAAGAGTCCCTCCACATAGGGGGCTAACTGCAGATCTCACCTTCGTCGTCAATGTCCTCTTCGGTCATATCCCTCACCGTGACATTCTCAATGTCAACTTTACTATTTGCTACCTCACCGTTCTCTCCTTGGCCAGCTCCGCCCTGCAGAGCACAAGCGGCTGTCACTTCGCGCTTCTTCTGGTCCTCATCGTCCACTGTTCCCTCTGCCTCTCGTCGCTCTTCGCCCACCTAGCCCCTGGTGGCAGGCAGTCGGTGTTCGGCACGTTGGAAGCCGCCTTCCACCTGATCGTGTTCGAGCTCCTGTGGCGCAGCATTTTGAACACTCTCGCACCATTCGACATCATGCCGCCCCTCGACCTCCACGCGCTTCATGTTCCCTCAAATGTGCTCCCCCTGCTCTCAGGCTTCCTTGCTCTGATTCCCCTCGTGCACGCCCTGTTCATCACCGTGAAGTTCGCCTCTGGCCCCAGAATGATCTCGGCGCTGCGCAGCATGAAGCTCGCCGTTGGTTTTCGCGTGATTTCGGCTCTGTTCAAGACTGCTGTCCTCCTTGGGGACTTTCTCGACGCGCGCCGGTTTCTCTTCAATCTGGCGGCCCAGTTTGACCACCGCGCGCAGCGCATCGCGCTCAGGAAGGCTGAGCGGCGTCGCCAGCGCATGTTGTGGGAGCAGGTTCTCAGGGCCCAGGCTGAGCGCGCTGCGAACGCTGTCGAGTGGGACTTTGTTGACGACAAGGCTGAGGAGGCTCAAGGCGGTGAGCCTGTCGCTGGGTACGTTCTCGTTTGAGCGTAGCCAGTCCAGGACGCCCCTCACCGCGAGTGGCGGATCAAAATCACGGACAATTCCTGAAAAGGGCATCGTATAATATTACTGCCGTAGAGCTGGTCTCAATGCATAGGACAGTTGCTTTCCGAGCCGTGAGCAAGCAGTAGATAATATGGGTGTCCATCGGGGTGGAGGATGCATGGTAGACGTGCGGAGGTGGAGTCGTGTGCATGACTGACTGGGTGGGGTTGCTGCCCAGACAAACGTCCATCTGTTCATCGCATTGTGCATCACCAGTCACCAGCGGCCCTCAGCCTTTCAACAGCATATTGACCTCGACAGTATGCTTTGGAGTCGCCTGTTCCGCATTCTTCTGCTGCTGCTGGTCATCATCGCCTGGGTGAACGTAGCGCTCCGCACCGTGGTTTGGGCAGTCGAACCTCGCCCAGCCAATCCCCACCTTCCGCTTGCGATCAGCGTTAACCTCCGCCCTGCCCACCATCGCATTCACGGCTTACTTCGTCATTGGAACGTCAGGGATCCTCGTCATCTGCAGCGTACGTCCCCTTTTAGCCCTGCTGACCGCAGCCGTTCCCGCCTCCCGTCGAGCACCTGGCCGTCTTAGCCTTTCGAGATGGGCGAAGGCGATCTGGAAGGATGTCACAGGTAAGCCCAATCCCTGTATTGGCTGACAGTAGCCCTACACTGGTGCTTCTCAAACGTCGGGCAATGCTGGACCGGCCTTACGTTCGGTGCGCATGAGGTAGCCGTGTGATACTGACTGCAGCCCCGCTCCCGACCCGCATCGCACGCTGGCTCAAGCTCATCACGTCTCCGGTCTGGTTCCTTCTCTGGAACGAACTGCTCATCCGCATGTATGAGGAGGTAATGACTCCCAACCGCCGCCGCCGCCGCGTTCCTGTAAGTGCATTCAGCATCTATCGCCTCCTGCTGATCGTTACCGGCGTGGCCGTGCTGTTCAAGGGGTGGGAAGCGGCGGCCTGGCTTTGCGCTGCGCAGTTCACCTTTGTGTGGACCTTGAGGGACCGGTTCCGCATGGTCTGGGTGCCCCTCGTCGCGTACGGCCTTGCCATGGTCATGTAACACTTTCAGATGGTGTTGCCTTCGGTGTCATCTGCTTCATAGACATCAGTCCAGCACCCACGGTATGCATCCTTTACACTGTCCCGCCTTGCTGCCTCGAGATTTCGTTCTGCTTGCCATTTGCCCACTGGGCCAGAGCTATGCATTGTGCGCTAAGGTCGAGGCGCGGAACAGTCATGGGTAGCTCGCTTGTCGACCCGGCGGCGAACATGGTCGGAGCTCAGGCAGAATCTGGCCGGTCCACCGAGCGGGTTGCATCGCTCAACGCAGCTAACGATCGTGCCGGCTGGCACCGCAGTGACGAGCGCCGAGCAGGGTTGCACCCTTCGCACTCGAAGCACCCCAGACACCCCACAGCTTTCGGAGGTCAGCCCATCTCAAGCCTCTGCACGCATCGCTGTTGTCTGTCATCACCACAACACACTCTCCAGCTTCTTACCAAGCCCAACTCAGACCATCAGCTCCGCCACCGCAACCCCCTACAATGAACCCATTCTTGTGCCTGTTTGTGCCCTGGCTACTCGGCTGGGTCATGATCCTGCTGGCTCTGGGGCTCCAGTGGTTGGTCTGCACGATTGGCATTCCGGCGCTCTGGTTCCACGCCAGGCTGGCGGTCGCTATGGCCGTTCAGCCGGTGGAGGTAGCACTGTACAGGTGTCTGGGCGGTGAGTGTTTGTCATGCCTCTACCCTAACCCCAGGTCCCGAAAACTGGACCGCCTGGAACATCTGGAGCGTCGTCGTAGCGCCGAAGCTGATCGCGGGTCTGAACGAGCTCGGCGAGACGGCAGCTCCCGGTGAGCATACTCAAAACGACTCGAGACAAGATGCTAACAACTCAGCTGCACGCTTCCTCGCCGACACTACCATTGTCGGTCTCCAGCTGCTCTTCGGCGGAGTGCTCCTGGCATTTGCTGTCGGGTACTGTATCGATGAGTTCCAGCTGAGGCGCGCGCAGGCTTTCGGCCACGGCCAGGGCCCTCCCTTGCCTCAGCCGCAGGGTGTTGTCCTGGCCCTCCACTAGCGGCATTATTCTCTCCGTATCCCGCTGTGTATGTAACTCGCTCAATAGCGTAGCGAAACACTTTCTGAATATTTGCCGCAAACCTTGACACGATCACCGTCCTGACGGAGCTCGACAGCGCACAACGCACCCTCCCTCTCCACTACCAGGCAACCTCTACCTTTGCACGGTGATCGGGCTGTGAAAGCAATCCCGTTGGGTGGTCACGTTGTGTGTGCCGTGGAAAGAGACGGTAGGTTGACCGGAAGAGTCCGGGGTGGAGGGCTTGTCCATCACCAGACATCACCACATTTGTTTTCGCCGCCACACTCGTCTATCACTGCGCCCTCACCATTGCGTCCCATGCATGCAGGCATTGTTGAGCATTAGGAGGCGAGCAAAGTGGTATCCATGCACGGGTGAGAGAATTGCATTGGCGAGTCCGACGGCTCACTGATGCACACGATGCCCGTTTGGCCCTCGTTCCCCACACCATGCCACCCCAGCCCCAGTCACCCGCAGATCCTGCTGCGTGCGGCTGGCGTATTGGTGTGTGTGGGTATGCAGCCGAGTTCAGGTGGATAGGCGTGAGTAGCCATGCGGTGAGTGTTGATGGACAAGTTGGCATGGAAGAAAACGATGAGGCCGAAGGCGCGTGAACACATCGAGTGCGAAGCTCATGCTGTGTGCCGTTCCCAGCACCTCGAGGACCATTAAAGCAAAGGCAATGTCTTTCCTCTTCTCTTCTTCACTTCATTTCCCACTTGCCACCACAATATTCCCACCACCCAAACCATCCAATCCTCAACATCCGCGCATCGAATCCAACAAGCACACAATGACCGGCTCTAAGATTACTACCTTCGCTACGGCAATCGGTCACATGATGATCGCGGCGCTCAAGTTCTACTTCGTGGCTCTGTGGGAGAGTGAGTAGCCTTTTCTCCTTCGCCAGTGACAAGCTAACAACAGACCCTGTGCTTGTCCACACCATCTCGATCGTCCTCTCGCTCCTCATCTACTGGGCGGTCGATTCAGACTTCCTCGTCCTCTTCGCGGACCAGCGCCTCCAGTATGACGCGAAGCTGATGTGGTTTGGTGTCACCGTCGTTTTGGCGCTCCAGGGCATTATTATGATCATCGCCAAGTTCGGGCACACGTTCTACAGGCGCCGCGCCGCCCGCAAGAACCTCGACACTGAGGCTGCGTACACTTCCATCACCGCTGGCCAGGATGCTCCTTACCCTCGCGAGGAGAACATCATGACCGCTGCCAAGAAAGTCGCCAACCGCCTGGCCGACCCCATCGTGCGCGCCCGTGTCATCGACGTGAGGCGCTGCAAGCTTGAGCAGCTTCACTCTACTCTTCCCGGCCAGCAGGAGAGCCGCTCGGCCTACCTCGCCTGTGCCAAGAAGATTGCTGACAATGAGGCTGCGTTCGCCCAGCTCCTCGCCATCGACGAGGCCGCCCAGAATGCCGCCCAGGATGTCGCTGAGGCTGGGCAGCGCCCCCTCCGCTCTGACCTCTCCCCCGAGCTGCAGGAGCTCTACAACAACTGCCGCAACTGTCGTGCGGCCATCGAGCACGGAGCTACGACCCAGCGCGAGATTCGCGCGTGGGTCCAGTTCCGCCAGGCGCACCCTGAGGCCGGGTGCTTCACGGTCACGATCGACGGCTCGGACGACAACTAAGCGTCCGCTCGCGTGCCCGCTCGCCCTCCATAGCGAGTCCAACAAGTCTCTGCTCACCAAGTACACCTTCACATTTCCTACCATTCCTTCCTTTACTCTCCTTAACTTACGCCGAGTGACCGGTACCATGCCTCCACCACACAGCCTCTCCTTCAAACTTCATTGTAAATCGTTGATAAATCCTGCATGCATGCAAGCAGCACCGTGAGCACTACCAAACCTCTAATACACCCCTGATGCATGCGTCGGGCACCCACTGACAGCCTCAGGAGTGGTGGAAGCGTGTGAGCGGTGGTGGGAAGTGGAGGGATCTCTGATGGACATGGCGGCTGGGGGCGCATTCGCCCTGGGAAGTCGCTCTCCTGTTGCCCTCTTGATACGCAGCCCTCAGCGGTGCAGACGTCTGGTCAGGCTAAAGCGCAGTCGTAGATAGGCGCGCAGTAGTAGAGCAAGCCTGTTCAGCACGGCTGGCCATTCCGGGACAGTCGCGAACGACTGATCGACAACGGCATGATGCCAACCCTGGCTACACAACTCTTCGCGTCGCCAGACGCCCCCCAATCTCAGCGTCGCCCCGTCTGCGCATACCCGACGGCGCAAGTGGTCTCGCGAATCCGGCCATGGCATAACAGTCAAGTCCCGTTCCGGTCTCGTGACAGCTCTGTCACCTGAGTGAGACACAGAGTGTACCTGGTGTGGCGCGGAGAGGGCGAACAGCATGCGACTAGCTAAGGGGGCGCTCGCCTGACGGGTCAGCTCAGACTGAAGAAACGGCATCAGCTTTAGCAGACTGTGTGGGTATCCAGGCAAAGCGGTGCTGTTGTGAGTGCGAGAGCGCGAAGACAGGAGCGGGTGTTATCGGCGCGGGCGCTGGAGATGTTGGGAGAGGGGTGTACGCGGTGTCCTCGACATTGCACCCCGTTCATCCTCTTTCTGCACAATCAACCATCTTTCCTCATCTCGACTTCTCATCACTCACCGACTCAACGACCGACATCAGCATCGAGAGCCAACCAGGTGAGCTATCGTACTTCTCGACATAGCTGACTCCAGGATCCGGTCCGCTCCAGCCTCGAGGTCGACATCAACGTCCAGTCCCCAGCTTCGGTTCGCAGGTCAACTGGTGAGGTGTCCATTTCGTAGACTCCGGCTGACTCCAGTATTCGCAAGCCTGCCGACGTTCTCTCCCAGGCCATTGACGTGGACGTGTCAAGGACTTCGGTCATTCAGTGAGCTGGCCAGCTGTCGGCGTGAGCTAACATCCCAGAACCCTTCGTGAGCTCCGCCCACGACATCCTCGAGCTGACAGGCAGCTTTCTCCACATCCAGTCAGCGACACCGCGCGACGTCTAGGTAAGAGCTGAAAGAGGTGTGGCTCCAAAACTCGTTGCAGCCCGCTCGGTCGAAACTCGCCCCGTCATCCAGCACCACAAGCAGGACATCGGTGAGCTTTAAGAACGTCGATGATAGCTGACATCCCAGCAGCGCCGCATCGTCGCCTTGAAAAGTAGATCCAGGTAAGCTGAGCCAGATGAACAGCTAGCTGACAACCAGCCAGCACAGCGCACCTGTCGTGAGCGTGGCACTGTCTCCGCCTTTAACTGACCTGCAGCCTCTACAGTACCCCACTCTGCCAGCGGCAGTCGTGAGCTTCCGTGCGACTGTGATCAAGCTGACCCCCAGTCTCCGATCTACCGCTCCCAAAGGCCGCAACCCAAGCCCTAGGAACCACACCTCCGCTTCGATTCGTGAGCTAGATCAATTGTTGAGACAGCTAACAGACAGCCCCGTCCCTCTGCGGACCCCCCTTGATCTCCGTCAGCCGACCCAACTGTGAGCTAGACATCGCCTTCCGCGCATAGCCGATGCCAGATGTCCAGTTCTAGCGAGTGGTCCACGTCGGACTACAGCTCCTCCTCCAGCTCTTACTCCAGCTCTGATCCTGGCTCCGGCTCCGGCTCGGAATACTCCTCCGATCGCTCGGTCGGCAGCGCTAGTCCCAACATCGTCGCGACCGCTCAGCCCGTCCGGCATGGTGGCGCATCCGATTCCGAGGAGACTGCGGTGAGCAGTCCCGGTCCCGACACTTCGACCTCCACCAGCGGGGTCAGCGACATTGCCCACGAGAGCGCCAGCGTCATCAGTTCCGACGGCGATGGAAGCGAGGCTGACGCCCACGCCGAAGAGATGTGGTTTGAGGAGGCGGCCTGGGGTGACGAAGCCTCGGACCAGGACGATGGAGGTGATGCCCATGACTCGAGCGCATGGGCCGCGGGCGCCTGGAACTCGATCGGCAGCGACGGTGGTGAAGGCGTCTCGGAGAACGAGGACAGGTCAGACGGGGACGCCGCGCACGACCTCCCCAACGGTACCACGAATGGGGTCCCGAACGGCGTCCCGAACAGTGGCTTGAGCGGACACGACGGCAACGGCGTCGCTGATTCGGACGACGAGGCCGCGCCCGCCGTCATGATCATTGACTTCCCCGCGCTCCCCGATCCCCTCGCCCTCATCGAGGAAAACGTAATGGCGGCCGTGACGAGTCTCGCCATGGTCGTGGTGCAGCACGGAGACGCGCAGGAGGCCGCAGCCCCGCCGCCAACGTACCGCAATGCCATGAGCGAGCCGCCAGCGTACGCGCACGACCCCCCCGCCGAGAGCGTCGAGGACGTCGAGCCGTTGCCCCTGTACGAGCACCTTGAGGGCGTGCGCCAGGCGCAGTGGCCCATCGAGGACGCTTCGCAGCCGTCGACCTCTGCTCCCCATAATGCGCCCGAGCTGTCCAGTGGCCCCGAGCCCGAGTCCACGACCACCCCTCGCACGAACAGCACCCACGGGCCAGAGTGCGCGTGCAACCTGTGCAACATCCTCTACCCCACTCCGCAGGTGGCCACGACCCCACCCCTGCCCCCGCCCAACGTCGTGCGTGAGCGCGAGCGCCGGCAGCGCGAGACGACACCGCTCGCCGACATGCCGCAGCAGCATTGGGGCTACGCTGCCGTGGCTGCGACCCCCCACACGGAGAACGAGGAGCGCCGCCGCCGCCGCCGTCGCCGTCGTCGCCAGCAGCAGCAGGAGCACAGGTACAGGCGCGGCAGCATCGAGCGTGTGGCGAGGCTGGCGTGGCACATTCTCGGGGACCGTACGCTGGACCAGGACCAGGCGCAGGACCTGTTGACGTGGTGCGGTGAGTCATTCTTCGCTTGACAAGGCCGGCGAGCGGCGCTGACACGGTAGCCATCGACTTCTTCGTCACCGCGTACCCCAGGCACCAGCTCTTGTTCGTCCTCGCGTTCGTCGGTCTCGGAAAGCTCGTGGGGATGACGACGATCGAAGTCGTGGCGCTGTGGGTTCTCGTAGGGGTCCTCTGGGCGTATTATTACTTCCAGCTGGAGGTGTCCGAGTGGGCCAGCCAGGAGGAATTCGCCCAGTACGTGGAGCGTGCTCTGGGAATCGTGGAGGCGCACGACAATGCGGTATAGGCTAGGTGGCAGGATGATCGACGATAAGCCGAAAGTGAAGTGGAACAAAGCGAAGGTCACGGAGGCGGGCGAAGGGCTGTGAGAGAACTTTCCGGGCACAATGGACAATATCAGCAGAGCGAACAAGTAGGTCACTAGTCAGTTAATGCGATCAGTGGAAAACGGCCGGTCGCCCCTGCACCCTTCCGTCAGACTTCTGATACACATACTGACCTCATACAACAGTGCTCAACGGAGCCAGCCCTCCAGTCCCTCTTCGGAGTCGATGACCTCGCCTCCCTTCTGCCTCAGCGTGTCCCAGCATTCTTGGGCCTTGTCGTCACTGATACTCCGCGTGCCGGACAGGAGCACCGCAGTCTTGAATCCGTGCTCAGCGGCTGAGACGGCGGTAGCCGAAACGCAGTAGTCGCCCGCGAGGCCGACAACGACTACCCGCCCCACGCCGCGCGCACGGAGGAAGGAGGCGAGTTCGGACGAGTCGGCGGCCGGGAGTGTCGGCGGTGGTCCGGAGGGAGAGGCAGAGGGCGTCACATAGCCCGCAAAGGCGGAGTAGGCTTCGACGCCGGGGTGCCAGCCCTGATGTCAGCTGGGCCCGGTCACACGGCTAGCTGTAGCCTGCACTCTGCGTGCAGTCCGAGAACTGTCACCCTGGATGAAGCCCCCCTTCACGCACAGAGAGGTTAGGTAGCAAAGGTACTCACCTTCCTGACCAGCACGCAGCCGTCGCCTAACCGCTCCAGCTCTGGTCGCAGCTCAGCGTCGATCTCGACGCCATCCGTGCCAACGACGCAGTGCGCAGGCCACAGCGTCTGCGTGTAGGTGTTGCCGTATGCGTCCGTCTTCTGCACTTGGGCGAACAACTCGCCGCCGGGGTGGTTCGACGCAAAGCTGATGTGGTCGGGTGGATGGTAGTCCTGATGTCAGCTTGTCACTGAAAATGGTAGCTGCAGTCTGCGTAGGCGTCGTCGTGAGCTTGCAGCTGCTCACGACTAGCCAGTGCATGCTTGACGTGCACACCGCAAGATGAGGAGGTAATGAGGGGGGAAATGAGATGAGAATGGATAGGGAAGACTCACCTGCGACGCAACGACGACGTCCCAATCCCGCTTGAGCAACTTCTGGATGACAGGAATCACCTCCCGTCCCCCAGGAACAGCAAGCGACCCATTGGGCGGGAGGAAGTCGTTCTGCACGTCGACGACGATGAGTGCTGTCTTGTCTCCCATTCCGCTAAGCTTCTTAGGATTCTTGACTTGCAGTTGGACGCAGTCGAAGGTCCGTTGGCCGTCGATCGCGAAGTAACGCGGGTGCAGGGGTAGGGGCCGTGAGTTGCCGAGCGGCGAGAGCGGAAGCAGATGGATAGCCGGCCGGCATCTGGATCAGGTGACCCCCACCTGACAGCTTACCCCTTGAATGCCGCTCTGGAAAGCCGCACCTGGAATACTTCGCCTTGAAAGCCGGACTGGACTTAGGCATGCGGCGTTGCGTCCGCTGCCCGCCTGGACTTTCCAGAGAGCCGAGAAGAGCGAGAAAAGAGCGAGACCGATATGTACCGATAACGACCGATCGTGACCTATCAATGAGCTGAAGCGGACGCTGAACTGGTGGACGTTACGGCGGGGAAGGTGGGGTAGCGCTGTTGCGCGGCCTTGTCTGAGACAGCGACTCGGCGCCACCGTTGACGGTGAGGCGTGCGCCACCCCTTCAATGAGCCATTGGATGGGTGGAGTCGGCATCTGACAACTGAGGAGGGGTCGCCTGCCTCGGTCATCGGCGAGGTTTCATTCAAGAAAGTGTGATGGTGTGGAAACGACCGTGGACTTCCTCAACTTGACTGGCGGGCCGGAGCAAGGCTCAGCGGTGGCGTTGTGTCGCTTGCATGCTCGGTCAGCAACTGCACGGAGAAGAGGGAAGACTGCGTCTCCTCCTGCGTAAGCAGTGGCGACGCGCAATAGACCTCGATGCGAGCTGGTGACCGCATGGCCGTAGCTAGCGTGCGCCACGGGCTGAATCAAAGTTCGGCGAGAAGGTACTGGGTCCGCCAGTGCACCGATGCTTGCAACGGCTTGCGGACCGCCGCGTCGGTGCCCCAGATTGCCGGTCTCAGACTAGCGGCGGCGGGGTCGGACCGGTGTGCAGGTGGGTCGCTTGGAGCTGCGCCCCTCTTGCGCCCCCCTCCGAGCGACGAATGTGGCTATCGTCAGCCGTCTGTCGCTTGAGGCACTCGAAACCCCTCGTCATGATGTGCGACAATCCACCTTCCATCGCCTTCGTTCGTCGTCAGTGACCGATGGTAGATGCTCGAGACGGAGCACTGAGGGCGGCCTTCGTGCGAGGTTGGTGGCTCGGAGGTGCTCGCTGCTTGTGGCGCTTGCGCGCTAGTTTGAACCATGACTGCATACAAACAAACCAAGGACCAGTGCCACCCGACAACTGGACATACTTCTGTTCTCTTCTTCCTACTACTTGACTTAGGATGATACACACTGTGAATATGAATCATTTTTGTGCGATGCGCCGCCGCTTGCGAGCCCCGCTGTCTGTCTTATGCACAGATAGATACACACAGACGGGTGCGGGTCGCTTGCCTCCTCGATCTCACGAGAACATCATGAGATGACTTCGGCTCGCTGTGCTCGCTGCGCTCAATGCTCGCCTCGTCGCACGCTTACCAGCCCATGGCAGAGTAGACCTGCTTGGTAAGACCCTCGACGACGGTGGGGTCCTCGACGGTCGAAAGGTCTCCGATCGAGTCGGCCTCCTTGGTGACGAGCTTGCGGAGGATACGACGAACGAGCTTGCCAGAGCGGGTCTTGGGAAGCGCCTCGACAAGGAAAATCCGTTTGGGGCTAGCAAACGGTCCTATGGTCTTCCTGACTTGGATGGAGAGCTCCTTGGAAACAGCGTCGGCGCCGGCACCGCTGGTCTCGAACTCAGGCTTCATGGTGACGAAAGCGTACACAGCCTGACCGGTGATCTCGTCAGGGGCGCCAACCACGGCCGACTCCGAAACACCAGGGTGCTGGATAAGCGCAGACTCAACCTCAGCGGTAGAGAGACGGTGGCCCGAAACGTTGATTACGTCATCAACACGGCCCTTGATCCAGTAGTAGCCATCCTCGTCCTTTCCTGTAAAAAGTCAGCAAATGTCCTCTCTACACTCGTTCAAAGGGCTGGAACTGACCGCAACTGTCTCCGAAGAAGAACTTGCCGGGGTAAGGACGCATGTACGTGTCGAGGTAGCGCTTGTGGTCCTTGTAGACGGTACGGGCGATAGAAGGCCAGGGCTTCTTGGCGGCGAGGACACCCTCGATGTCCTCTCCCTTCTTCCAGGGGATCTCCTCGCCGGTAGTGGGGTCGAGGACAGTGAGGTCCATGCCGAAGAAGGGGAAGGTAGCCGAACCAGGCTTGGTGCTGGTGCAGCCGGGAAGAGGAGTGATGACGTGAGATCCGGTCTCAGTCATCCAGTAAGTGTCGACAATGGCGCACTCCTTCTTGCCGGCCCAGTCGTTGTACCAGTGCCAGGCCTCGGGGTTGATGGGCTCACCGACCGAGCCGAGGACACGGAGCGAAGAGAGGTCGTAGTCCTTGACCCACTGCTCACCCATGCGACGGAGGAGACGGATGGCGGTGGGGGCGGTGTAGAGCTGGGTGGCCTTCCACTTGTCAACAAAGTCCCAGTAGCGCGAGGCGTTGGGGTAGACGGGGGTCGACTCGAAGACGGTGGTGGTGGCACCGAGGGCGAGGGGACCGTAGACGATGTAGGTGTGACCGGTGATCCATCCGACGTCGGCCATGCACGCGAAGCGGTCGTCCTCGTGGACGTCGAAGACGTACTTGACGGTGAGGTAGGCACCAAGGAGGTAGCCAGCGGTCGAGTGGACGACACCCTTGGGCTTGCCGGTCGAGCCAGAGGTGTAGAGGATGAAGAGGGGGTCCTCAGAGTTCATGTGCTCGGCAGGCGAGTAGGCGGGGACCTTGGCGACCTCCTCGTCCCAGTACTTGTCACGGCCCTCCTTCATGGGGACGTTGTTGCCGGTGCGGCGGAGGACGAGAACGTGCTCAACAAGGGGGCACTCGGCAAGGGCGGCGTCGACGATGGCCTTGGTGGCGATCGACTTGCCACCACGGCGACCCTCGTCGGTGGTGATGAGGACCTTGCACTCGCAGTCCTGGACACGGTCGCGGAGCGACTCGGCGGAGAAACCGGCGAAGACGGCAGAGTGGACGGCACCGATACGCGCACACGCGAGGAACGCGGCAACCGCCTGCCAGGTCATGGGAAGGTAGACCGAGACGGCATCGCCCTTCTTGACACCGTACTCGCGGAGAACGTTGGCGAGACGGCAGGTCTCGTTGAAAAGCTCGCGGTAGGTAACCTCACGGGCGTCCGAGGGCTCGTCGGCCTCGTAGATGATGGCCGTCTTGTCGGGGTTGGCGTAGTAGTGACGGTCGAGACAGTTGTAGGCGGCGTTGAGGGTGCCCTCGGGGCTGTAAACGGTTAGCGACTCGGCGTACGTCACTCGGAAAAACACATCATGTGATGGGCGATGAATGCACCAGAGTGACTAGCCCACACACCACTCCGATCCCCGCGGTCCCTTCATGTGTGTAAGACAATCAGGGGGGTGCAGGGGAGACCACCGGATCGCCTGTCCGTGGACAGACGAGATCATCGGTGCCCACGCCCTCGGTGGATCTGACCTCCACGACGAGCGGGCTGCGCTTGCCGCGTGCGACCCGAAAAAGGTGGGAGCCGTCGTGGAAGATCGCACGACCGCTGGCGCTATGCACGGCGCACCCGGCGGTGGGCCGATGGTGCCGGAGCGCGGTCTGCTACTGGCTATCTAACTCAGGAGAGCACGCATGGCGAGGTGTGGTAGTGCGAAGGGATTTCCATGGGGCAGTCGGTGATTTGTCGGTGACGCAGATGTGGGGCGTGGAAAAGAGACCAATACTCACAACCACTGGATGTCGCCCTCCTCGAAGCCGCCAGCCTTGACGGTCTTGAAGTCGGAGAACCACGAGAGCGACTCGCGGGCCTTCTCAGCCCACCACTTGTCGCTGTCGGGGCCGATCGACTTCTCGTACTCGGTCTTGTAGGCGTTGAAGTCGGGGCCGAGGAAAGGCTTAGGACGGCCGTCCTTGCCCTGGACACGGGAGGGAGGGGGGTAGACCTTGCGGTGGCCGGGGGAATCGGCGATCTCGGCGTGGTGCTTCTCCTCGGTCGTCATGATGTCTGGATGTGTATGGGGAAAGGAGGGGACGAGGTCGGAAGGGGCACGAGGGTTATATATCACGGGTGCACCTGTGAGAGCGGTAGAGCGGGGCTCGGTAGATAGGTGCTCAGCGAGTAGTAACAGTTGAGATGCAATGACGGTCAATTTAGCCTTAGGCGATTGTCCGGGGGCACGAGGGCAGAGGAACGTCTGTCTCGCCGGCTAGCTCCTGCGTCTCCTGGGTCGACCTGGGTCCTGTCCTGGGACGAGGGCCGAGGGCGCGGGTCGAGGGGAGAGAACAGACGTCGGAGGCGCAGGGACGAGGCAGCTGTCACCTGGCACGGCTCTGCGCCTGCTGCTTGCTGACCACTGGTATCCTGGACGGAGCTCTGGAGCCTGGAGCCGCTTCGCTGATCAGGACGATGACACGAAAACCGAGCGCCCAGGTCACAGGACGCTGGCCTGCGGGCAGTGGCCAGGCGACGCGAGACGAGCCAGGAAGAGCGGGGGAACGGCAGCGGGCGGCAGGCGACAGGGCACGGGGTCCGAGGCTGGGTGCTGACCAAGGAGTGTGGTGGTCGCTTGGAGGAGTCTGTACGGTACGGTGCAGTTCGCGATCAATCGACCATAGAGAGGACGTATGATGAGCCAGGCACAGGTATGCAGTGACGCTGATTCGTTATCGGGCCCTGGGGCCAGTCTCACAACCCCAGCATAAACTGCATGCCAGCTAACACCTGCCGCATGATGCCTGTACGCCTGTTACGCCTACGCCTGACGCCTGACGCAGGCTTTCTCTCTCCAACTGCCCTATCAGGCAGGAGCCTCTCGCAACTGGCCGACCGGTAAGGGTCGTTACCGGCTAAGCCTCGTCTAATACGCACCGCCCGCCAAAAGTGGCCCTTCGTCCCTGGCCCCGTACACGCCCCGAACGCCAGCGCTCCTCACTCTGCCTACTGCCGCCAACCTGGCCTGGCACCCGCCGACCGTGCTGTCGTGGCCGCAAGATCCCCCACTTGCACATACCTACCCCTCATCCCCCAAGCTCGCCCGCTGCCCGCCAGCCAGCGACCAGCTGCTCAGATGTCCCGACGGACTTACTCCGGTATTTACCCTGATATCATCGACCATTACAACAAGCTTCCATGATGATGACAGTTCCCAGAATGCCATATGCCAGATCTACAGCTATTACTCCGCCGTTCATCCATCAACGTCGTCGTCGACTGCGACGGCCTCACCCGGCCATGTCCTCCCCGGAGCAAGGCGCCACTATGCCACCTCACCACCCTCCGGACCATCAATCCATCTGTCCATCCATCCCATCACACCAACCTCAACGGCGTATTATCCTCTGGAATTCACCGAAGACTACTAACTAATCGGTCACGGCAGTGTCAGGTCCACGCGTACCTTGTCCCCCGTCCTGAATTCAATTCTAGCCCTTTCTGCCCCCCCTCTGCCCCGCTCTTAACCCCAGCATCGGCGCGTGTAATCCGCTGCGGGGCACAAGGGGGCCCTCTCACCCACCCTCGTTTGCACGTTGAGACATCGTCCCCTCCCTCATCATCCGCTGCGCGCGCCGTTACATCGCTTGCAGGCTATAACGGCGACGCCAAGCCTTTCGCCATCGTCAAAGTGGACTCGGGTACCCCATCCAATTCTAGGCGTGGCGTCTTACCAATCACGAGTCGCCCCTCATGCCGGGCATGTGAGAGGTGGCAGTAGTCAGCACTCTGTCAGTAGTACCTGTCCACCAATCTGATCGTCGCACCCGAACAAACCCGCATTCGTGAATCGTTTCCTGTCCAAGTTCGATTCCTGCTCAATGCCGCATTCCTCTGGCGACCCCGCATACAGGCGCTTCACCAGGATCCAGTGTCTGCTCAAACCTTGGTTCACTTTAGTCGCTGCTTCAAGGTTACGCGCTGAATGTGGCCTGGATTTCTGGGCCGTGCAAGCAGGCACACGTCTGTGCCAGGTCGCGCGCGGACGTGCCGTGCGGCACGGCGTCCGCATAACGCCAAGAGCGATCCTGTGAAATTCATCAGCTGTTACAATGTTGTGATCGTCCATCGTCGGCTTGTCGGACGAGAGCAAGGGCATGCAGGAGCGGCAGTTGACAACGAGCACGGCCAGAGCCGCACCGCAACATTCTGGCGACCAGGGTGGGGGGATAGCCAGGAACAGGTGGGGGTTTGGGGCACCAGCCAGAGTACGTGACCCCACACGCGGCCGCAGGGCCGCTGACGACTTGCGAGTTCCGACTCCTGGGATCCAGGGGATCGGGAACGAAGTCGGCTTCGTCTAAATCTGTGATCGTCGCTTATCCGTGTAATCTGCTTCCGACCGACTTCCAATGGCCGGTCCGGCGTTGTTGCACTTTCGAGACGTTAAAGAAAGTCAAGCGCCAGAAGCCATGTGGATGCACACCCACACCTCCATGCGTTCTCCGTCCCTCTGTATCTCACTCTGACCGTCCGGATCATCGTTGACGCTCCACAGCGAGCGAGCTCCGTCTCCGTCGAACGACTCACCCGTTCTGGCGAGATCAAGCGCACTGTCGTCACCAGCCAGCCTACGGCGAAATTTCAGTTGTTCCTTGCGATCGCGTGGCCGCGATACTTGCGGCTGCGGCGTCGATCATCCCACACTGGTCACTAACAGTATGTTCCTGCGCACCCTGGCAGGTCGAACGCCGCCATGCATGGCCGGCAAAGCTTACCGTACGGGCACGGACCTGCATGGGTCGGCGTGGCCTGGTGGAGGTCGGTGGAGGCGAACCAAGTGTCGGAGATTCGGCGTCTTTATGACCTCACCATATCGTGAGCATTGTCTGTGGTGAGAAAGCCCGTTTTCGAATCATGATAAGGGAGGAGCTGCTGAGCGTCAGACGCATTTCGAATCGCGGACCTTGGATAGCCAGCGGCTTCCAACGCTGAGTCGCTCATTCGCTGGCGCAGGTGCCATCGAGCACCGCTCACATAGTCGGTCCGCCTGATCGCCAGCCTGGGTTGACTTGACCGGCATGGCTCCGTTAGGCCCATGGTAGCGAGCAAATGTCCGATGGCGAACTACGTCTGTGCGCGATCCCGAAATCCGTCCTTCCTGTCGAAGCATAGACGGTCTTCGATGGCCGTGCCACCGCAGCGAGGTACTCACCTACTGGCGCGAAGAGCGGGTTACTATCTGCTGCCTACTCCTGTTCTGCGCGACGACCTACAACCCTCACGAGTTTCACGACAATATGATGGCGATCCCTTGGACTTCAGACTTGCGGGCAAAGCCCAAGACGTGCTGGAGCTGTGACGCATCGAATACCGACAATGACCTCCGCTCATCAGCCTCCGCCGGCATTCAGTACCCGATGAGCGTCGGCAATGCCATGAGCACACGATCACCGATGCACTCGGCCTTGGAGCGGATGGTCTTGCCCAAACGCGCCTGTGGTCTGACAATGTGGGGTCACCTGGTCGGTGGGGGCGCAAAAAGCACCGAGAAGTCGCCAAGGGCGCCCACAGGCCACAGTACCGCTGGTCGGTCTGGTTGGTTCGCGGGACGGTGGAGGTCGGGAAGGCGACTGAAGAGCCGAAGAGCGCGAGATGGGACCAAGACTCACAGTCAGAGTTCACTCACACAGCGCAGCATCGATGTTCAGCTCCGCCTCTGCCCAAGCGCAAGGAACGTGGTGACTTCTACTGGAGTCAGCTTTGACTGCAATGTCTTCCTCGCCTCAAGTGGTGGACGCTTACAGAAATATCAGCGATTCGAACCCACCTGGGTGACGAGCCCTTTGCTTCTTGAACCGAATGGAGGGCGTGACGGGGCTGTCGAGCTTTGTCGAAGCTCACTACCGTTCGAGCAAATGGGTGGCGTGAAATGCCTTCCCTCTGGAGGGGCGAAGGGCTGCCGAGCAAGGCCAGTGCTGGGATTGTCGCCATCTCAGTGAACTTGTCGGGGATTGATCCAAGCAGTGGCAGGGGCAAGGACGATGGGCAGGCATGGGCGAGAAGCTGATCGAGAACCAGGGTGAAGGTACTGAGATGGAGAGAAGGTGATATGGAAAGGGATGACAGTGTGATGGCGAGCACACACACACGCACACAAGCATGGACGAGGAAGATGAGGAAGGCGTTCCAGTCCGGCTAGTCCGGCCAGTCCTGCAAACCACTAAGGTCTTAGACACCAGTGGTCGGTGCGCCCCTCCAGGCCCTCCAAGGCCACCATAATACTCGACCGCACGACGCCGCACAAACACACTCGCACCGAAGCATCAACCACGTCTAGGACCGGACGACACAACGAGTACGATGCATAGCTACCCAAGGAATGACTCACATCGCTACAGACGTACGGAGGACAGCGGGCCGACTGTTCATTGCCACTATCTCTCGAAGAGCGAACGGTCCGACATCCGTGCCATTCTGGGGTGCTCACAACGCAGCGAAACCTTTCGGAGCCTCCACCCGAACACAACTGGCGACTCGCAACTCGCCTCCATCAATCGCACAATCATGACCGGACGAACAATAGCGACAACAACACATGTGACTGGCCGCTCCGATACATAACGGGTCGACGGGGGGTGGTCCCAACCTCCTGTTTGCCACCGGCAATACTACCATCAGCTCGCAGGGAGAACAACGCCCCCATCAGCATCAATTTCATCTGCCGCTTCCACACCAGGGCTTGCTCTTTCGACATGCTCAGGAATAACCCAGTGGTGAGCTTTGTGAGCTTCGGCGATAGCTGACAACAGACGCTCAACCTCATCGACAGGCTTCCGGGACGCAGGTCCTCTCTGCCTGACGCGGCGGGCGAGAGTTCCATCGGCGGAGCTGCCAAGGCTGGCAAGAGTCTGGCCACCATTGACGAGAACAAGGTCACCGAGGCGCAGCGCAAGAGCGAGGAAAAACGAAAGAGCGAGGAACAGAAGGCGGAGGAGAGAGGGCGGCAGGAACTCGGCGTGCCCGAGGGCTCCAGTGTGCCGATCCTCGACGCTGAGAGGAAGAGCAAGCTATCCTTGAGTGGTGAGTGATGTGCGTGAACTGACTGCTTCTGCATTGGGAGCCGAATCCCATGACGTGTGCAGGGAAGTGCTGACACACAGCTCTCAAGAGCATGGGGAAGAACTTCCTCAAGAAGTGACCCGAGGATCTATGTACCAGGTGCCCAGAGAAAGACAAACTCGTCATTGTGGATGATTGCGCAGGACAGCAGAGACAGAAGCGCCAAGGTGGACGCTTGCTCACCGCAGGTTGCAATAAGGAAACGAGCCTCGGAGGGCCTAGGTTTGCTGAAGGGACTATTCATCGAGGAGAATCTACAGCAGAGATGAGGTGCACGCCAGGAATGGCACTTTTAACTGGAAAGTTTGCACAAGGATGGGTCCGATGGCTCAGCAGGTTGGACTTGAGTCAGCTCCGTTTCAAAGAAAGTAGCTCACCGATGGAAACTCAAGGATTCCTCGATGTTGAAAGTGGCCTAGCCGCGAGGTTCGGCGCCCAAAGGCGAGGCTGGATGGCAGTTAGCACTGGACATGGGTTTGTTAACTTACGCCAGAAGAGCATACGCCGTCAGCGAGTCGCCTCGCGCCCTGCTTCAACGCCTGAGCTACGACTTCTCGCCGCGGTTGGCCTTTGCCTCACCGGCGGCCTTTTGCGCTGAGCTCCTGCAATCAGCTTAGAAAACCGGGCAATGGTGAGCTCACTTGGGCGTACGCCAGCATGACCTGCTCGTTGATGGGCACAAAAGGCTTGGGTTGACGCTCACCACCCTTCGACTCCTCGTGCGCAGAGGAGGTGGCGGGAGCCTCCGTTGAGTGTAAGTCGGACGGGTGGGATGTCGACGTGGCGGGAGTCGGTTGTGAGGTAGCAGACGTTGAGGAAGGGAAAAAGAGCTCGAGCTGTGCACCTCAGTCGCGGAGAGAGGCGAGGTCACGACAGTTGAGATCGCATGCGGTATGCACGCTGATGATGACTGCGTCAGAGCAGAGGGGCGAAGATCTGTCTAAAGGACATCCTCGTGTGCTCTCACGCACCTTGACAGCCGCGCTCCATTCTGTCTTGTTCCCACTACTCCGCCTTTCAAGCAATCGACGAGTTACCAAAAGCGAGATCCCGACAGAGAGCCCAGCACCCTATGATGTAAGCTGACAACATCTCCATAACAGCTGACAGTAGCCTCCGCCCGCTGTCGTCGACGTGGAGCAGCAAGAGGTCGAGCAAGCGGACCACGGCGAATCCAACCCCGACGCATTATCGGACAGCTGGCACCTCCATGACAAGGTCATCTCCCGCCAAGAAGACAGCAAACCCACCTGGGTCAACCCCGCGCTGAAAGAGTTTGCTCTGGAACTCATTGTGCGTCGGCACCTCCAACGCTGTCACTAGCTAACCGCAGCAAGAACTGCCGAGCGATGACCAGATTATGGCTACCATCGCTGAGTCAATGACGTTACTCCAAGAAGCTGAAGCGCAGGCCGCGATCCTTCCTCCTGGAGACAACCCCGTTGATGCCGAGCACCTCTCAGCACGCGAGGCCTCGTACGTCCTGGCCGTGTTCGACGAGCTCTACACGCGGGGTAACCTCCTAATGCCACCCATGGAGGACCGGGAGGGATGGGCTCTCCTCCTCTCGCCGCCCTTGCCCGTCCTCCGGCCCGGCAGCGACAACTTCAACATTAGCCCCAAGGCAATCAGGGCGCTCCTGCAGCGCGATGTCTGGCTGTCGCTCAAGGTCGAGACGCCCAACCTCCCCAACAAGCTGTCCTGGAAAGTTCCCAGTGTAGCGCAGCCGTGGTCCTGAGCGCATGCGCTTACGGGGGTCAGACTCCCCTCCCCCTTCGCCACGGGGACACCGATCCACCTCCTCAATGAGTACATCGAGGGCATCAAGGACGCAGTCAGCGCTGTGCTCCTCACTGACCACGGTACGTCCGCTGCTTGACGCAGAGACAACAGCTAACAAGCAGACGCTCCCACTCGCGCTTCCGAGGTCGAGACTGCGCTCCGCGCGCACACCAGCGTGAGCGAGGCTGTCGACGTCTCCGACCCCGAGGGCGTGTTCGCCTTCGTCACTCCGGCTGCTGGCTCCGCTGTTGCTGGCACTCTTCCGGTCGCCGAACTCGAGGCGATCCTCAACAAGTAAACGAACATAACTGAGAAGAAGGTCGTCATCCTCGACGCCTTTCCCGAGCTGCAAGCTGGCTCCGTCCGCCGCGGGTTGCGCAGAGCCCTTGCCAAGCGCGCAGGGAGGGAGGACGTCCAGAACATGGCGACGAAGGGCCACTTCCCGGAGCCTGATGACGGGAAGGGGGACCAGGACGCTGAGCTCGAGTCCCACGCTGAGCAGCTCGCTACTGTCATGAGTGCTTAGCTGAAGCGCAGCGCTGATCGTACTTGTGAAGTGTCAGGCGTCAGTTAGCGCCCAGTCGTGATGCATCCCGCTTCGTGCAGATGAAAACGTCCATGTGAAGCGGTAAGGGAGCAACCTGGTCAGCTCGTCAGCCGCGGAGAGCCCAGCGGGTCGAGGAGGAATAGCACTGGAGGAAGTCGCACGCGATTCGCCCTGCAACTCTCTCCATGACCTCGTCGAGCGTGTCGCGGATGCGGTGAGGGCGGTCATCCCCTCTGAGACTGGTATGTCAGCTTGAGTGGGCCCTTTCTTAGCTGACACCCAGACACTCCCAAACGCGCATCGAACGTCGAGACGGCGCTCCAGGCTGATCCCAAAGTGGGCGAGGCTGTCGTCGCCGCCGTCCCCGATGACAGCGGGCAGGCGGTGTTCGCCTTCGTCACCTCGGCCGAAGGTGGAGACGCCACACCAGCTGCCGCGCTCGTCGATGAGCTCCAACCGATCCTTGACCAGCACTCGATCGCGAACGTGAAGTTGTTGCCCTCGCCTCTCTGCCTATGCCGAGGACGCAGCGATACGCCGCTACCTCCGCAAGAACGTTAAGGAGCTCGGCAGCCACGAGTCGGGTCGACTACGAAGAGGCAATCAGCAAGCAAATCGAGGAGGCCCATGGGATTCTCAGCGACCCTTGGTGGAGGAGCTGAAGGAACCAACCGAGCAAAACGGTTCTCTTTGTGCAGTAACCGCGTCCATGCAGACTTTCGCCCGTGTGCTATTGTCAGTGATGTGAATGCCTCTCCGATGTGGTTATGGATCATGGACCACTCACCAGCACACTGGGCGATGCTTACCCACAGATCGTGTGTGTAACGCTGACACATGCCCGTCTGACCTCCGATACACACTCACACAGCAGCGCCGAGACCGCCGAGCGTCCATGGTGCTATTTTCAAGCCGTACCTTCATTAAGGAGGCCCTGGGCGCTCGCTCGTCCGTGACTAGGCACCTCAGAATAGCAACTGTTAAACTGACTTGCCAACCCAGCAACGCTACCGTCGCTATCGTGAGCTAAATGCGCGACGTTGCTGCGCTATCAATGCGCGGCAGTCTCCCTGGCCTTCGTCACCACCACCATTCTCGGAGCTCTGAGTATCGCTCCGGCGCATGAAACCCGGTCACATGCTCGACCAAAGGACAGTGACATCCGCGGCGTGCCATAGCTCCATCGCATTCAGCCGGTCGTGGAGCCTCGGTGGCTGTCGGTTGCGTGCTGTGTCTAGTTTCGCGTGCTAGTGTTGAGAAGCTCCACCGGTTCACTCGCCTATCTGCGCAACGTAGGTGATCAGCACCAAGCGCCCCAGCCGACGTTAGACCCGGAGTTGTCCTGCAGACAAACAACACTCTGGGCCTGATGGTAGAAACGTGCTTGACGGGACGGGACTCGTCCGATTCACACAAATGATGGGGAAGGTAACGCTTCGTCAGCGGAGTGCTGTGCATCTCATTGGTGATCCCTGCTCGCGGCAGCTGTCATCCACGGACCCATCCAAGCCCTCTTCGGCCATGAGGGTGCGGCTCAGTCAAGGTCATACTCCCACGGCCCGCTGCGCGCTGCGAGATCCAGTCCCGATCGGTGTGCATACCTCTCTCCGGCCATTTGGGTGGCGAGTAGTGCGTGATTGGACGGTGGAGTCGAACAGGCTAAGATACGGGTGGGGCTGTGCAGATTCAGCAGCGGTCGATACACGGCTTCTACGGCGTCCACGGGACCTGGCCGGCTCATGGACGTTGGAGCATGTCCTGCGCGTCGCACGCGTAGACGCCGTAGGCTTTCTGAATGCATGAGAGCAAGAAGTGGTCGCGTGAGCTACAGCCTGGCATGGTGCAAACAACGGACGAAGACGGGGCTATGACGAAATGGGTCTGGCAGGGCACAGCGCCCCTGGGTGGCAACTGGTGCGTCCGACCAGCAAACGAGACCACATGGCATGCTGGGACCGGCCCACAGCCGTACACCGATCTCCCTGACTTTGCCTTGGCTACCCCGTTACCGCTCGCTGTGCGGCTCCCTTCCGATATCTTCTCGACTTTGTAACCCCCACTCCATTCCTCTCTTTGCATCCCACGATCTCACCACTTTGCCCACCATTCCACCCCAACAACAAGCCCGCGCCACCTCCCACAACCCTGCCGCCGCCCTCTGACAGCCTCTCCAGCCATTTCATCGGCGTTCGGTGGCAACTTCCGACATGGCCCCGCCCCCTCCGCCGGCCAGGACGCGCCGACCGCAACGGCCAGGACGGCTCCTCGCTGCCGTCGCTGTCGGCGCTACACTACTGCTGACGGTGTCATTGTCACGATCACACGATGAGCGCGTTGCACGGCTCGCCAAGCGCTTCGTCGAGGGGACGACCGAGGAGAAGGATGTCGGCACTCTCTTCGGGATCGACTACGACGACCTGTATCAGACGACACCACCGGCGCTTCGGCCGGTGTTCGTGGTGTTCCTCTGTCTCATCTTACTCTTACTGTTCTGCAGCATCTCGATCACGGCGAGCGACTTCTTCTGCCCGAACCTGGCGACGATCGCGGCTTACCTCGGCCTGAGCGAGACGACTGCGGGTGTGACACTGCTCGCGTTCGGTAACGGCTCGCCCGACGTCTTCTCCACCTTCGCTTCGGTTAAGAGCGGCACGTTCGGTCTTGCGATCGGTGAGCTCATCGGCGCCGCGAGCTTCATCACTTCCATCGTCGTCGGCAGCATCGCGCTCGTGCAGCCGTTCCAAGTCCCCCGGCACGCTTTCGTCCGCGACAGCCTGTTCTTCATCTCGGCTGTGATCCTGTTAATGGTCGTGCTTGCCGACGGCAAGCTGACGCTGCGAGAGAGTGGCTCCATGGTCCTGCTCTACGTGTGCTACGTCGCCGTCGTCGTCGTGGGCAACTGGTACATGTCGCGTAAGCGCCGTGAGATGGATTATGCCGAGCTCGGTTGGAAGCGGCCCGACGAAGAGGAGGAGGTGGAGCACATCGACGCCGACCCGCAGCTCGTTCCGCAGCCGACTGCTTCCACCATGTCTTCCCGCCGCGGCAGCGCGAGCTGGCGCGACGACAACGACGACGTCGAGGACACCCCGGCCCGCGCCAATTTCTCGCTCCTTGGTGCCGTTGAGTTCCGCGACGTCGTAAACTCGCTCCGCCGCGAGATGAACACGCCGACCGGATCGCCTCTCTCGTCTCGGCCTAACTCGCCCGTGAGCCCATGGGAGGGCGAGGAGCCCAGCTACTTCCACCACCACCATCACCACAAGCACCGCCGCACGTCCGGCAGCATCGCGCTCGAGCAGACCCTCGTCCGCCGTGTCTCGGGTAGAAACCGTAGTGGGTCGCTCCACCCGAACTGGACGTCTCGCCGCGCCGGCTCCGGCGACGACGTAGCCGCCAGCGCTCCCGCCCAGGCCCTCCTTGAGCCCGTTCCCGGCAGCCCCAGCCAGCCTGAATCTCTCCCGCTTTCCTCCCTCCAGCCCTCCAGTCCAAAGAAGCGCCCCTCAAACCTTTCGCGAACGTCGCTGCCGACCCTCAAGATCCCGGGTCGCAACCCCGCTCTCCCCGCAGTCGATATCACGAGCCCGACTGAGCCCAGTGAGAGCGCCAGCCGCAGCGGCGTCTCTAGCGGAGACCCGAGTACGGGCCCTTCTCCGCGGTTGGACGCGGACGTGCAGTCTCCGATCCCGCGTCTCGACCTTTCTACGCCTGAAGGCGAGACAGCGCCGATTCCCCTTAGCAGGGCGACGACCTTCACCTCGATTGTTGAGGCTGGCCGAGCTGCGAACGACTGGATGCGCGCGGTGCTGTGCATCCTGTTCCCGTCGCTGCAGCACTTCCGCGAGAAGTCCTTACTCGGCAAGGGCCTCGCGCTGCTCAGCACGCCGGCCATCTTCGTGCTGACGATCACGCTGCCGGTCGTCGATGACGGGCGCATGGACGAGGGCGGCATCGCGCTCCCGGACGACGACGAGCCGCTCCCCCGCCACGACGAGGAGGAGGAGGAGCTCGAGCACCTGTACGAGAACGGTGTGGCTGTCTCGCTCGCTCATGTTCGGCATCACTCGCAGGCGCCCTCTGAGTGCCCGTCCGAGTGCGAGAGCGAGTGCTCTGAGCCGTCGCTTGTGCAGTTCACGCCCGCGCTTGCTGCGGCGCAGTGCATCTGCGGCCCGCTCGTGTGCGCCTACCTCGTCTTCCAGGAGGAGCCGTACCTCCCGTGGGTCCTTCTTGGGTGCGGGCTGGCAGGCGGCGTCTGCGCCGTGATCACGTACACCTGCTCGACGGACGGACACACGCAGCCGTGGCGGTTGGTGCGCTGCGTCGCGGGCTTCGCGTGCAGCACGGTGTGGATCGCCTCCATTGCCGACGAGGTCGTCGCCGTGCTCCGGACGTTCGGCGAGATCTTCGGTCTATCCGACGCCATCATCGGCCTCACGATCTTCGCCGTGGGCAACAGTCTCGCTGACCTGGTTGCGAACGTGACAATCGCGCAGTTCGCGCCGAACATGGCCTACGCGGCGTGCTTCGGCGGACCGATGCTCAACCTCCTCCTCGGCGTCGGAGGGAGCGGCAGCTACTGGATCCTCAGGAGCAGGGAGCACGCCCCCGTTCGCATCCACTTCAGCCCGACGCTGTGGGTCAGTGGCGTCGGCCTCATCGCCATCCTCGTCACGACGGCGGTCGTCGTGCCGCTGAACAAGTACAGGATCGACAAGAAGTGGGCCGCCGTGCTCCTCGTCGCGTACGCGAGTCTCATGACGTTAAACGTCATCGTGGAGATCAAGACGGGCAAGTGAGCAAGCGAGCAAGCGAGCAAGGGGAGGGAGCAGAGCAGCAGGAGAGGCGAAGGGCATTGTCTCGCTTCACGAAGAGACTGCCACCATAGAGTTTCCGGTCTCCTATCCATTTTGTCTTTTGTCTTTCAGTATTTTACTCAGCAGCAGGTATCTTTCGCAGCAAGGTCTATACATGTAACATCTAGTGCTTCACGTCTGCATGTGTTTATGTCCTCTTCCTGATACTCACGTCGGCCAACGGTCCCGAGTAAATCAATCGTGAGGCTGGAGAAGACCATCGGACAGGCGGATCTACGATGGCTGGCTTGTCCGCAAGTGGACGCCACTGCGGGGCCCAAGGCTGTGCGTCGATCGCTACGTTGGGTGGCCAATTACGTAAGTACCTTCCACGCGCAACCGACAGCACGCGTTCGTCGGGCACATGCGCGACTTCGCGAGATCGAGTGCTTGGCACCCCGTCGTCACCATCATTCGCTGCGTCCGTCGTTGGCTGTTCGTCGTCGAGCCACCCTCGCCCGACACACACACTCGCTCTCGCATCGCCTCTGTGTGCGGCATTATCTCGCCGTATCGCGCTCATCTTGACAACAGCCTGACGTCAACGGACCTTCCCCGATCACCCGTGATCGACGCCTTCCTCGGACCTAGATCGTCTGACGCAACGGCTATAAACACCTTTGTGTCTTCAACTCTTGACGTTCACTCAAATCACTCGCCACCATGTCCCGCCCTCGCCGTGACACGCTCTCGGTCGACGTGCCGCCCATCCCGCTCGTCCCCACTGCTTCGCCGCCCCTGCCGCCCAGCGCCGTCTCGCCGCTCTCGCCTTCCTCCCCTTCCCTGTCCCCGCTCAACCCGCCTTCGCCCATCATCACGGCCACGCCAGCTTCGGATGCAAACTGTCCTCCCTCAAACTCACCCCCGAGGGGCCACTCGCGCACCGACTCGCTGGCCGCCAGCCTGGCCTCGCACGCTGCGAGCCACAGCCGCTCGACCTCGGTCAGCTCGCTGCACTCGCGCTCCTCGCGCCCTGGCTCGATTTCTCTTCCGCCGACACCGACGCTGATCCCCGATGCGGCCGCGCGAGAGTTCGCGACAAACTCGCTCGCCCTCATCCTTCCGCACCCGTCCCTCTTCCTCCCCGAGGCACTCGCCCTGCTCCGCAGGCACTTTGAGCGCTTCGGCGGCCTGACGCACTTCGCGCCGATCCGTGCCATGGGAAGGGTCATTCTCGTCTTCGACTCTGTCGATAACGCACGCAAGGTTAAGGAGGCGGACGACTTCCTCAAGCTCGACGTGGACGCCAGCCCGAACCCCATCGAGGGCACAGCGGACAGCGGAGGCTACTTTGACCGCAGCAAGAAGGGGTGAGTTCAAAGTCGCGGTCACAGACCAGAGACCGTAACCTGCCGCCGGACAGCTGGCGTGCCCCGTACATCTAGCTGACCCCAGCCTGACGCTTCGCCTGTACGCCCTCCCGCCGCAGAAGCCCTCGGAGCCCGCACACCTCCAGGTGCCGGAGCACGAGCGCAACTTCCTGATTTCGCCCCCCGGTTCGCCGCCGGAGGGCTGGGAGCCGATTTCAGAGGACGGGCCGAACCAGACCCCGCTGGCCGACGACCTGCGCCGTGCGCTCGAGGCGCTGCAGTTCGCGGGCAGCGGGCCGAATGTGATCCTCGACGAGGGCGGCGTCACCGTCAGCGTTGAGGACACGGACGCCGTCGAGAAGCCGCGCTGGGACGCGGAGCGCGAGTGGGGAGACGAGGAGCCGGAGGCGCCCCCGGGTATCTGGGATGCGCCGGGCCAGACTCCCGCAGGCAAGGTCCGCATCGTGCCCACCGCCATGCCGCCGAGGGAGTAGTTGTAGATGAACCAGAATGACGTTACGATGTATAGATACGCACTAGACACTGAGGAGCCCAGCAAGAGGTGCCAGACGTCTTGAGAACAGCTCAGGCAGAATCACGCAACGTGAGCTGGTCAGAAACGACCGTAAGAGCGGGCACGGTTCGTTGACGAGGTCATGTCGCAGCGAAGTGGGTAATCGTGCCGGGGAACAGTTGGCCGATAACGGTGAGGGGTCGCTGGTCGCCGAAGGTGCCCACATGGTTGTTGCTCTGGTTCTGATCACTGTTCTGCTGGGAAACGAAGCGCTGCTTGTCGACCTGAAGCTTAACGACGACTGACTGAGGCTTCGGTCTGGCTCCGGTGGGCGGACCTCGGCGCGCAGTCGGTGCCTCAGCGGCCTACAGGATGCTCGTCAGCGGAGTTGCCACCTGGACGGCCATGGCGCCGTGCAGTCGCTCGTGACTGCCCAAGTTACGGCGAGCAGCGGGGTTTGCCGTCGTTATCGCAAAGATCACCGGGCCCTATACGCCGGGGTCCTCGCGATCAGCCAGCCGTATTTAGGGAGTAGCGAGCAATCGACGACAGTTGCAAACGTCTGCAGCAAGCACTGCATTCAGTGTACGCCGGTATCGGTGAGGGTCAGAGTATGGGTCTCGATAGTCACAATGCAGGTCAGTGACTCGCGGTGCATTATATGAGGTTGAGATAACAGTTCAACAGAGGCAGCGGCCCTGTCAGCCCTCACTGCGGTCAGCTTTCATGTCCTAGCCCGCTCGATAACGGGCACGTCAGTCGATGGATCGATACGGTCGACTATGGGCGCGGTTGCAAGGAACCATACAGTGTGGTAAGTAGTGAAGGCGGCGAGCAAGCATAGGCCGAAAGTAGTCCGGTCGTGAGGACGGCGGAGGTCAGTTGACCACCGCGCCGCTAGATTCCCAGCAACGTGCTATGGTGATATCGTGATCGGGGCATTCGGGAAGAATGCCAGACGTCTTTATACTTGATTTGCAGTTGGTCCCGCGTGGCCCGTTCTGCTCGTAGCTAGGTGCCGGTAAGCATAACAAACGGGCGTTGTTGACTACGCCCGCGTCGTCGTCGTACCCCTCATAAGTCCCCGTTGTGCTGGTCGATCGCCGCTCCGTCGTCCTCATATCAGTCCGTATTCCGTAAGCTCGACATGCTAGGCTGGGCGAGGCCATCTGCCGCTCTCGCACAGCCACCCGCCAGCATCAGCATGCCAGTCAGCTGGTAGCCATAAGCTTTGTCATTCCTCGTCCGGGTGTTGCGTTCTCACTCGTGGTTATCATCAGGCCCGGTGATGAGCCGCGAGTTGAACCTTGCTGAGGCCCGAGCTCAAGCCGGGCGCCGGGCGCACCAGCGGCCGGACACGGGACGCCACCGGCAGGTGACCGGCTTGCCCTCGCCTGGCGACTGGACGACGCTCGGATGGCCGGCACTCGGTGCTGAGCGATAACCTTAAAAGGCTAACTCAAACAACTCAGTGAGGCGACGAGGCGCCGGCGGGGGCGACGGTTCGACAGTTGCGACACCTAGATCGTGCATCATGCAGGCAGCACGTCCTGTGCGTGTTCGCTCGTGCATGCCTAGATCGTGGCTGCTGCGTGCCGGTTGGGCATTGGGCACGTTTCACGGCCACCGATGAGGGATCAGGCAGGATCTAGGCAGGATCTTGCAGCACTGACCCAAGGGCGAGGACGAGGTCAGTGCACGCCGGCACCGGAACGCACCGCCCTGTTCCCTTCTCGCACCAGCGGACATGCCAAAGGGCGATCACTGTAGTGATCTATCTTCGATTCTAGGTGCGCTTTGTCACGCAGGGCTCTGAATAGAAGGGTCACAGACGCAGCTGCACTGCGCGATAGCACTGCCAAGAGGGGCAGCAGGGGCTAGCTCTGCAGAGGACACCGCAGGAACACTGCTTACGTCACTGGCTGCCAGGTTACTGTCTGATTTTTCGGTTTTCGTGGTCGATTTCGCTTTTGTTTCTTGGGCTGCTTCCCTGGCTCCCACCTCTGACCCTGCAGCACCTGCAGGAGCCCAGCGCTGCTGGCCGAGGACGACAGGGCTGCTCGCGCGACCCTGCTTTCGCAATATCCCAAAAACTCCAGGCTCCAGCTGTTGCGGTCTCACCCAGCCTAGGCTCGTGACGACGGGCTAGACTGCGCTAGCGACCCACTGCGTTAGCCATCAAGCATATTCTGGGACCAGGTTGTACGCCATCGCGCCCTTCACGCGTGCTTTGCGGAAGGACATGACGGACGAACATAGTGGCGCCTGGCGGCTATGCCGGCGGCGATGAACAGTCAGGCGCAGATAGGGGCTCAGCGCGCAGTCAGGCAGCTCTCAGGCGGGCACGCGGCCATAGCGCCGCCGCCCTGCCCGTACAACCTGGCCAGCGCACTCTCGTAAACGTCCGTGAACGTACCTCATCCTCGGAACTTGCAAGTCTGGGTCGGGGTGCAGTTTCCCCCAGCCGCCGCGGTGTTCCTGTCCCTCACCTCTGCGCTCCTGCCTTTGCGACTACAAACACTGGGAGACCTCCTGGCACCCCAACCTGGGAGACTCCTGGGCTCATCCTGGGCTCAGGATCCAGGAGCCAAACGTCACCCTGTGCGAAGGGCACTGACGAAGGGCACCGAGCGCAGACAATCAGCGACGTTGTTTTCGTCAGTGTTCCAAAAGCTATATCACGGTCAGATTGGCCTTTCACCGAGGCAAAACCAAGCACAAGCCGCAGCGCTACCGAGCGACGCTCCCAGCGGCAGGTCCGTGACCTGCCGTGACCGCGAGCACGCCCGGGGATCTGGATATTCCAGATCTCTACGGCCGTCGCGATATATAGCAAGAGGGCAGGCAGACGTACCTCCTCTTCGTACCTCTTCACTGTATTGACTTTGCATTTACGGACAACATCATTCCGAGTCGCCTATACACGACGCAGACCGACTCGTCTGACACCGACCAACACACTCTCACTCCGGACACTCCGAACACTTCGAGCACTTCGAACGCCCTACACACTCTGAACTCTTTCCTGGCTCTGAACGACGTTCTCAGAGCACAGATAGCGCTTTCTTCGTCACCTCCCCGAATCCCACACCATGTTCGCTTCCCTTCTCACCCTCTTCCTCTTCGCCCTCGCGCTCCCGACACATGCCGAGACCCTGCAGTGGGCCGGCGGCGGCAAGACCGGAGGATACCTCGGCGTGCTCCACCACGGTATCCGTGGAACATCACGGAACGGCGACACCGTCTGGGTGTGAGTGTCTCGTGCGCCCTCACCACGAACGGACGGCGAGGCAGGCGCTGCAGAGTTCTCTGAGTGATGAGCTGACGACCAGGACCGGCGCCTACGACCGCTTCGTGAGCCGCTACGTCGCTTTGGACTGGACTGTCGGGCGCGACGAGCCGGGACAGATCAAGATGGACGGGTACGGCGGTCTCTGCCTCGATGCGGGCAACAGTGAGTCTCCCACGCTCTCCGTCCAGAACGTATCGCTAACAGCCAGAGCCGAAAGCGGGCAGGACGGTGCAGGTCTGGGAGTGCAGCTCCTCCCGATCCGCAGCGCAGACGTGGGTCTTCGCTGAGAACCAGCTGCGGCTGGCCGACACGCAGCTCTGCGTCGAGGTGCAGGACGAGGAGAACAGGGCCGGAGAAGCGCACGAGGGCAACATCCGCCTGGCCGAGTGCAAGAGCAGCCGCTTCGGCCAGTGGTGGCGCCTCAAGGACCCGTCGCGCAGCTTCACCGTCCAGGGCCCGCTGTGGGTGTAAGCGCAGTCCGCGGACGGCGCGGCGCCACCGGCGGTGGCGTTCGGAGTGACCCTCGACGGACGCAGACGACGTAACACCTGCACAGCTTCAGCACGGCGTATACGGACACACAGCACTTAGCATAGAACACTGCCTTGCCCGTGCTGGACACCTCAAAGTCTTGCGACACCCCCGAAAACTCCAAAAGGACGATAGGGCCAGTTATCCTACGCAGCCCAGGCCAGACCTTTCCTGCAACAGGGCATAATTCAATCACTTCCTGTACATTCTGTTGTAATCATACCATAGACTATGTCACTGCATATCCTCAGTACTTCAACGACGCAGGCAGAGATCGCGCAGAGGAGAAGTGAGAATTCGCAGAGAAGCGAAAGCGAAAAGCGAGGCACAACAGAGAGGTGGTGCTAGATCGGAGTAAGGTAAGTAAGGTAGTCATGCATCTCTCGGCCCCGAGCACACGACGCTGGGAATGTGAGCCGAGCAGAATGTGCCTGGCGTACCTGGCCGCGGACAAGATTGGGGTCGTCGTATCCCTGACGAGAGTCGAAATTCATGAGTCATGTCATGCGAGGAACGTGAGTGGGGCATACGCCTGTCGTTCTGTCAGCCGAGAGAGAAGACAAGATAGCACCAAGGCCTGGGCGACTTGGCGGCATTCTGAGAGTTAGGTTCCGGGTGTGTCCTCAAGCTTCACTGGAAGCCGGGCGATCCAGTAGAGCGCTGCAAGTTAAGTGAAATGGCATTGAAATTCGAGAAATATGCGAAAACTCGAGGCACACCGCGTCACGGGGAAGGTGTGCCCAGAGCTTGATGTACACCAGAGCTCCAAGTACTAGACCGTATAATGGGCAAGGTGAAAATGAGTGAGCTGGCCGTCATTGACGCAGTAGTGGTACTCAGCAGGGCAATGCTGGGTGGCACACGGGCTCGGCTGTCGCTCGTGAACCGCACGATTGAGGTCCCCGGGGTGATGCACATGCCTATGTGAGTACAGTTGGACAGCGACCATGCATCAAGCATGACTTGATGAACCGAGGGTGAGGTACACTGCCACCATGGTCCTATAGATGCTCGGTGCGAACAGTCCCTTCTCGCCCCATTGTTCATCACGCTGGCTTGCCACATGTTGTCAGTCACCAATCATTCCCCTCCCGCTTCATCACTTTCGCACTGTGGCACTCCCACATGTACCGAACTCACAACAGACGCTGGCGCACCAGATGAACACTGATGCACAGTCTCGTCCAGCGATGTACATCACACTCGAGCGTCGACCCGCGTCGACCAGCTTAAGAAGAGCAGTTGTTTCGATCTTACAACTCATCACTGCTTGTTAAGTCACAACCAACACGATGGGCAAGTTCTGGGACGACGGTCGCAAGATCATGGTCACCGACTCCATGATCAAGCAAGAGACGAACGACCGCCGCGTTGAGCGCTGGCGCGACCGCGTTCCTAGCGACGGGACTGCGACCCGTCCCTCGGCGCCGCCGTCGCGCCTCCCCTCCTGTACGGAGAGCACAACTACCATCAGCTTCCCCACCACCCCGCCTTCCAACTCCCCTTCAGCTCCTTCTGGCTCTGTTACCAGCGCAGTTCCAACTGCCGACACCCTCGTGGTTTCTCTTGGAAATGTGTCGCCTCCTCCGACTGTGCCCCGCATTCCCTGTTACATCTCGGACATCAGTCAGACCGAGGTGGACGAGGAGAGCGTTGCTGGAGACGAGAGCCGTGAGCTCATTGAGCTCCAGTCTGCCGAGTCGCGCACTGCCCAGCGTGTCCTCGCGGGCCAGTCCGCCCGCGCTACCGTTCTCGGTACTGCTCCGGATGGGAGTACCACCAACGACACCGGTCGCCCCACTACCCAGGTTCCCGCAACACCTGAGCGCCCGCCTCGCCGCAGTTACCCCGTCCCGCCGCCCCGCCATCTGCACCGCAAGCCTCGTGACGCCGACACTGTCGTTTCCCCGACTCCTGGGGCTGCCAACGCCACCAACAGCTCGAAGGTTCCCACCGCCCCTCGCAGCGGTTTCGTCGACGTCCACGGCGTCATTGCTGGTGAGGCCCCGCCCTTGGAGGTACTTCGGCGGGCGACCTTTGTGCCCATGCCCGGCCTCTTCCGCGGTTCTGGCACCCCCGGCCACCTGATGCTTCCAGCCACGCCTCCTGCGCGCCCACCCCGCTCGCCCAGCCGCCCCCTCGGACCCCGCCGTCAGCCTGAGCTTCGTATCATCACGGGCCTTCCCACCCAGACTCGCTCCTCCAGCTCTGGCAGCCACAAGCGTCGGGCTTCGGAGGAGTCGGAGGGCAAGGAGTCGAAGCGCAGCCGCTCTTCGAAGGAGTGACGCTTCCTCTGCAACCCAAGACTCCATGACGACAGCTGGACTGTGGTTTCGTCAGGTCTGCAAGAAAAGTTTCGTGAATGTGGAAAGCAGGCGAAGGAGTACTGTAAAGGTAACGAGGCGAGTTGTCAGTATCGGAACAGAGATGAATAGCAATGGAAGAATTCGACAGTGCATTCCAATACTCCTCGAGCTCCTTATCAGTCCTACTTTGCATCAGCTCAAGGGCAGCAGGGCCTATCAGCTAGACGCAGCGGCAGTACTTCTCGGACGCATTCTTGAACGCAATGTCGCCGCCCACATTGACACCGGTGTAGTATGTCCCGGCTGTAGCGAGATAGGCGGTGCGCGCGATACCGGCGCCGTACGTCGCGGTGCACACAGCCTGCATGCAAGCGAGGAATGTGACGTCGCATGACGCCTTGGTGCGGCTGCAGGTGCCGTAGCAGCGGTCGTGTGAGTTGCAGCACGCGTGGAACTTGTACTCGGGGACGAAGCTGCAGCCGTTGGTCGTGGGCGTGAGGCCGCGCGATACGGCCGTCTTGCCCGAAGGGCAGCGCGCGGGGTTGCCGCGCGGAGCAAGGTCGCGCTCCTCGACGGCGTCGACGGAGGCATCACCGGTGGCAGGGGCAGGGGCACCCATGACACCGCCGATAGTGAGAAAGAAGATGGTCGCGAGGAGGGGGCGCATGCTGTTCGTTTAGAGGTTGGTCGGTGTTGGTGGTGCTTCTGACTAGTTGGCTGTGGTGAAGGCCAGCATGACACTCCGTGCTTTTATACCTCGCTGCTGCAATGCTGAGAGGCATCGTGCGGCCACACAGCAACCTTCCCCACCCTGGCGCATCACAGCGTCGAGTAATCGGCTACAGCTCAAGAGAGGGACCACACAGGTGCTCCGCTGACCCGGGCAAAAGGAAGATGTTCTGCCCGCGCCTTGCTATTCGAAGAAGTTGGCAGATCACCTGACCCTGGCCTCGCACGCCCATGCAAAGAGAGTGCAGGCATCACTATCTGTGGGGTCCTATGGACAAGATCCTTGCGCCTCGAGATTATGATCCGGAGAGCTGACATGTCAGGTCCTCCCTTCCCGATGTGGCTGCGGCCGTCAGTTATCATCTGCAGGTGCCCCGTGAGACGGCTGAAAAAGACCGACGAAAGTAGATTGCAGCATCAGACCCGTCAGTCCATAGTATCAAACGCATTGACCCTATAACCTGGTGACCGGTGATTGGCCCTTGTTCGGGCAGAACAGCTTGGCGTCAGTGGGAACAGGTAGCTGTGGGGAAATGCGACGCTTGCTGCTTCGAACTTCTACATTCGATGTATCCCACAGCCTGTTCAGAGCCCCGTGCCCACGATGCAAGAGTGTGAGCCCCAGACCTCTGCGGGTCCTGTGCATGTGGCAGCGGGGCAACGACCCAGCTTCCAACACGACACCGACGGATCTGGGTCGATTAAGCCCTGCTGTCAGGTTCGTTCGATGAGGCAGACCAGAGCGCAACTCGGCTCCCGTTCAGGCTAAACCTCAGCATGGCCCACGCGCTCATGGGGATGAACCGGACGCCTCCTCCGCACACGATGTCGTCGTGCAACTACTCTGGCGCGTGACGAAGGAGAGATGCTGTTGGCCGCGGTGGGCTCGCGGCCCAGTGTCCAACGGTTGTTCCCAGATCCCAATCCAGCACGCTGTTGACAAGGGCCCATTCCTCCTCTCCGACCTGCTGTCTCCAGTCGTCGAGTGTCACGATTGTCAGGTCGGGTGCGCGGTCACGCCTCGTTGTGCCGTTGACGATACTCGAAAGTCGATCAACGAGCAGGTCACGCCATGAGCCTTCAAGCCCACTATCGTCCCAGGTTTCGAGACCGGCAATGGTGAGCGTGCCGAGGTTAGCCGCGCTGACGGCGAGCGTGTCGAGAAGGGGAGCGTGGCTCGTACCCTTGCCGGTTAACCACTTCTGGTCTGGCTCTCCTGGCGGCGGCAGGAGACAGATGACGAATTCGCGGCTCGGAAACGATGAGTCGTAGAACACGCTGCAAATGGGTGCGTACACACTCGGGTCGGCCTGGAGGACGAACACGATGCGATGGGCGCGGCAGCCGACAACGTCCTGATATCGCAGTCGGTACGGGTGATTGACCTGTCGCGACCAAGAATTGCGGATGGGATGAATCGCCGTCTGTCCCGCTCGCAGAACGGGCATCGAGCCCATGCGATGGGACTGTGACGGGAAGTCGAGCACGACCCATCGTAGACCCGGCAGGTCGAGAAGCTCCTCCTCCGCCGTCGTCCGTGGATACCCGTCCTGGCCCGACCAGGACTGGAGCTGCACTACGCGCGTCTTCTCCAGGCTGGACCGGGTAAGCAGCCGTCCAGCACCGGGCAGCAGGCGCGGAGCTCGTTCGCCGAGGTAGTGCGGCAGTACAACGTGGTACGCCAAACGCTGGTCGAGCCGGTCGCGCACTCGTCGTGATACCAGGCGCAGCGTCGGGATCGCTTCGGCGGGCGCGAGATCAAGGACCTCCTCGACAATGTGCGGGTATGCCGCAGAGTCGAGCCAGCACATCAGAGTGCGTGCCGATCATGCGTGTGGTGGATTGTGCGATGCCCAGACACTCCGCAAGGACGTCATGACATAGGGCTCGCGCGGGCACAAATCAAACTCTGCGGTCGCCCCTTCGATGGATTTTCAACTTCCACTCTGTTGTACATCTGCGCCAGAGGACGCTACCACCACTCTGAGAGTAAAGGTCAGCTATTTCCTACCTGTCTTATGTCTCTAGGACGCTACAGAGCTCGTTTCTGCGAAATTTGGTGAGCGCAAACGATCACAATCTTGCTGGATTTCGCACCAGACAACCGGTCTGATCGTATAACGGTTAGTACACAAGATTCTGACTCCTTCTTGCGTCGTTCTTGTAATCTGGGTTCGATTCCCAGTCGGACCTTCCTTTTGGCGCTGTCGGCGGTGGATGGCAGGCGCTGTTTTGTCTTTTGGTACCTGAGCAGCCCTACCCTGTGAGAAGGGGTGAAGGTGTGGGACAAGAGCTGGACCTGCTATCAGACTGAATGCGCACTAGCATACAGGCTGAAAGCGGTGGCAGGTGACTTGGTTCTTGATCACTTGATCGCGTCGGCGAGGTCATCGAAAGTCTGGCCGCATGTTTCGCGATTAAGCTGTGCCCTGGAGACACAGGCTTTCAACAACTTCGCACACAATGGACTTGAATTGGGCTGAGCTGAGATGCGGATGCCCAGGGAACGCCGCGCACTTGCAGGCCCTGGCCTCGCCCCCGCGTTCGCTCCCGTCGTCCTGACGCAAGCGACGTAGCTCAGATGGAAGAGCGTTGGGCTCATATGAGTTCACCCAAAGGGCAGAAGATCGAAACTTCTCGTCGCTAAAGGTTTTTGTCCACTGGGCATGCACTAGATGACCTCAGTTGTCACTCAAACAGCAACTCAGAGCGCGACGATTAGATGACGAATCATTGGAGTTTCAATGCCATCGCCCTCCGTGACCTGTGCTCCAGCGGAGCTCGTTCACGTCCATTTTCATAAACGGCTACATATTACGCCTTGTGCCTATGCTGACTACTGCAAAGCCCGCCTGCCAGGTGCGGCTGTCGCCGCACCTGCCCCGATGAGCCATTTATAAGCACCTTTATTCGAATTCGCGCTTCAACGCGCTGAAAATGACTTTGCTAACTTGTCACAGAGTCGCTCAAGGAAGAAGTGTTCAGCTCCTGTAAGTGTTGTTGGAGATCCGCCACTGAACGGTGATCCTAATGACCCTGAGTAACAATTTGGCTATTGCGAATTTGATTCCGCTATTTCAGAAAGCTAATGATTTCCTTATGGCGCCCGTGGTGCATCAGACGCGACTGGTGCATCAGACGCTCTGCCATGTTCAGTCTGGGCGAGGCGCAGCATGGGACTATGGGATTTGCTGCCCGGAGGTCCGCCGTGGGCAGCGTGATGCACATGATACATTCTCCATGCATAAAGTTGTGGGGCTACTGGCTCTGGCTCATGCACATGGCTACCAAGGACGAACTCAGCGGCAACGGCGGCGGCGACGCTCCCGTTCCTCGGAGCTAGCGCTCGCCTTGCGCTTGCCGCCCTTGTGGTCGGCAGCGGTCTTCCGGGGGATGTCGAGCACGGGTGGTCTGGGTGGGGGCAGTCCGTTGGGCTTGGGCTGAGGCCAAAGCTCCCGGTGACATGTCAGGCAGAGCTAGTGTCAGCTGAGCACTCGCTTATCGCAGCCTCACCTCGTAGTTGGACTGGGCGTTCAGCGACAGTACGTCGAGCTCGCAGCGAGGGCAGGTGAGACATGTCTTGTTGGCGAGCTCGTGACGGAACGAGTCGAGGCACGAGTAGCACCTCTGGGGTGTTAGCTTTGACAAGCCGAAAGCTCATACCTTTCCTTCCTTTCCGAGATCGGGCGCAGGGACGCAGAGGCGATCGACCTCACAGACGTCACAAACGGAGGACCGGCTGCTTGAGTGATAGTGTTGGATTTCTTCGCCGGACTCATCAAGATCCATAGTATTCATGGTGCAGGGATAGCACAACTGCAGTCAGCGTCTCCCCAGCTCATTAGCTTGCAGCTTACCTCCTTCTCTGAGCGGTGGGGATGCCGACACCACAGCTGGCACTCGTGTATGGTGACGCAGCAGCCACACTCACACGAGCAGACGCGGCGAGAGATGTCCTTGTACAGTTGCGAACTGGGGCGCATGGGCTCGGTGTCTCGTAAGGGCCAGTCGCCGCCCGACAGGACGGCGTCCCACCTCCGCTTGGAGCAGCAGGGCGGGCAGAACTGCCTGTCAGTTGGAAGCCAAAAGAAACAAAACTCACGAAACCACCCCCGCGAGCTGGCTTGAATAGCTCGTTACGCCGCAGTCGCCTGTCGTACCTTACGCCCTCCTTTCCGCACGCCTTGCAGGTCACGTCGTACAGGTTCAGAGGCTCCGTCCTTTGGTACTTCTTCCGGATGTCCTCAGGCACATCGTCCCAAGTGCAGGTTCTCCAGGCGAGCCTTGTGAGCCAATCGAGCTCGCTGGGAGGATCAGAGCTGTCGGGTGGCGGACCACGGAACTTGGTCACGAGTGGTGGAGTGTCTGGGTAAACGAATAGAGACATCGAGGGTCGTCGTGGTCTAGTGAGCGAACTTTGACAACAATGAGGAGGAAACAAAGCCGCTTGACCATTGCTTGCTGTATGCTGTGGGAGTCGGGCGGGAGGAAGTCTCCGCCGACAATCACAATCTGTTTGATGCTGTGACTCGGCGGAACGGATCGACAAGGCGGTCCTGTCACCCACCACACCGGTGAGCACGCATGCTTATGGCTTTCAGTCGCGATCAGCCCCTTCAGCCTACCTCTCTCAGCTCTCAGCCATGCATGGGTCACAAGCGGCTCCATGCACCATGCTGACTCCCGCACGTCTCCAGAGCGATCTCATTCAACACGTGCGAAGCCCTGAGTGACTCACTGACTGCCGCAGGAGCTGATGCTACTGCCGCAGGGGCCCCGGTGGCGCTGTGTCGGTTGCGCCCTCGACGGCCTACGGACGGCACCAAGCACCCGGGCACCCGGGCGATGGCTCCAAGCGCCAGAACTCCAGAGCCAGAACCCAGACGCGCAGGAGCGCATCGAGCGCAGAGACACTCACAAGGAGGCGTCCCCGATACGGTTCTGACACAATCACCATCTCACCAGCCGCTAGACCTGCAAAGGTCCATCTTCCCTCATCCTCATTTCCACCCATTCGCGGACGCCTGGTAACCCATCACAGCAGTCTGTGGCCTGCCGTGGCTTCATCCTTCTCTACCCTCAACTATACTCCCTCGCTCACCCGCGCAATACTCCCAACGTGCAGGTGCGGTGCTGCCAGACCAGCACGCACCGTTCCTTCCCCCGCTCGTCTTCACCGTCACTTCCGGCAGCGACTAGCAATCGCTCCCCGTCGAAATTCTTCTCCCCGGCACTTATCACCTGCTTCCCTTCCTCCCTTCAAGCCACTACAGCAACCCGCGAGTGAAAGCTACCTTCGACGGACCGCGCCTCGCCTACGGATACCCAGTTGGCCATGCCGAAACGGCGTTGAGCGGTCGTCGTCGACCTGACCGCCGACTCGAGCAACGAAGACGATGTTACGCTCCTCAAGACGTTCCCGTATTCACGCTGGTGTCGAATCAGCCTCAGAAGTCCTTGCCTGCGGCTTCCTCAGCATCGTCCTCGACGCTTTCCCCCTTCCCCGAGTACATGGCGGTGGCAAATGGAACGCGCGCCCTGGAGCCACCGCTCTCTTACGCTGGCCAGGGCAAAGGGAAGACGGTTGTACGCAGGCAATCACCTTCCCCCAGCCCCGTGTCACGCACCCTGTCCCCGCTTGCCAAGTCCGCCATCCAAAGCCCCCACGTCCCATACGCCATGCACAGCGACACGCCTTCCGGATCGGGCTCGCGCGCGGCAGCTACGGCTGTCACTGAGCTGAGCGACCTGATCGTGCACCGCTAACCCGGATACCCTCCTTTGCAGGAGCCTGAGGACGAGGACGACTGAAAGGAGCTCGGCGACGACGAGCACTCGGACGAGGAGGACGCGACCGAGGGGACAGACCTCGACACCGCCGTCGAGAGCGTCGTGTCCCAGCACTTCGGCCGAGCTCGCCGCGACATCGACGACAAGCTCCAGCAGCGCTTCGAGACGGACGTTAAGCGTGCAGCCAGTCACAACGTCCGCAGCGACCTTCCTCGTCTCATCCAGGCGACGATGCTGCCTCCTTACGGCGCGACTTACGTGAGCCCGACAATTGAGCAGGTCCTCCACGCCGCCGACAACGGTGTGAACCTGCATCCGTGCGACACACTCGTCCACAACAACGGCATCCCGGACAAGATTCAGCTCGCCCTGAACATTTCCCACCGCCTGTCCACTGCCTCCGCGACCTTACCAGACTTGTACGATCAGCTGCGCGGCCCCATCGCTAGCCACTTGCCGCTGAACGTGTGACTCGTATCTACGATCTACAATTTCGGTAAGTGCGGCGGCCTCGACGAAATGCTCCTTTTCGTGATGCTCGCATTCGTCCTCTATCAGATGTTAAAGAACGACGCAGCCGCGTCGATCGACGTCAAGGAGATCATCGGGATAATCGCTGGTCTTCTCTGCAACCTGTACCCACTTCATGAGGCATCAAGCATGCACGACACCATCTCGGGAGAGGCCCGTCAGCGAGCGCAGAAGAACCTGGACGACTTCAGAACACGTGAAGCTATCTACCTGACTCCTGTTCCTCCTCCTCAGCTTGCCACTCTGATGCGTTACTATCCGGCTCCGGACCGAGATCGAGCTCAAGAAGTAGCTCGACAGCTTCTGCAGGAGCAGGTGCCGTTCGATCCCCTCCTCCTCGAGAATGAGGAACGCGTCTGTGTGCTGTTCTTGTCGATCTCTACGACAACGGCGGAGCTCGCATTGTGGCTCTGCGCACACCTGCAACGAATGCGGGAGAAATGTGGCCGCGACTATCCGTGGAAGAGGAGTGATACCGAGATTGCTCTGTACCGCTATCTGGTGAGCCTTATGCGCTCGAACGGGTACAAGCGACATGGCGATCTCATCGGCCTGAGGGATGGCAACACGGGGCTCCCACTGGTCATTAGTCATCGGTACCATCCTCTCGGCACGTCGTTGGCGGCGCACGACCGCCGCGGATAACCGTACAGTCTTGTCGGCAACAGGAACGTCACTACTGAGCACTTCGTTACGAACCGTTCCCGCAAACCGTTCCGCCCCGCCGCACTGTACGCCGTTATTCTCGACATGTTCCCCATCCTGCAGGTCCAGTACGACCGCCTCGTCGCGCTCAAGCTCGCGCCCGCCGGACGACTTACATTCGACCCGGCCAAGCCGTGGGCTCGACGTGTGTGGACGGAGAATGCGCTGCACCCTATCGAGATGGCGCTCTCGGACAGCACTCGGGCCAGTCGTCTTCGCCACGATCTCGATTGCTTCCAGCAGAACAGCTCGGCGTGAGAGTTGCTAAACTGCCCTCTATCGAGCGAAAACGAGAACCGTAGAACCTCTTGGTAGTAGCCTATTCGAAGCGGATCCGTATGTTCAAGTTCTATGCACAAATGCGCCCCAACAGCTCGGACTGCTCAATACGATCAATACACCTCATACCGAGAATTGGCCAGCAGCGTCATTCCGAGAGGTTCCCTCGGCCTCCAGCGCCCCCACCAGCGCCCCAGCAGGCGGATCTGACGGATGTTCTCACGCCCCGGAAGCAACCGCCATCGCGAACGCGAAACTGTTTGATGAACGCTTCCTCTCCGAGGCCTGACGGTCATTGCGCCTCCGCCTTTTCAACACAACAAGCTCCGGCTGTCTCAGCGCCCTTTGAGGCACAACGTCACCTACGTGGTGAAGCCACGGGTCGTTCCGATTGAGCGAGGGGAGCGGCAGTTGGAGCTAATCACTGCACTGCCAAGCTGTAGAGACTGAGCCTGACAGGGCGACTTCTCGTGTCTGCTCAGCCGTGGATGGCCATAGCGGCGAGAGGAGCACAGTGTCGATCATGGTCGAACGTCGGACGCATGCATTCCACCCAGTGACCGCCCACTGCGAGGGGAGCATTCGCTAGGGTGCTCATTAGAAGGGAGGCGGATTGGTAATACAAAAGCGAAGAATTAGTTGATGCAATTAGCGGAATCAATTCCATCAGTCCGGTGCCTGGCGCATTTCCACGAATTTTCCGCCTCACGAGACCTCCAACACCTGCCACTCGAAGACTTCTGCACTCGAAGTGTTCTGCACAAATACATCCACAGCATTCATAGGACCTATGAACAAGCGGTAAACCTCGGGGAGCGACGCGCTTAAGCAGAGCCCTTGATCTTCAATTGACCAAGGAACTGAGCCTTCTCCTCGAGCGACTCTGTGATAAGTTAGCAAAGTGATTTTCGGTGCGTTCGAAGCGCAAAAGAACGCGCAAAAAAATATACGTACGCCATTGTGTGTGGCCCAACTGCGACGAGGTGTCGATGAACTTGAGGGTGATCTCCTCGAGGTGGGTGCGCGAGGTGTGAACACGGAGAGCCTTGCGAAGGGTGATGACACGCTTCTTGACACCGGGGATCGAGCCCTTGAGCATGACAAAGTCGTTCTTGATGAGGGGGTAGTGCGACCAGCCGCCGACGGGGTTGATCGACTTCTTGGTGAGGTCGAACTCGGTGGAGCCGGAGCCCTCGTTGGTGCCGTTGTCGATGCGGTAGATCTTGTGGTTGATCGTGGTACGGCGGTGGTAACCGTCCTGACCGGAACGGGCAACCGAGAACATGACCTTGGAAGGGTGCCAAGCACCGATACAGGCGACCTTGCGGAGACCACGGTGGGTCTTGCGGGGAAGCTTGGTGACACCCCAACGAGAGATGACACCGGAGTAACCGTGACCCTTGGTGACGGCGATAACGTCGATGCACTCGTTCTGCTCGAAGACGGACTTGACGTCGAAGGTCTTCTCGAAGTTGGCCTTGGCGAACTCGACCTTGTCGGCGACGGAGCCACCGTTGACCTGGATCTCGGAGAGGTGGGCCTTCTTCTGGGCAAGGCCGGTCTGCGAGAGCTGGGTGTGGGCGAGGACGCGAACGACGGTGGCGTACTTCTTGATACGCTCAAGCTCACGAGCAACGGAGGCGCCGTTGTTCTCGGAGTGCTTCTTGGCGTAGCGGGTGAAGGCCTTCTTCTTCGAACGGTACCAGTTCTTGTAGAAGCGACGCTTGACCTCGTCCGAGAGGTGCTCGGCCCAAACGGTGGTAAGGGCGCGGAGACCACGGGGAGTCTCAACGTAGCCGACGACACCGACGATGACCATGGGGGGAGTCTCGACGACGGTGACGGCCTCGACGACCTCACGCTTGTGCATCTTCGAGCCGGGGCGGTCGAGGTCACGGACGACGTGAGTCATACCGGCCTTGTAACCAAGCATGGCGGTCAGGTGGACCGGCTTCTTGGGGTCATCCTTGGGGAAGGACTTGATGTGACCACGGTGCTTGGCGGCACGCTTGCGGGGAAGGAAGGCAAGCGAACCGGAACGAGGCTCCTCGTACTGTTCATGTTAGCGATGCGACTCTTGCCAACGCCGATCCGTTGCTCCCTGCCACCGCCAATCCGTCCGCCTTGTCTTGACCCTTCAAAATCTTCCATCGCTCCGCACAGCTCCGTTTCGGCGCTGCCAGCTACGACGACGGCGGATCTCGATGTCGGGGACGCGGCGGGGGCGATCGTTGCAACGGGCGAGCTCGATACACACCTTACGGTGAGACATTTTTGGAGTAGGTTGAAAGGATGGAGAGCAACCACCGCCCAGCGAAGACCTTCAAATGCTCGCTGCCGCGCTGCAGGGCACCCGCGTGCCTGACTCACACCGACTGCCACATCTGTCGGGTATTAGTCAGGCACGGTTAGCTTAGGACCGAAAAGTTCGAGGTTGATCCTGGCTTGCGCCACCACGTGGACGGCCGCTATTCACGTGACTTTGTGGCCTCCACTCTCACAGGACGTCACCGACACAAATAAAGGATGAGGGCGTTCCTCGATCTCGACATCGACCAGTGAACATGTCGACACGCGCCGCCGCCGCTGCGGCCGCCGCACGGTCTCGCAACCCAGATACGATGGACGTCGACGAACAGGAGGAGGACATCTTCGGTCCTCAGCCTGACGCAGACTCCAGCGGCTTGGATGATGGCAGTAGCGACGATGAATACGTCGAGGAAGACGATAACGGGCAACAGCAAGGCGTCAAGCACAAGCGAGCTCCGCCGGAGGACCCCCGCAACGATGCCATCTTTCAGTGAGCTTCGACTGGATTACCGAAACTAACTGTCAGGCGTATCGCAGCGCACGTGTCGAACGCAGCCCCGAATCAGGAGGAGGGCGTCGGAGGAAGGTCGTTCCAGCAGGACCTAGCGCAGATCGATGAGGAAGAGCTGCACACATCAGCTAAGCGGCCGGCCAAGCGAAGAGTGAGCTTCTGAAAGGTGCACACAGCTGACGACAGCAACACCGCGCGCACAAGCCTAGTCATGAAGTGCAGCTTCTGCTCGGACGCGCCAACTTGGCCTACATTACGCAAGATCACAACGAAGCAGTGAACCTCTTCCTCGAAGTCATCCGACACGATCCGCAAGTGCAAGCAGCATGGTCAACACTTGCATCCGTCTACGAAGAAATGGGCAACGTGGAGATGGCCCGGCAGATGAAGTTCTGTGGTGCCCATATCGAGGAGGACATTGGCACCTGGCGAGAGTTGGCTGATCAGTTCCGGTGAGTAGTTGTGTAGGCGGATGCGTGTATGCTTACGTCAGTTCTGAGGGCAACCTCACACAAGCACTGTACTGTTACCGCAAAGCGCTGAAGATCGACGGCTCCCGGCTGGACATCGTGTGGCAGCTCGTCAACATCTATAGGGAGACGCAGTCGTACAACAAGGCTGTCGAGGCTATCCGCAAGATCCACCGCGCCGAGCCGACATACCTTCGCGATTTCAACATGTTGATGGAGGTGCATGCGCTCATCGTCGAGACCAAGAAGGCTGCATTCGGTGCCGAGGTCTTCGGCGACGCGTTCATGTTCCACTTCGCCACCTTCAACGGTCCGGATGACCAGAGGCCCGGCATGGAGCCGAACACCATGAAACTCGAACACATCGTTGTCTATGTTGACTACCTGCTCAAGTCTGGTGACCTTGATGGTGCAGTCAGCGCCATCCATCGCGGCCAGCGGTGGCTGCAAGGTCGCAAGCACGAGAAGGGCTGGGATGCAGCGGAGGACGACAGCGAGTATTACGCTCCACGGGAGGACGAGGATTTCGCAGAGGAGAGCGCAGGTGGCTATGACCTCGACTACCAGCTGCGATACCGGCTCGCCATCGCTCGACTTCGCTTAGGTCACGACGAAGAGGCGATGAGCAGTATCGGCTTCATCCTCGACCTCGATGCGGACATTCACACGGAGCTGTTCATGGAACTGGGTGAGGCGTTGATGAAGCGACAGATGTGGGAGCCTGCGCTGGAGTTCTGGGCGGCTCTGCACGACCGAAACGTAAGTGCACATTCGAGATGACGTCTGACAACAGTCTGAGGAGGACGATCCAACGATTATCTACAAGCTTGGTGTCTGTCAACACCAGCTGAAGCGCAATGCCGAGGCCTTGGAGAGTCTGAACTGGGGTGAGTGACCCTCGCCGTTTCTACGCTAACGTCAGTCATCAGCGTTCAGAAGAGCAACCTGGAAGCGAGGCTCGAGCTCGCCTCCGTGCTGGAGGACATGGGCAGGAAGTCAGAAGCGCTCGATCTCGTCTCTGATGGTAAGCAACTGTGAGGGGTTCAACACTTACACCGTAGTTATTGGCCGCAGTGGACGAAAGATCAAAGGCAGCAGTTCAGAACAACGGCTTACCAAGCGTGTTCTGGAGAACCAAGCTACCGCCACCATGGCTTCGCTCTGGGAAGAGGTGCAGGAGGCAGAGCAGGGAATCAACGACGGTGAACCATGGACTTTGGACAAGTTCATTCAGTCAGCCGGCACAATGGTTGAGACCTTCCGCCTGGCGAAGAGCAACTTCACGAAGAACAGAGTGAGTGCGGGAGCGCAATAGCGGCTAACTCTTACAGGGTATCACCCGCGTGCTCAAGAATCGGAAGTACGGCTCGAAGAGTGACGCCGATTCACGACTCATGGCCATGCATGATCGCCTGGAGCGTGTCCTCGGATGTACGTTTTGGTTTCAGAGTATTGCTGACCGGAACAGTTGAGGACGAAACCCCGTTAGATCAAACAGGACGACCGGATTACGAGGTTGTGCGGCAAACATCGTTCTACGGCATCGGCACGGAGGACTGGCTGGCGCTCACGATCAAGTACTGCTGCGTCTTGATGGTGAAGAACGAGGAGGACGTCGCGATGGACATCCTGGAACACGTTGTCTGGTCCGGCTTGTTCAACAACCGACGGTGCGAGATCGCCCTTCGACTGGCTACGGTTGCATGTGCGATGCGAATGCAGTCGCATGACCGTATCGTCGACAACTGCAAGCGTCTTCAGCAAATGCACCAGTTCCGGTCTGAGCCCTTGCTGCTGATGCTGGCAGCTCTCGGAGGCGGCCTCAAGCAACAGAACGCCTGGCACAACCTTGCGCTGCAAAAGTTTCTCCACCGTGAGGTACGAATCTACGACGAGGCAGTGTGCGGTGTCCCTCTCCGCTTCAACAAGAGACACATGCGCTGGGCGCAGATCATCAACACCGGCGTGTCACGACGTTTGGGTGATCTGGCCCATGAGGAGGCGGACGATGAAGCTTCCGCCGGCGTTTCAGCACCGGATCCTACGATGGAAGGGGATGGGGAAGAGGAGGAGGAGGGAGCGGACGGCGATGACGACGCAACAGAACGCCAGGACGCTGGGGACAAGATCGTGCCGAGACCAAGGAAACACTCGCCCGTCTTCAACGCCCTCTACGGACAAAACATGCTCACGACCCGCTCCTATCAGAGCGCTCTGTGTGAGTCCAGCATGGGCAGTTCGTCGCAGGAGCTAACGGCAGTCTACTTCATGCGCGCGTACGAAGCGAACCCGTATGACCCGTACCTGTGTTTCCTCATTGCGCAAGCATACCTCGGTAGAGCGCTGAACCGCCAGTCGGACAACAGGAACTATCAGATTGCGCAGGTATGTAACTTCCACTAGTCATTTCAGCAGCTGACATGGGGCAGGGCCTGGCGTTCCTGAGCCGATACCGCAAACTCAGCCCGCAGGACGCAGCAACGCAGGAGGAGGTCGAGTACAACTACGGGCGGTGCTTCTATCAGCTTGGTGAGTGGAGTTCCACGGCAGAGATAAGGTTTGGGGGGACAGAGGAAAAACCGGTGGCCTAGCGCGGTATCTTCTCGGTTTGAAGATGTGTCGGTGGATTGGAGTCATTTCGTTGACAGAGGGCTGACCCGGTTTCCTCAGGTATTACTCATCTCGCTGTGAAGCATTTCGAGACCGTTCTCGACTCGGTGCGCGCGCGAATGGAAGCTGCGGACGAAGAGAGGCGCGAGGCGATTCGCAAATCGTCAGTTGCGTGGGAAGCTGCGCACAACCTCGTTCTCATCTATACGGCATCTGGCTCAATCGACCTCGTGCGCGCCAGGAGCGAGGAGTGGCTGCGGTTGGAGTAACCTGTTGCGAGAGTGAGGGAGGGGGATTGCAGGCGATTTGAGAGCACGCACGCTCGAGTGAGACAAGGCTCAATTGTAATCTAGTAATTATCAAACTGCCCACCCAGCAGTCTGAGATAAGCATGTAAACCGGAAATGTTGTTTGATGAGGACTATGACGCCGACTCAATAGGCAAGAAGCGCAGAGTATAAGCTTGGGAGGGAGCGTGCAATTATGCGTGCTGGCCAGAATCAGCAGCGCAACAAGCTCTGAATGCAGCCGTGTTCTGGAACAGCCACGAGGGCAAGGTTAAGCTTCGAAGGTCATCTTCTTCTGAGCGATGCGCGAGTACGTCGACGAGTTCACAGAAGGGTGGCCCACGACGCATGTGTGTGGCCAAACGAGGTCCAAACTTGGGACAGACTCAGCATGACGAGAGCCGTGGTGTGCTACCACAGCTGTTTGCGTGGGTAGGTCTGGTGGATCCTGTGGTGCGAGCTAGCTGTGCTGCGGGTGTAGGCAAGGAGTCATGGCCTGTCCCACTGCTCCTCTTGGTGTCGGTCATAGCTCGCAGTCATCGCAGCAGTGCGAGCGAGTCTGGTGACACGAACGAATGATGTCAATGATCCACGAGTCAAGCGATCTGGCTCGGCTGAGTGAAGATCTCATCCCTGAGGTTCTCCTGCTGTCCCAGCTGACGCTGAATCAAAGCCGAACGAAGGAAAGCGAGTGAGGGATGAGGGCTCATGAGGCTAGCGAGTCCGAGGGCCGAGTATGGGGGTGCGAGGGTAGGCTGAGGGGGTTTCGTGAAATCTCGAGACGTCCCCAAAGAGGGCCCGCCGAGACCCTGAGGCGTGTGCCTGTTCCTGCGCCGTTATCCTGACGTTCCTCGTTTCAGGTGTGCGTCAACTCGTCTGCTCGCCCTCACCTCCTCGCTTTGGGTGCGTTAAGCGTGCGTGCGTTGCATGTGCTCGTCCACCCATCCGACATGAGCGTCTCCGGGCACAACGAGAACGCCGAGCCGAACACCACACCTGCACAGGTCAGGCGACAGCCATGCCGTAGAGAGTGACCCGTGACGTCCTTCGCGTGCGTTTGCAGTTCCTGCAGCATCGCAAAGTGGCATCAGTTGGGCTCTTTCAGAGCAGTAAGCTCCGGGAACCATTCAGCTTCAGTATGCTTGTCGATCTTTCTGCATGTTGTGCGCTGCAGAAAGCGCTGCCAGGCCCCACGGAGCGCAGCACATGGCGCAGGCGTCGCACATAGCAGAACGCGGCCCCGTTTCGACGACCCATGCCAGGCGATGCTCGCGGCAGAAACGTCCTTGGCAAGCCGGGGGCAGCTGATTGGGGCCCAGATTAAGCTTCAGCAGATCCTGGAGAATATCGCGAACCCTCCTGTTCCGTCGTGGGTCGGCGAGCCGCCGAGTGCTTCGCTGCACTCGCTGGACTTGCCGAGTGTCACATTCCGGCCCCCCCTTGGCCCAGACAGCCCAGACATTGACACACCGTACCTTCATCGTACCTTCCCCCTTCTGTGCCCTGCTGAGGCACACATGGTCGCGCCGCGTCGGCCTCTGTCATACCTTCGGTGGGCCGGTGGGAGCTGGGCCTCGCAACGGTGCAGAGGAGGGCTGGACTTTTCGGAGTGGGCGAAAGCATGGCTGGACGCGCTCATCTGTTCGACTGCACGTCGGTAGGTGTCTGTGCCTTTTGGAGCCTGCTCGAGTCTGGAATCGACTGTTACAGTTCCATTTGTCGTTGGCCGCTGGGTGCTGCGCGCTGCCAGTGCTGAGTGGGTGTCCGTTTCTCCTGATCTGGACTTGTGTCTTTTGTGGAGCACTCGTCGACCTCGATCGAGTCTGAGTCAGATGCGCAAACCAGCTCACACACGAGAACGAGGAAGCAGCAGCATGCATGTTGGTATCACATCGTTCTTCTGTCCCTCGCAAAACTTGCTGCACAAAACAAACGGACAAGCTCTGCGCAACAGAACGATACTTTCGCGCCTGATCGACGACCGCGCTTAACCCCTTGCACCTCAGCAGACGAATCCAGCGAATCGACTGTCGGTTTGTCCAAGCTTTCCGCCTGTGTACGACGACGGGCCCATACGCCGGCTCCTTCGGCAGATCGCGGACCCCCTCCGGCACCCGGCAGCTGGCACTGCCTGGCAACCTTAACGCCTCGATTCTTATCACGAGCAGATCGGCGGATCTGTGTGCGTGCGCCACAGTCACACACTCTGTGTTCCAGCGCCACTCGGCAGTTTGCTCATGTGAGTGCTCACGCTGCCCGCACCAGAGATTCGGGTCCACATTGCATGCAAGGGGTCCGAGGGTGCTGTAAGAAGTGCGGGGTAGTGAATGGCGCTTTCTGCATGGACCACCGCGGGTTGAAGACGACCCTGGGCTACCACTGCGGCATGACGATGGCTCTGCGTTGAGGATGGCGGTGACGAACTGCGGACGAACATGGGCGCTTTGTAGCCTGGGGTGAATTGCGGATCGCAATCGGCGTGTGCCGTACTCATTACTCATTTGCTGCTCGCGCCGATGCTTCGTGGCCGATGACTGGTGGGCTACTAAGCCATGACCCACGCCAGTCCGCAGTCGTGTCCAGAGTTCTGCTCGCATGATCTCGCAGCACCATGCGGTACAATCGCGGACTTGGAGCGGCTGCGGAGAGTCCTCCTCAACATGGGACTAGCGCGTACTAGCGCCGTGGCACCCGTTGTTTCGGACCTCGAACTCGCGCGTCCGGGTTCTGCGAATATTGTGCCTCGCGTGCCGCAGCTGCCTCGTTTCGCAGGCAGGAAACGCAAATTAAGCAGATCGGCCACCGCCTTCATCGCCGCCCGCAGACTGTGACCAAGCCATGATCACACTGACCCCACAGCCACGGCGCCGGAAACCGCCTCCAACCGGACACACCGTGCACAAACGAGCCGGACCAGGCTTAGTCCAAAGCTACGTTCCGTCGCGGACGAGACCACCCGACGTAGCAGCAGCACACGCACTCTGCTGCACTACCCCAGCTCTACCCCTCGCGGCTCGTCCACCGTCGACCACCCAGCGAGCGTCGACGACCAACGGCAGGATCTTACCAGGGCAAGAACTAAGGGCACGCAACCGAACTCTACGCTGAGCGGCGCGTCCCTGACCCCTCGCAGAAAACCATCCAGCGACTGCATCCACGACAATTGCGACAGTCAGTTCGACAATCCCTGTCGTCCCTGGAACTCCCTGGACTCCCTGAACAGAGCTCGTCCTGAAAGCAATGACAATAATGTTACCACGAGGACCCAGACCCACTGCCTCCTCCCCTGCGCCAGCGACGCCAGTAGCGACGCCGCCTACGCAGGGCACAACCCCGCAACAACAATGGGGCCATCACCGGCATCACCACGAGCAGCCCAAGGTCCTGTCCGTAGCAGCAGTCCAACAGGACGACGACAGTCCACAGCACTTTATCAAGAACAACACTTCGCAAACACATCTCTCCTCTCAACGTCCCCCTCTCCGACGCGTCCCCACCCCACTCGACCCGTCGCTCGCTCTCTTCACTAAGCCCAAGTCGGCCATCGACACTAACCCCAGCCCGGCTACAACTTTAGTGGCCACTCCCGCTGCGTCGGTCCGGCAAGTGACCGATCCGTTTCCAGCTAGCACCGCTAAAGAGCAAGTGCATTCTTACCCCGCTGCCGACATCGATTGCGCCCCCAACGCCCCCCGCAATTACGCCAGCCCCGCCTCCGTGCAGGTCTCACGAGCGCCTTTTTCCAAACAGATCATCCCGCCCGTCACTCGCGACGCCCAAGAAGTGCACAACAGTCAGCCTCGTGACTACCGTGACCTCGACAGCGAGTACCGCGCTCACAACCAAGCGCGCCAGGCGAAAGCGTTTCCGTCTCTTGTGACCTCTGTGACTGGCGGATCGCACATATCGCACACGACGCACACGACGCACAGGCCGCACGATCCCCGCTCCAGCCTCCACCTCGACGTCCCCGTCTCTGCGTCTTCAGAGTTTGATCATTCGTACTGGTCGACCGATAGCCACAGCCCAGCGAGTCACAGCAGTCACGGCCACGCACAGAGCGCCGACACTCCTTGCACTCCTAGCACGCCTCACGCCAGTTGGTCGCCGTACGTGCCGCGCGCAGAAAAAGACGCCAGCTACGCCAGCGACGCTCGAGCCCCGCGCGCCCCGTACCCGCCTTTGTCCGCAGCACCTCTAGCTCATCGGGCTCCAGGCGCACACCCGTATCCTCTTGCACCTCCTACAGGTCCATACCATCCGTACGGTGCCTACAGTCCTTCCGGCAGCACCAAATCGCCCTACGGTCCGCCCGACAGCGCGAGTCACAGGCCCAAGCCAGTAGTTGCCGTCCCCAGTGCTGAGCAGACGAGTTTCCTAAAAACCTCGTACCCCAGTCCCCCACGAGCGGCCCCCGTCTCGTCTTCTTCAACCCCAGCCACACCGACGACCCGCCGCCGCCCGTCGTTCAGCAAGAGCTTCAGCAACCTCCGCGAGCACTTCAACCGCGGCCGTTCACGCTCATTCAGCGATCAAGGGTAAGTCTGCTGAGCAACGTCATGAGAGCTGACCTTTCAGCCACGAACCGGCCGCCTCGTTGCCACCCGTCCCGCGAGTGCCAAGCGTATACCTCGACCTCGCCACCGACCCACCCCGACACCTCCGACAGAACACCGGCGGCATGTCGCTTCTCCGCAAGATGACGAAGAAGAAGGAGAAGGAGGCGCCGAAGGTCGCGCCTCCGTCTCAAGGACAGGCGCGGAACATTCTCGCCGAGATGGGCGCCCAGAGCGAGCAGCTGCGTCGCCGGCCGACGCTCCCGACGCAGCCCCAGAAGATCCCCCCAGGCTCAGTGCAGCCCTCCGGACCGCCGTCCGCGTACCAGCAGGGCAGCCTCAGGTCGCAGGGCTCAATACGGAGCGCCGGCGCGCGCAACGTGCTGAAGGAGATGGGTGCTGCGAGCGACCAGATCCGCGCACGCCCGCCAGGCTCGCACCCTGGGCGACCTGGGCCGCGGTCCCGCCCTCGCCCGAAACGACAGGGCACATTCGAGGCGATTGTCGTCGGGCAGCTGCCGCCGCAGGACGACGACGAGACCCCCGCGCACGCTGATGCTCTCGCCAAGCTCACTGGCGAGCCTGCCATCCCCATCCGCCGCCCCCCGTCGCCCGGTACCGACTCGTCCAGCGCCCAGTCTACCCCGCCCGAGGTCTCGCTGCTCGGCCTTGAGATCGACCCGAGCGCGCTCCGCAAGCCGGCCGCCATCGAGATTGACCCCACGGCGCTGCGCCAGCCCGCTCTCGCATACGACGACGACATTGGTCTGCCTTACGACGCCCCCGTCGCGGAGAAGATCGTCCTCGGGAACGCTTATGGATCGAGCCCGAGCGACTACGGAGGCGAGGACCTGATCGACTCGTACCTGGACCGGAGCCCGACGCCGCCGCCCGCGGCCCCGCTGCCGGCACAGGTGCCGGTCAACCTGGCCCCGGGACAGGTCATGCCGAGCAGCATGATGCCGGGCCAGATCATGCCTGGCCAGGTCATTCGCGAGGTCGGCCTCGACGGAGCAGCCCCCGACGTCGTCGAGAACCACACGCGGGCGTTCCTTGCGTCTCGCGGCCTGCCCGACTCGGACGACGAGAAGAGCAGCAGCGACCACGCCGCCGTGCGCCCCTACGGCAGCGAAAGCGGGCACAGCAGCGTCGCCTCGCACATGCGCCGCGCCTACGGCTCAGACATCGGGCACGGGTCGCAGCTGTCGCACTCTGCCTCTGTCCAGTCGCACGGGAGCGTTCGCCGCGCGCGGCCGGAACACAAGCAGGTGTCGGGCAACCGGTCCCGCTCCTCGAGCCGGGCGCGGCACGAGCGCCGCGACAGCGGCGAGAAGGAGCCCGGCCAGGGCCTGTTCCGCAAGGCGTCGCAGCTCGGCCGCAAGCTCAGCACCAAGCACGCGCGCAAGTGGAGCCGCGAGATGCCGCCCCTCCCCGGCCCGCCTACGAGCTACAACGCGAGCGCGACGAGCCAGGCCGAGCAGAACCTCGAGCGCAAGTCCTGCAAGCCGACTATCCACACGAGCGCCTCGCTCGCGACCGAGATCTCCCAGGTCCGCAACAAGGACGACGCGGCGCAGATGGAGGCCCTCTTCCTCGTGTAAGGTCCACTACACACACCCTCTCGTTTCCGCAAAAGCATCATAGACACGCAGGCCCGTCTTAATCACATCTTTCATGTGTTGTATCACCCATCAGAATTCATGCACAGAGTCATACGAAAACGAGAGCAACGAGCGGAGCGAGTTGCTCATCAACCCCAACAAACAACTCACTACCACAACACAGCCACAATGCAGTCTCCCACGGCCGCAGCCGTCGCTCGGCGCAGCACGTGGTGAGTGGGTGTTTCTCACTGGTCATGGCGGAAGCAAACGGGCTCGTCCGGCACCAGGCGCGAGGCTTTTGGTATGCGGCGGCGCGTAATGACTTCACTTCACCCTGGACCCCTTGAATGTGGAGGTCGCCTAAGGTCAACAGCCTCACGACCAGACACCGATGAGACTCAGAACACCCGCCCGCCGATCAATTCGATCGTCCGGGTTCTCCGCCTTGTGGCTGAGCCGGCTGAGGTCTCAGGCTGTGACTGGTCTCACCTGTCTCGCCAGTTCAGCCTCTCAGCTCGCGCGCGTTGGCGCCGTTCTCCGACGAATGACCTATGGTGGGTCGACCGGGTCATGCTCTGATGTAACATCGGTTGGAATGATGGGTCCTCCAACTGCTGCCGCTCCGACGCTCCGGGTCGGGAGGTTGTTATGCACTGATCGACGTGGGAGGATCTCGCATCCACACCATCACCCATCATGAGCGCACCCCCTCCCCAGCAGAACGACCAGCAGGTCGCCGAGCACACTGACGACCTCCCCGATGGATGGTGAGTATCGCGTCAGCCCCCCGACAGCCGTGCCCACTACCGGTCGCTGGTCTCCGCCATTCTCCTCCCCGCCCATGTCCTCGCCTCGCGACCTCCGGTCGCTCGCTCGTCGCAGCGCTAACCCCAGGCTCCGCCAGTTCGACCCCAACTACGGCACCTACTTCTACATCAACACGAACGTGCAGCCGGCCCAGATCACGTGGACGCACCCGGGCACGAAGGACGGCGAGGCGCACCCGGAGCAAGTCCAGGCGGTGCAGAAGGTGGCGCAGGCTGCCTCCCAGCTCCCGCAGGAGGAGCAAGAGCGGATCGCAAAGCAGCAGGCCGAGTTCCTGCAGCAGCAAGCCGAGGCCGCGAAGCACGGCAAGGCGGCCGAGACGGGGCGCCACTCCTCCGCCATCGAGGAGAATGACCGCGGCCTCGGGTCCCTGCTCGGGCACGCTATTGCCGGCTCGTCGAGCGGGAAGCACTCCTCCTCCATGGGCGGCGGCGGCATGGGCTCCCTCGGTGCTGCGGCTGGAGGCGGCGGTGTGGGAGCTCTGCTCGGTAGCCTGCTTGGCTCCGCGGCTAGCTCGGGAAGGTACTCGAACAGCTACTCGCACTCCATGGGCCCGCCGCCTTTCATGATGGGCTCGGGACTCGGCGGGATGGGTATGGGCGGCATGGGAGGGATGGGCATGGGCGGCCTCGGCGGAATGGGCGGAATGGGCGGTATGGGCGGGCTCGGAGGCATGGGCATGATGGGCGGAGGCCGCATGGGAGGCATGGGCATGATGGGGCCCTTCGGCATGATGGGCGGCGGTATGGGCATGGGCATGGGCGGAAGCCCCTTCGGTGAGTGAGGCCGAGTGCCGAGCGCAGCGAGGCCAGAGTGGAGCGAGGCAGTCGGCACCACCCGCTGCTCGCTCGGCAGTTTTGTCACTTCCGAGCGCCGGGAACACAAGGGCTGACATACAGGCCTCGGCGGAATGGGCATGGGCCCCATGGGCGGCGGCATGATGATGGGCGGCCACGGACACCACGGGCACCACGACGGCGGCTTCGGTGGCTTCGACCGCGACGACAGCTTCGACGACCGCCCGTCCTTCGGCGACTTCGGCGACGACCGTCACGAGAGCGGCAACTTCGGCGGTCGCTTCTAAGCGCCCGGCGCCCGACCGAGCGGCGCAGGCGCGAGGTCGTGGCCTGACGTGATGGACCGCCGCTGGCCCGTCCAAGTGAAGTCGGACGTTACCAACAAGGAAAACACATATAATCGGATACCGTACACGATGGACATGAAGAACTTTGGAGGTCTGCGGATAACGAAGTCAGTAGGGGGTAGTCGTTGCAAGGGGCCATTAGAACTTGTCCGCCGTCTGACTGATTGCGAGCACTGACTTCGCCACTGGGTCGTTCCCCAGGGAGCCCTCTGAGCACGGTGGGCACTATCCGCTGAGCTATGCGGAGGGGCGAGATAGAAGAGGTGAGACTGCCATGGTCATGGTTGCCTCATAGAGTGACATCCATGTTGTCCCCCTCAGACCCATGTCCCCCTCAGACCAGCTCAACCGTTCTCATTCTACCAGTCATCTCACTGTCCAGAGCAGCATTCATGAGGCTCTGTGGATCACTGCTTTGGGCAGCGGAGTCCTCGTCGTCCTAAGCCCATCGCCGTCTCTGTCGACTAACTCACGACCATTGACCCATTCCCTTTCTGTACCACGCTCTTGATTTACTGTGCACTCTCCCAAGCCCCATTGCAAGACAATCGGGAGCGAAGCGCCCGGGTACATAGCGGCACCTTCGCGCTAGTCTCCAAGGAACTCGCGCCGACGGCTCGCCGTCGTGAAGGGGGGATACCACGTGACATCTATGGTGAAATGGTATCATGCATCCTTGCCATGGATGCGGTGGGGGTTCGATTCCCCCTGGATGTACTCTTTTGCCCTTCTCCTGTGCATTGGACGTCGAGAACGGTTGGAAGGAAGGCGGGGAAGGTTGTCGTTTTGCTCGGGAGGAGGTGGACGGGTGTTGGTTGGCTCAGAGAGGGGCGAGCCGCCACCGCGGTTTTGGTCCCGCTCTGCGCCCCTTGGTCTATGACCTGCACCTGGGCTCTGTCGCGCGCTAAGCTTAGATCCCAGGAGGGGGTCTGGGAGAGCGCGAGAGCGAAGCGTGTGCGGAGGCGAACACAGGCGGCGCACGCCAGCTGGACCCAGTCGCCAGGGCGACGACCCCTTCAGCGTGGAGCGTGAGCTTATCCCTCTCCCAATCCGACGGCTTTGCGCCTCAACGTACGACCCGACACGCTTCACTCTCTGAGATGAAGCACACCTCTCTCGTCCCCCTTGGCCTTAAGCCAGACGTAACGGCATGCATGAAGTGCTGGTATGAGTGACCGATGGAACCCAGACACTCTGATGTCCGGACAATCTTATCAGCGGAGACATTTTCATCTCCGCCAGATTCCGACTGCTGCAAAATCAACCGTAGCTGTCAACGCACGGTCCAGCAACCCTCTCCTTCTCTTCTCACCGACAGCATCGGAGTGCAGCCGAGAGGGTCAAAAGAGCACAAAAAGCTTCTAGCGACGAGAAGTTTCGATCTTCTGCCCTTTGGGTGAACTCATATGAGCCCAACGCTCTTCCATCTGAGCTACGTCGCTTTGTCGGGACATGAGAGCCGACAGCGGGGGCGAGCATAGGGCCGACACCGCCTTCGCTCCCTGCACCCTTGGCTCCTTTCATGTCGCTCACCGGCGATGCGCTCAACGATGCTGAGCCCGGTGGCAAAACCGAGATGCGCATTGCACTCGGCCGAGCAAATCTTATCTTTGATTTGTGCCTGGCAGCGGCAGCCATCGATGACCGATCTACGTGCTAGCTACACCGGTCTCGATGGATCCTCTGCTCATACGCTGTGCTACTGAATAAATTGCGCAGGGTGGCTGCAAGACGGCAACTGGTCAGAGGCAACAGCGCTCGATCGAGCTACCGGAGCTTGATTGCCGCTGCCCGTCCCATCTCGGATCCGACGACAGAGACGAGCCCGTATGCGGTCATGCTGTGCGTCTTCAGAGCGTGTCCGGTGATATCAATGAGCGCACACAGGTGCCGAGCTAAGCCTATCTTCATGATATCGGTGATCAGGAGACGACTGGATGCTGAGTCCACCGAGCTCAGCGTACGGGTCTAGCAATTCTGAGTCTCTGCAAGGTATATAAACGCCTGCATGCGAGCTCTTCAGACATCAGTCATCAACTGAGCTATCCAGCATGCGCTCCAACTTCATCTACATCTTCCTTTGCACCCTCCTCGTTGTCTTCGCCGCGGTCGCCCCTGCGGAGCAGCACCTCGAGCTCGAGAGCCGGGAGCAGCCTCTCGATGGTCGCGACTCCTACGACCTCAGCCGTCGGGAGGAGGCCGCCGAAGGCACTGAAGCCGGCGAAACCGCTGAAACCGCCGAGGCCGCGTCGAGAGACCGAACCGGCCGCTGTCCCAAGGGCAAGGTTCCCCGAACGCTTGGGACGAAGATCTTGCTGGACGGGTGCTCGGTTCCGAAGGGCCTTTCGTTCGCCAAGGTGAAGCGCTTCACGAGCTGCTGCAACAAGCACGATACGTGCTATGCCGCCTGTGGCAGGAGCAAGTCATTCTGCGACAATCAGTTCCATAACTGCATGTTGGGCACGTGCGGTCGCTTCAATCTGCTCTGCAGGGCTGCGGCGAACACCTACTTCAAAGCCATGAGCTTCCCGGAGGCCCAGAGGTCCTTTGACCGCGCGACCAAGAGGTACTGCAGGTGCCACTGAGCCTACATGAAACGAAGAGACTGTGCATCGCACGTCCGTAGTTAAAGACGATGAATCTCTGAATGACCCGGCGTGATACTCGACAACTCAACAGGCTGCATCGTCCGTGGCTGCCAAATCTATATACAACTCCGTTCTGCTGTATCCGAGAGCGCGTTCATGTTCCTGTTCACATTGACCGTGGCCGGGCTACGTGCCCTGCCCGTCCTTGACGCAGACGCAGCGCGCGCGCTGTGCGTCATCATACGCCTTCTGCCCGAGCACACCGACGCCGACGGTGAAGCGCTGCGCCCAGATCCAGCACTGCCAGCGCAGGGGGTTCCACCACTTGAAGCCGTTGCAGCGCCCGCCCGTGCAGCGCAGGAAGCGCACGTCGCAGTCCCACTTGCTGGCGCCGCACGTGTCGTAGCATGCGTCGTGCGCATTGCAGCAGCGACGGAACCAGAGGTCGGGAACCCACGAGCACCCGTTCGCCGTGCTCGGTCTGCCGTTCGAGGCGAGGTGGTAGCCTGTAGGGCACTTCGAGGCGTCGCTGCCACCGGTCGGCGAAAGCGAGCTGGCTGCGCTCAAAGGAGAAGGAGGAGGCGCAGGAGTGGAGCTCTCCGAGGGGTTCACCGTCTGCGAGGCCGACGATTCCTGGGGCGCCGGGGCTGCGAAGGCGAAGACGAGCGCGAAGAGGAGAACGAGCAAGAGGTGTCCGAAGTGACGCATTGCGAGGGAAAAGCTGAGTTGAGGACTGGTGTGAGCGAAGACCTCGTACAGCTGCCTTTATACACATTCCGGCGAGTAAGTTGCATCGCCGTCGAGATATCATTGCCGATTCGAATCTGCCAAGCCAGACTCTTATCATCCCTATCAGATCGCATTCCTAGCTCGTCGCAGTGAGGTATGCAGACGATCCCGAAAGCGCTGCAGGAGTGGAAGATTGAGAGACAGAGGAATGGACATCTGCCCAACACCATCAAGATCTCCCCGTGTATTCCATGCATTGACACAAGTTCAGATGGCACAGCCTCGCTGCTGCAAAGGTGCAAGCGTGACGGCTCAACGTTGCGCCGTATCCAATGTCTGTCATGAGCTCAGAGTACGCAATGAGTCTATGTCTGTGAGAGGTCAGAAAGCATATCCGTTCTCGACAGCTCCAGCCGTCACCTGCACAGTAAGCACAAAGTTCCGCGGATGTGTTAGAGGCGATCGTCGGTCTCCCTCGCCGAAGCTCTGTTCCAGCCTCGTGAACGGAGGTCCGGTGGAGGTCTGTTTTGACTCCGCAGTCCGATGCGACCGTGGGTATTTTCCGAGCGGGACGCGCAAAGCCGACCGACGTCATGTCGGCGGCCCGACGAAGTCGAGGTGACTACCGTTTTCCGTCGTTGTTTCAACTTTCTTCAGCTGATTCAAAAGCACGTACGCCCCCGATTCTCTGAGGCGCAGTAATCACCATGATCCGAACATTACGCCCCCTCGCCCGGCTACCCTCCAACTTTGGCGCCGGCCCATCGCGCCCCCTCTCCCTCGCCCGCGGCTTCCAGACCGGATACGAGAAACCTTCCTCCGGACCCGTTGACCTTGCGTACGATGTGATCGAGCCGAAGCACCCGAGCGGATTGCACGGAGACCAGTGCCTCGTTATTTGTCACGGACTCTTCGGCAGCAAGCAGAACTGGCGATCGCTGTCGAAGCGCTTCGCGCAGGAACTCGGTATGCCAGTGTACTGCCTGGTGAGTCAACCTTGTGGCAGCTACTGCCATCGAGCAAGGCAACAGACAATGCGCATAGGCTGTTCCGGCTATCTTGTGTCACGTGATGGTGCAGCTGACATCAGGACCTGCGGAATCACGGTGCCTCGCCGCATATCGAGCCGCACACGAGCGAGGCGATGGCAGAGGATATCGCCCTTTTCCTTCAGAAGCAGGGCATCAAGTCTGGTCTGAACCTGATGGGACATTCGATGGGCGGCAAGGCTGTGATGACGTTTGCTCTGAACCCGGATCTGAACGGTCCCCTGCGGTCTCTGATCTCGGTCGACATGGCGCCGTACAAGGGCAAGCTCTCGAAGGAGTTCACGCAGTACGCGGACAGCATGCTCGAGATAGAGCGTGCCGGTGTCTCTTCGCGCGCAGAGGCCGACAAGATCCTGCAGAAGGTCGAGAAGGACCTCGGCACGCGCCAGTTCCTGCTCACGAACACGAAGACGGAGAACGGCAAGATCGGCTTCCGCATCCCCCTCGAGCTGCTCAAGAAGTACCTCGACGCCATCGGCGACTTCCCCTACACCCCCGGCCAGCCCGACAGCCCGCAATGGGATGGCCCCGCGCTCTTCCTCCAGGGCACCAAGGCGCGGTACATCAACGAGCGCAACATCCCGATCGCCAAGCAGTTCTTCCCCAACATGCAGCTCGTCCCGATGGACACCGGACACTGGGTGCACGCGGAGAAGCCGAACGAGACGGTGCAGCTCGTCGAGAGCTTCATCAAGACCGGCAAGGCCACCCTCTAGATAGACCATAATGCTATGTACATTGCTTCTTGAACCTCCGCCTTCGGTTCTCTGGCTCCTGAAGGCTGGACGGACTGAAGGTGCGAGAGCGGGGACCCCACACTCAGCATGCCTTTGGCACGAATTTCTAGCCCAGCGACCACCTCCACTTTCACCAACTACACCTTCACCAAGGCGACGACGGCGGAGAGCGGCAGGAAGCAGGAGTGGCTCGTGCCGCGCCGCCCTCCCGTCGAAGCGTACGAGCTGTTGTCCCCGGCACAGCAGCGTCGAGTCGACAGATACCCCGAAGCCGAGCGAGCGGCGGCCGCCTGGCTCCTGTTGATCGATTCCGGACCAGAGTGGAGGGCACGGGCCACCCCGTGCAGAAACTGCGCCGGACAGCGCTGGCCGTGCGTCGACCCCGTCTCCCCTGGTCAGCGTCGGCGCTGTGAGGGCTGCTATCGCTCCGGGTGGGTGTGCAACGACCCCACACCATTGTGGGCTGTGCCAGCTGCGCCTCCTACACCGCGTGCGTCTGCGTCTACGCCCAACGCACCGGTCGGTCGAGCTCCGGCGCCAGCGGCACCCGTCGGTCGAGCTCCGGCGCCAGCGACACCCGTCTTCCGTCCTTCGACTGCGACAACGATTCTAGACCTCACCTCGACTTCGAACCTTGGCCGCCGACAGCGACGGGCAAGTTCACGCGATGCCGAGAGCGCTGAAGTGACCGTGGCCACCGATCGCGAGGCAGAGCTGTTCTTCGCGTCTCGCAGTACGGAGGAGGGCTCAGATGCGAACTCGGATTCAGAGGACGATATTGAGTTTCTTGGAATGAGCGAGACGCCGGTGTCTGCTCAGCCTCCGAAGAAGCGCCCCCGGAACACATCACCTCGGCCAGATCTTCTGGCGACACATGCCGCAGGGCCCAGCACCGCCCGATCGCCTCCCAGGGCTACACTCGTTGTCAACTGCTCAACCAAGTTTACGATCTACGTGGCACGCGATATCCTCAAAGCGGCCGAGCAGACTGCGCCGTCTGATGTGGCAGTATCTTGGCCGGGACGGCCTCCCCCAGGCCCCGACGTCGCACACACCGTGATGGTCCACGATCGCGGCAAGTCGATCAACATTGCGGTTTGGGACCACCGAGGCCGAACCGTCAACTACATTCACGAGACCGGATCCACCGTCAATGAGGCAGTGAAGGAAGAGGTACTACTTCTGGGGCGAGCAAGAAACCTCTACAAAGCCGAAGACGGAATCACCTTGGCTACGTGTGCTGCTCGACGCCGCCCACCCAACGTTACTCCTGGCATGTGGGCCAGCGTAATGGCAGTTTGGTTTACTCGGAACCACGGGGTTCAAGAATGTCTCAAGCTTCTCGACCAGTTCCAAATCCGACCAGCGCACGTCTGCGACGACTTGAACGCCATACTGCGCGGCGAACACTGGTCAGGCCAGTGCTTTGAGCTTCAAGGACGACCCAGGACTTCGAGGACTGCCGCCCAAGCTCCACAACGAAAAGAGCCAGCTTCAGTTGCCACCGGATCTGCCCAAATGGCAGAGACTACATCCACGTCGCCAGCCAGCGTGCCGCATGTGCCCCTACCGCCGCCTCCGTCATCGTTCCCGAACATCACTGAGACCACCGCCTTCACCCCAGGTCTTGTACGGAGGATCCTCGCTAGCGCCCAGAAGATTGCCCAAGGCTCCACCCTGTCCTTCAATGGCGAAATGATGGCTGCCGACACGGCCCAAGTAATCCTGGTCACAAACGTCGGATCATCATGGAGTATTGCTGTCTGGCGCAGCAACCCTCGCGATCTTCACTACATCTACGCACCGGGATCCAGCAACACCAAAGACGATGAAGTCAACATCGCCCAAGTCTTGGAGCGAAGAGGCATTCAGCAGAAACGAAGTGACTGGGTCACCATCCGTTGTCCCCTTGTCGAAGGCGTTGCGGGAGGCCTCTGGGTTTCAGTGATGGCAGTGTGGCTGTCGAGTCACAAGAAGTTGGGCAAGCGTCTGAAGAGTGTCCCGCGCTTTGTCGTTAGGCAGGAGGGATTTGCTCGCTACCTGAACGCGGTTTTGGGCGGTAAGCGAGGCCAGCCCGGCATTGGCTTTGGTCACGTACAATCACAGGTCAAAGAAGAGCCTGGCGCGCCTGCTGGCAGTCAGTCGGCCGCACAACCTGGAGCCAGCAACCCTGTTTCTACTGCGACTGTTGAGGCGCAGTCCAGCGATACGCGTGCCCACCGTCCGACCATCAAGATGGAGTCCTCGACACTGGTGCCATCCGCGCAGAGTAGCGGCCCCAGCGCACTGGGGTCGACCTCAAGCATTTTCGAATACACGCCGCCTCCGATGCGGCGATAGTATTTCATTAAACTGTGTGTATGCATGTACTTGTTCATCAGGCGAGTGCATGCTGTCTCCTCAGGCTCGCGACCTATGCTGTGCATGGACGAGGAAGACACAGCGTCAGTTGCGTCCGTGCGCCCACGAGGGGCGCAAGCGCGCCAGCGCTCGCCTCCTTTGGAGGTGTGACTCACCAACATCTTTCTCAACCTCCACTTCCACCTCGACCACCTTCCCCACACTCACTCCATCTTCACCATGTCCGGGCCGGCTCCCAGAAAGCCGCCCGTCGACGCCTACCCCCTCCTCAAGCCTGACGAGCAGCGCAAGGTCGACTCGGCTCCTCGTGCTGAACGGGCCGTCTTCGCGTGGCTGCTCCTCATCGTGGGTCAAGATGGGTGGCGCGAACGCAAGACCTCTTGCCTCATCTGCTCTAAGAGCGGGTGGCCGTGCATAGACCCCGAACGGCGCGGAACCCGCAAGCGGTGTGAGGGGTGCTGGATTGCTGGCTACCATTGCCATACGCCTGCGGAATCGCCTGAACCGGAGCAGACAGCGCCGCCCTCCACACCACCCCGTAACCGTAGCAAGAGGGCGAGGAAGACCCACTCGAAGCATCACAAACAGCAGTATTCGGAGTCTTCCGATGAGCACATGGACGTCGACGACAGTCCGAAGGGCAAGCAGAAGAAGAAGACTAAGCGCAGAGCCGAGAGCTGTGACTCAGAGGCGGAGTCGGGTGGACCAGGGGTGGGCACACGCAGCACTCGACACAAGGCCCAGCACATCAAAGGGCCCAGCAAGAGACGCCGGATCGAGAGTAGCCCGGAGACTAAGCAAGCGGCCTCGTCCGACATCGAGTTCATCTCTGCTCATGAGCGTGAGCGCGCGCGCATGACGCCGATCCCGCCTCGCAAGCCGGGCGACCGTCATCAAGTGAGCCACGCATCACCTAATCCCGCCCCTCCGGTTAAGACGGCGGCCGAACGCTTCCAGGAGCTCCTTGGCGACGACTCCTCCAGCGATAGTGACAACAGCAGCGACAGCAGCGATTCCGCTCCTCTGCCGCCACGCCCTCTGCCTGTCCGCCCCGTTCCAGGAATGTCCGCAACAAGAACCGCTCTTGAGCTCTCAACGTCGAAAGACCAAAGAACGCCCCGACCAACCGGTCGTCGTGACACCGCTCCTGATCAAGATCCAGACAGTTCGGACAGCTCTGACGATAGCCGTGGAGCTGGAGCTGCGCCACGTTGGAAGTACAGCAAACGAGAGCCGAGCAAAGCTGCGAGCGAGGCCGATGCGCAAGATGGCAAGGAGATCGCAATCGACAACGAAGCAGACGAGCTGGATATAGACGTGAAGAAAGAGGACGAAGTGGGAACGCGCACCCAAGCTTCTGCCCGCCGCATCAAGCAGGAGCATGAAAGGCCTGCGAAGCCTGAAGCTCCATTACCTTCACACGAGACACACCAGTCCGTTCCCCCACCGCCGGTTATCTTGGACAATTCTCAGCAGCTCACTATTACTATTGTGCGCCAGATCCTGACGATTGCCCAACAGTCAGCCTCTCCTTCTTTCGCTCTCTCATTTGACGGCGATGCAGCAGCCGGGCTGAAAGATAAAACAGTTATCGTGGTGCCAGAGACGACCCTGGCGAACGGCGACGTTGTCCCGTGGCACGTGCTGCTCTGCGAACGTGGACAGAGTCGGGTGTACGTTGTCTTCAAGCGTCACGTCCCTACCCTCGAGGACTCCCCTCACTCGCTTTACGCAGTGAGAACCCGCTACCACACGATGCCACGCAGTCTTGGACTTGCGGTGCCGCAACATCCCTGCCTGAATAATTGGAAGCCTTGCAGACAACTCGGCAGCACTTGTGGACCACTGTGGACCACCGTTGTCGCCGTCTGGCTTACCCGGGGTGGAAATCTCAGCGAAAAGCTCGATAATCTCAAGAAACTCCGCATCCGCGAGGACTACGCTATCGTGGACCTGAATAGGCTTCTGCAGGGCCAGGAATGGACCGCTCGCAGCCTTTCAGGACCATCACTGGTCGTTTAGACGTGAATGCACCCTCCACTTCCGCCCCCCGCTCTTGTCTGTGCGCAGCACACGAATGTGAGCCCTCCAATGTGCCAGAGCCCGCAGCAAGTGAATACGAGCACGACAGTGAACCTCACAGCGAAGGAGACGACGAGACAAGTACCTGTCTTCCTCGGCAAGCAGACCGCCGCACTGAGCTCCGAGGACAATCTTTGTACACTACCACCATGCTCATAATGGAGCCCACCTGATACGTCTGCGTACGTCTGCATTGTCTCATAACTGACTGGTTGGTACAAGCTGGAGTCGCGCAGAGGATTACTAGCATCTGTTTGGATTGTCAGCGGCGCTCAAGCAGAAGTTGGTCGTTGTTTATCTGGCGATCTGCGGCTCCTTTCTCGGCACCAATGAGTCAAAGACAGTGCGTGTGGTATCCGTGCGTCCACGAGGGTGCGAGGCAGCTTGTGCACCCCCTTTATTGTTCGTGTGACTCACCGACTTTCTCAACCTACTCATCCACCTCGACACCTGCGCTCCATCAGAATGCCGGGACTGACCCCCAAGGAGCCGCCCATCAAAGCATACCGACTCTTAAAGCCTGACAAGAGGCGACAGGTTGACGCTGCCCCTGCCGCCGAGCGGGATGTTCTGGCGTGGTTGCTCCTCCTCGCGGCTGGCCAGGATAGCTGGCACAGGCGCAAGCACCCCTGCCTAGTCTGCGAGAAGAGCGGATGGCCATGCCTTGATCCCAAGTCCCCTGGCAACCGTATACGCTGCGAGGGGTGCTACCTTGCCGGCTACCATTGCCAAACCATTCCCTCACGACTGGAACCCTCGACAAACGTGGGCAGCACTCCGAAGGACAAGGACAGTGGGAGCAGCGAGAAGACGAAGAGGATAATTCGCAGGGTATACAGCTCAGAGTCTGACTCGGACTCGCAGAGTTCAGTCTCTGATGCTCGACAAAGGTCTCCAAAGAACGACAACGCGAAAAAGAGAAACCGCACCGACAGCAGCCCGGCGACTCCCCATCAGGCGTCTTCCTCAGACATCCAGTTCTTCGTTGCCTATGAGCCTGAGGAGACGCCCATGACCCCGACACCTCCCCGCGAGCTGAGTCACAGTCCTCACGTGAACGCTTCGCCACCGCCAGCCTCTCCGACCAAGTCGACCAAGACTGCAGTAGAGTTTTTCCAGGAGCTTTTCGGCCACTACGCTTCCAGCGATGAAGACAGCAGCGATAGTAGCGACTCCGCTCCCCTTGCCCTTCGCCCTTTGCCAATCAGTCCAGTTCCGGCGCTAAATGCACCAAGCCCAACAACTAAGGCCACCGCACCGGACAGCGGAGAAACCCACCAACCAACCGCTCGTCTAGAGACTCCTTCTGACGGACAGTCTGAGCTCTCGGGATACTCAGACAGCTACAACCCCCTCACCCCAGCGGCTGCGCCAAGTTGGAAGAGTAGCTGTAGCGAACCAACCAAGGAGCCCGGCAAAGAGCTCAGAGAGAGTAGCGAAGGCATCAACCCAACTGGGGGAAACACTGAGGAAGATGAGCTGGAGCTGGATGTGAAGGAAGAGCAGGAGGAGTTCTGCGGTCAAGCACCAGACAGCAGCCTCAAGCAGCAATATGACAAGGCCGACGCCTCCGACGCCTCCGACGCCTCCAAAGCCCCATCACCTGAGGAGACGACGCAACAGCCCCCTTCCTCGACCCCAATTGTCCTTAACAGCCTCCAGCAACTCTCCGTTCTGAAGGCGGCCCAAGACACGGCACAGCCCTCCTTCGCTCTCTCGTTTAATGGCGAGAAGGCGGGATCCGGGGGAAAGACAAAGACGACAGTCATCGTTGTGCCCGCGGCAAGGAGCTGGACCGACGAGATGGTCCCCTGGCACCTTTTGCTCTGTGAGCGTAGCACGAACTGTGTGATGGTCATCTTCAATTCGCAAGAACCACACAACAACGACCAGGGACTCTACTCCACCTCGGCTCTGACTAAGACACTTCCCCAAGGATACCTGAACGGACTCGAAGTGCCCAAAGCCCCGCAGACTGTAGTATGGAAACCGTGCAAGAGTCTCGAGGGGATTTCAGGACCAGTCTGGACCACTTGCGTGGCGATCTGGCTCTCGCGTGGCGGAGACCTGCACGAGAAGCTCGAGAACCTCAGCTCCGTGTCCATTCGCGAGCAGTTCGTGATCCCCCAGTTCAACAGTCTCTTGCAAGGACAGAAGCTGGCGTCGACCTGCATCAGCGTGAACTAAAGGGCCTCCACCCCGACGAGAAGGACGACAACAAAAGGATACCTTTCAGCCGAAATCCTTCAGCCACCACATCTTAAATCCCCAAATCTCCAAAAATCCTCAGGACATCTACACTCTCAACATCCTTCCTCAGCTCTGAACAATAAACCCAGATAAGCACAACAACAAGGACTCCCGCTTCGCTTTTAATCAACCGTTCGTGTACATTTTCACTTTGTAAACACCTTAGCAGCTCCGCCCCATCCTCAGGACTCTCCACAGGTGGAGAGCCAGTTCATCACTCTGGTACTGGCGCAGCCCCGCCTGCATCCACGTTTGTACCACCCACCAAAATGTATGTATCGCACTGGACGCTCAAGCCGGCGTCAGTGGTGATCAGTGAGGAGGGCATCCAGGAAGTGAACATATCACTCATGCAGGGTATGCTATACACTAATGATACAGAATGGACCGTCTACTCCTCGTCCTCGTCCTGGTCCTCGAGCACGCCCTTGGCGGCCCAGAAGTCTCTCCTGCGCTTCGCCGCGTCGCTCTTAGCCGCTATCCGGTCCTCAATCGCGCCTGTCTGCTTGGTCAGCGGTGCTGCGCTCTGTGCCTCACTTGCCTGCTGCTTCTTCTTCTTCCCGCGACTGCGGCGCGCGGACTTGCTCGGCACGGGGCCGGAACCGTCGCTATCGCTCCCGACGCTGCCCTGTGCGGAGCTGACGCGGCTCGACACGCGGCTGCTCACGCGGCTCGACGCCTTGCTCGCCTGTGCGCTGGCGGGTGCGCTGCGCGCCTTCGCCTTTTGTGCCTTGCTGGGCATCGCATACCGCGAGTCCTCCGGCGGTGGGGAGAACTCGTCCTCGCTCACGGAGCGCGGGTCGCGTATCCGCGCCGCTAAGGAGGGGATGCCGGCTAGGCTTGAGCCGCGCTCGACGCCGACGACGCCGTCGTCTACGCTGCTGGCTGAGGAGTAGTTGTCCTCGACCTCCGAGTCGTCGACGTTGATCGAGCTGAACCCTGCGTCAGGGGCTGGCGGTTCGCGCTCCGTGACGCCCGAGCCGAGCTCGCCATCGCGGCCCTGCAGCTTCGCGAGCCGCCGGTCCAGCACCCCGCTCTCGTCCAGCGACCGCAGACCGTGTCGGAACTTGGTCGTCTCCTTGGTCACACCCATAATGGCACCGAGGATCGTGAGGGTCTGCGGGTCGAAGTCGTCTCGGTTCTTGGAGCGCAGCCACTCCTCGCGCTCGATCAGGCGCGCCTGCAGCAGGTCGTATGCGCCGCCGAACGTCATCTTGACTTGCCGGATGCCGAAGGAGGACTTGGACACGTCGTTGTCCGTGTCCTGCGGGTCCTCGATGCAGAGCAGGAACGGCTGCGAGTCCAGGTACCACCCCCGGGACCGCTTGGTGAAGTAGCGCCCGCCCTTGCGGATGCTGATGCCGACCTCGTCGTAGTTGAACGACCGGCCGTAGAGCTCGAAGAACTCTACGAGCAAAACCCCAAGGTTCTTCACCGGGTCCATCTCCCCGTGCCGCACCTTCGGGTGCATCTGGAGGAAGCTGAGCGCGAGGCAGATGACGGAGTACGATCCGAGACCGCCGGTGTAGACCTCGTTCATGGAGCGCTGGGACAGGAACGCCTTGATGACGAGAATCAGCTCGCGAGCACCGGGCAGAGCCTTCAGGTAGTGGTTCACGATCTTGACGGCACTAACGCCGTTCGTCTGGTTCAGGCTGATGTCGACATTGATGCCGCCCTCGGTCGTGACGAACTTGATGATCGGGACCTTGGCTCTCGTGATGACAGCGACGGTCTCCGTGATGTGGTTTCCCCGCATCATGCGCGCGAGCTGGTGCAGCATCGTCACCTTGTTCTTCTCCGATAAGCGCGGCGTTGACACGACGAGATCGATATCGCCTGTCGGGAGGTACAGCTGCGTCTCCCATGAGCCGAACGGGGTCACTGTCGCATCACGCCACTCCTTTCGGATGATGTGCGTGATGAGGTCGATCATCGTCTTGCGGACGTGGAACTCGTGCTGCGTCGGAGACATGTGCTTGTAGAAGGCGTGCACTTCGGCGTTCAGCCTGAGGTCAGCTCGGCGTGATACAATGGTGAGCTTACAGAGCTGCTGGGTCGTCGTAGTGCTGCCAGTCGACGTCCTCGGCCCATGGAGCAGCACGCTCTGCCGCCTTGCGCTCTTCCTTCAGATTCCGCGGGCCAGGCGCTCCATCTTCTCCCTTTTGCCGCTTCCCTTCCGGCTGGCCGCCCTCGGACTTGCGCTTCTTGCGCTGCTGTGGGCCGTCTTCCCCAGCGCTTGGAAGCGGCGATTCGATGTCGAGAACGGGCGGAGGCGAGGATTCGTCCAGGTCTATCGTCTCTCCCGGGCCGAGCTCGAAGCTGATAAAGTCGTCGCCTGTGGCGAACGACTCATCCATGTTGGCCGCTGTTGTTGGTCGATGGCCACTCGGGCCAGACTGTATCGCTTAGGGTTGGTGTTGTCTAGGGTTAGCACCAAGCAGTAGCTGGTCGTTAACTTTTGAAAACAGTGAGCCAGGGCGGGAGAGTGTTATCATTGCGTTCACGTGCTGATCACGTGGTCCCACGTCATTCTCGCCGCTGAGATGACTCCGCTGAGATGAACAAGCTCTGGCCACTCTGGGGCGCCGGCCAAGCGACCAGCCGCCGCCCGCTTGTTTAGTCAGTGCGGGTGCGGCGGGCTGGATGACCACAACACAGCGCCAGGACTCATTTCGTTATCGACACCTTGTCCACCACCCTTCACCACATCTCTTGCTCACGACGCATACACAACGACTGGAACGAGGCACGCATTCAGCACTGCTTCCTCGCTCTCGCAACTCCGGCCTTCCTTCTTCCTTCCTCCCCACCTCCGTAACCTTCCTCCCACCACCCATACTGGCCAACTGAGTGGCGATGGCTGAGGTCGCAGCGCGCAAGCGTGCGCGCTCCTCGTCGCCCGTGTGCGATGTGCTCGCATCCCCCCTGGAAGTCCTTCTGAAGCGTCGGCGACGAGACTTGTCTCGCACGTCGTCGGTGGCGTTACCTCCGCCGTCACAGCCAGTCTTCCACCCGCCAGGCGGAGACGCCGCCATGCCGTCCAGCTCTTCCCCTGGTCTGCCGGCGTCTTCCTCACCCGGATTTGAGAACTACAGTCAAGATGTCGGCTCCCTCCGCGGAATAGAGAGGCGTAGGACACGCAACTGGGAGCGCCTGAATGCACCGGCACTGGCGGGGCCGAGCTGCGAGCCCGACTCGTCACCCGTCGCCCGCCGTAGTATGAGCGACCGACACCTCGTCTCCTCGAGCCCTGTCCGGCACCAACCCCCGGCGCCCGTGTTCCGCGACGAGTGGAGCGCAGAGGAGCGCCTCCGGGAGTGGGGCGACGAGTACGCTTCGCAGAACACGGTGCTGCATTCCTTGGTGAGTCGTGTGTGTGGTGCATGGCGTGGTGTGGTCGGTCGGCCGACCAACTCAGCTTGCGATGGTCATATGTTCAATTAGCTAACAAGTAGCACCTCGCTCGTCTGGAAAGCCAACAGTCTCTGCACAGTCTGCACTCGGTTGCGAGTCCGTCGTACCAGCCGTTCGACTTCGCCGAGCCAGGGTCGTCCCCGGCGCCGATCGCACCAACGCCTCAGCGGACGCCAGCAAGCGTGAACCCATGGCGCACGCACCAGACGCCCGGCTTCACTCCCGGCTTCACGTCAAGCGAGTATGTGTCCTCGCCTTTATTCTCGCCGCCGCCCCACGCCGGCCCGCACCACACGCACGTCACGCCGAGCCGCGGAGAAGGACACGGCGAGGTACGCGCCAGCTACGAGGAGACGAACCGCCTGCTTGCCGAGCTCAACTTTGCCCGTTTACGCAGACACGACGTGATGAGCTCCTCGCCCCCGCCGCCGTCGACGGACCCTGCCATGGACGAGCAGTGGTAGCCAGCCACAGTGGCAACCAGTCATCTGGAGCTAGTGGCGAGTGCGGCGAACATGTTGTCCCACGAAGCACTAGCGAGCGAGCAGGCCAAGTCACCCAACAACAACGCAATCAGCATGTACCTTCCCCCCTTCATCTTCCTCGACTTTGTGACATTAGACATTCCTTCCTGCACTGCGCACTTTGCACACACACCTTTGTACATCGTTCCTCAACAAGCATGTTAGCATTGCCCATTCGAAAGCTTGGACTGCACACTGTGTACATCTTCTAACTGCTGAAAGCCTATCTACACTAAAATTGAAGCGTCGGTGGACACAGATCTACGGTTACTCGCGAGAGACCGCCACCTAGACCTTGGCCGCCTTGTTGCTACCAGCTACGTCCTCAGCCTTGCGCTTCTCGGCGCCGAGCGGCTCGATGTCGAGCTTGGGGCCCTTGGGCACGATGCGCCTCGGGTTGATCTGCGTGTGCGAGTAGAAGTAGTGCTCGCGGATGTCTGTGGTGTGAGCTTTTCCTGCGGCTCTGCAGCTGTCGTGGATCCCAGCCTCCCTGAGTAATGACGGCGATCACGACGTTCGCGGTGATTGCGGGCGCAGGCACAAGGGGAAGGGGATCTGGAAAGCTTATCGGCGGCCTAACGGCTACCAGACTCTACTCACGGTCAAAGTGCGTCGTGTCCTTGAAAGCGGGGTAGTTCCAGTAGAGGTTCTTGAGCCAGCGGTTGAGGTGGGGGTAGTCGTGGCGGATCTGGCCCCAGTTGGTCTTGAAGTGAACGTAGTACACGGGGTCGAAGCGGACAATGGTGGTGTAGAGGCGGACGTCGGCCTCGGTGAGCCTGCCGCCGATGAGGAAGTCGCGTCCGTCGCTGAGCAGCTCCTCGACGCGGTCCAAGCTCTTGCCGAGGGTGTCCATGGCGTCGTCGTACGCCTCCTGCGTCGTAGCGAAGCCGCACTTGTACACGCCGTTGTTGATGCCGTCGTAGACCCACTCGTTGAGCGCGTCGATCTCCCCACGCAGCTCCTCGGGGTACAGGTCGAGCTCGCGCTCCTTGGATCCCTCGGGGAGGAGAGAGTTGAAGGCGCTGTTGAAGTCGCGGATGATCTCGGACGACTCGTTGCTGACAATCGTCTCCGTCTGCTTGTCCCAGACGATCGGGACCGTGAAGCGCGCAGAGTAGTCGGGCTCCGCCTTCTTGTACAGCTCGGACAGGTGCGTCTTGCCGTACAGCTTGTCCGCCGTCGCGCCCGGGAAGGTCTTGTTCGAGTGCTCGCTCCAGGGCGCGGGCGGCTTGGCCGCGTCCTCGGGCGTCTCGAAGTGCCAGCCGCCCTCGAGGAGGTGGGGGTGCACGACGGAGAAGTCTGGCGTCAGCTAGGATGGACACGAATGAGAGCTTGTCGCCCAGCCCTACTCAGGGAGATGGTGGGACAGGCGCTCGTACTTACCGAAGAAGTCGTCGAGGCCCTTCAGCTTGCGCACGATGAGCGCGCGGTGCGCCCACGGGCACGCGTACGAGACGTAAAGGTGGTAACGGCCCTTCTCGGGGGCGAACTTGCCGTTGGGCTCGATGTGGTCGCGGAACGACGACACCTGGCGCTTGAACGAGCCGTCCTTGGAAGCCCAGTCGGTGAGACCCATTTTGCTTGTTGTGGATGAGAGGGTGCGAAGGGGTTGAGAGGGGCGAGAGAACTTGGGCGTGGAGACGGAAGGTCTGGTGGGAGTGGTGGTGGTGTTGTTGGTGGAGAACTTGCGGACGGCGCACAGAGAGGGATGCGCGATGCGAGGAAGAAGGTTTGAGGAAGTTGCGAAGTTGCGGACAGTTGTTGACAGCATGAGTTTGGGGAAGGTGGGAATCCACACCCCTTGTCTTATATCGCGGCCGTGGATCGCTGCCTTGTTCGGGCCCAGGTGGTGCAGTGGTGCAGATGCGGGGCTCTGCTCCGGTGCGGTTGCGGCATTGGGCGGGTGATGAACTTGCATGTCGCCGAGTGCCGAGGCCTTTGCTCCCAGCCAACGACAATCCAGCACGCGGTATGGGAGTGCTGACACATGATCGGCCACTTCCCAGCTCAGAGTGACGTCACACAGGAAATTTCAAGATCCTTAAAAGTCCTCGCCTGCCGACGCTTAGCTCATGCGTCCCAGACATCGATAACACGAGCGCTGTCAGCGTCTGGTCAGCGCTGACACGAGCACGGGGAAGCTGTCAGTCGTGAGTCCTGCGGTTGACACAGCAATGACACAGCGTACACACATGCATGATGGTTCACGGGCCTAACTGATACACTCTGACCAGCGTCTACTTCTCATACACAGTCTTAGCGGCTGGGTGTCAGTTCCGAAAATGTGCCTGGTAACTCACCGCTGTAGCTGTCAAGAGCTGCCTCAAAGTGCTTCTCGATTACAGCGATGCTGCCCTGCGTCGTGGGGCCGAGGGGATGGTGGTCTCCGCGCCTTTTCCCAGCCTCGTCGACCATGAGTGGCTGCGAGAACGCGTAGAGGTACGCGGGCGGGATGCCCGCAACCTGCTGAACGCTGAACGCCTGCCACACGTCAATTTTCTGCTTCTTCTCCCACTCATCAGCCCAGATTCTTGCTGCGAAGTACGCGCCAAGTTCAGCGTTTCCGCCGACGGCCGCCTCGCGGAACACGCGCTTGTAGTCGACGCAGCCGGCCGCCTCCTGGGTCTTGAGGATCTGCCCAAACAACTGCTTCAAGCCGTACACATCCATCTCGTGCGCAAGGAGAAGGGCGTGCACGATTGTCACGTCCTTGCTGGCGTTCAGCCACCCACTCGGCCAGCCACCGGGGGGCACGTCCGCGCGCTTGTGCCCGGCGAGGAAGTCGAGCATGAGCGAGATGGTGGACTCTGTGCCATGCGCGTAGTCGAAAGGGGGGCTGCCAAGATTGAGGGGAGGGTCGTACGTGCGGAATGCGGCGCCGTGACGGGTGTGCTCGCTGGTGGTGGGTCAGCTCGGCAGGGACAGTCAAGGGAGCATGGCGCGGGGTCTGAGGAGAAGGGAGACACTCACAACTCGCGCATGATATCCATATTGACGAAGAACGCAACGCGGTCTTTGGTGATGATCCTGAACCTGTGTCCAGTGCGGTTGTGCCAGTTGGGTGCGACGCGGTCGTACTCGGGCGGCCAGGTGGCCATGCTGATCCACATCTCGAGCTCCTTGACCAGCACGTCCTTCAGGTGCTTGACGGGGTAGGTGTTTGGCTTGGTGGGCGTGTCTTCCCCGGAAGCGTCGGTGCGCTGGCGCTTGGAGGCACGGTTCTCGTCTTTAATGTCACCGCTGTTGGTACTCGATTCGCCGGGCTTGCTGTCGGTCTGTGTCTCCTAGACTTTGCGATCGCGACGACGGCGGCGGTTGCCGAACATCTTCTGCGCAAGCTCGTCGGCCTCGTCGGTGTCCATCCACAACTCCATGTTGAACCTGCCCTTGATACTATTGAGCTCCCTCTCAATGTACTCGGTGGCGTCGATGACGTCGACAGCCGGAGTGTCGGTGTGCTCCGACTCGGGCATTGTGGAAACTGGTGGTCGAGCTGATGGAGTAGTTGACGGATGAGGATGAGAGGATAGTGGTGGTCTGTGCTGACCCTGTAAATGGCTTGATCGAGCGTGGGTCGCGTGGTTGACGTCAACTCTCCGTGGCGGTTGAGTCATGTGCTCTCCCTCAAGGCGTGCAGGTGAGGCCTGCGCCCTCTTAACGTTGCCGCAGTGATCAGCGGGAAAGGAGTCTCCACCTTGTCAGCTCCTGCTGAGTTCTCTGTCTGGCTTCCCTGCAGCTGTCTCTCTGCCTTCCTTTTATCTCTGTCAACTCCCCGAAAGCCTTTGTTGCTGTACGCTAGAGGGCTGACCACTCGCAAAGCTAACAGACAGTCACTTCCCGATCTGGTACCTGAGCTGGCCTCGAGCGTGGGGGATATGCTGGGGGTAAGCTAGTCGCCATTCGCTCGAGCTCACACCCACCAGGGGAATCGTTCTCCAACGGCCGCTGCCGTTCAGTCTATGTGGAGACCTCTCTCGTAAGCTACCACGGACTCCGTTCCAAGCTGACGAGCAGATATTCACTTCGAGCGAGCTGGGGCGGCAAATGCAGTAAAAAGGTGGGTGAGCGACCGTTGTCCCCACGTCTTGCTTACAGGCAGCCGTGGCATCCCACAACGCACTCCACAGCTGGTAATCAGGTGAGCTGATTACTCTATTGACGCAGCTGACCGCCAGGTAGAGCACTCCGCAAAGCAGGGCGGAGCCTCACATCAGCTGGATGCCTCGGTAAGCAAGCTAACGAGCAGCAGCCAAAGAGTTTAACCAGGCGTTCGGTTCAGTCGCACGGATAGCCGTACCAGGCCAAGGGACCTACACCCAAGCCGACAGACAACAACGTAACCGATCAGGTTAGCTGAGCACCAACCCCCTCCTAGCTGACGGCAACCCAGAAGAGGGCCCGGCTAGATGTGAGCTACCTCCACGATATCGTTACCCCGACACGCAGCAAAGCCTCCGGCGAAGGTCAGCTCGGCTGGCTCCAGCAAGATAGCTGACAGCCAGGCCCCCGCTCTCTGCCACTTAGTCAAGGATAACCTGCACAGTGACAAGCAGCATGGCGCGCCAGCCGGAAAGGTCAGCTAATTCATGTAGGTCGATTGAAGCTGATGATCAGTGCCAGTCCTCACCAGTGAGCTTGCTCGAAAAGCAGCAGCTGACCGCCAGGACAAAGCAGAAGAGGTTGGCTTGAGTTGGTGTCTCCGCAGCTGACGGACAGCTGGCCACCATGTGCATCTGTGAGCATACAGACACCCTATCGGGCTGTTAGCTGAAGGCTTACCACAGGTACCTGGTCAGCTAGGTTTAGCTCTCTGCCCAGCTGACAACCAGCTACGCTATCTGCATCAGCGAGAGATTGTGAGCTAGTTGGCGCTTCCCCCATGGAACTAACAACAGTGAGGGAGCTGGTGCCCCACCGTGAGCTGATGAACAGCTGCCCTGCCCCTGTAAGTGAGCTGTGGTTTGCCGCTTCACAGCTAATAGACAGCGCATCAAGCGAGCAGTCACAGTAAGCTGTGGACCGCCGCTCAAATAGCTGACGAGCAGCGGGCCGCCCACTGCCCCAAGAGGTTCTCGTGAACTGCTGTCTTGCTCGTTGAAGCTGATAGACAGTCTTAGTGAGCTCCACAATCTGTGCGGAGCTGATGGTCAACCAACGACAGCGAAGGTCAGTTCAACACTTCGTATCCGAACTGACAAACAGAAGCCAGCCAGCGGCGTGTAAGCTCCGTAGCCCACGCTGACAGCTGACCCGCAGCTCGCGCTCCGACAAGAGGTGAGCTAGGTATGCCACGAGTGTAGCTGACAATCAGACGCTTGTACCATAAGCTTCGGTGAGCTTCATACGTCTCCCCCAAAGCTAATAGAAAGCACAGCACCCCTACGGCCCCGGTAAGCTCCGATGTCTTCATGTGTCGAGCTGACGACAAGCGCTCTGCAACAGCGTCACAGCGCTGTTGTAAACTTCTCTCAGCTTTGCCAGCTAGCAGACAGACTGGGACCGTGCCAGTGAGCTTGCATGTACCGTCGATAGCTGACGATCAGCACATCGAAAGGAGGGTCAGCTTTCCAGATCCCTCCTTAGCTGATGTCCAGCTATCCTGCTACTGCGCGGGTGAGCGCGAAGAGCCCTAGGCGTAGCGAACAGCCGGCGTCGTATGACGTGCCTGGACGCGTGAGCTGCCGCGCCTTTCGAAAGCTGACCAACTGCCACCCTGCGTGTGTCTGTAAGCTTGCAGCATTGTGTCTGGGCTGACGGCCAGTCTATCGCTTATCAGTCGGGTGCGCTAGAGGGTCAACGTCTGGTAGCTGACGTCCGAAGGCTGCACCGGTAAGAGCTGTGCTCCAACCAAAGCAGCTGACCATCAGAACAGGGCAGGCAGCACAGGTCAGCTTCATCTCACCATGCCAGCTAACAGGCAGTAGGCCACCGTAAGCGCCTGTGAGCTCATAGACAGTTCAGTTGCGCTTCAAGCTGACACGTACAGCAAGCAATGTGAGCTATCTGCCAGCCCCGCAAGCTGACGTCCAGTTCTGCAATTGGGCTACTGAGGCATCGGCGAGCTATGCGACAGCGGTTCGTCAGCAGACATGCAGTGCAGCTTGAGCGGTGACATGTGAGCTAGCTCCCATGCCCCATCAGCTAACGGACAGCACCAGTTGGATGCTGGTGAGCTGTATTTAGCCCGCCCTTAGCTGACAGACAGTACACACAGCATGAAAGGTACGCTGGCAGCAGCAGTTCACAGCCAGACGACCAGCGCCGGTCAACTGCGGCCATGCAGCTCCAGTGAACTCACACTTCCACGCTGCAGCTGACAGACAGTTGCAACCGTCCGGGTAAGCTGACTGTTGGTGTCCGTACAGTAGCTGACGACCAGCCCGTCACAACGCCGACGTAAGCTATGGGCGTGTTTCCGGAAGCTGACCCACAGCTGTCCTTCAACTGTGCGGGTGAGCTTTTCAGGTCTGTACCACAGCTGACAGCCAGCTCGTCTGGTCTGCCTCTATCATGGTCAGCTTCGATTGATGTGGCGAAGCTAATCGACAGCTGTCCTCCAGCTGTTTGTAAGCTTTGCTATTTGTAAGCTTTGGGATGGGTTCCTCAGCTGACCGCCAGTCTATCGACCGCAGTCGAGTAAACTATGGTCGTTTTGTGTGGGTGGCGGCTAGCCGTCTTGTCCAGTGAGCTGTTCACTCGTAGGCGGCAGCTAACAACAGCATGGCGTCTTGGAGGTGAGCTATCTCCAACCCTGCGAGCTGACGAACAGCCAGCAGTTGGAGAAGTGCTGGTGAGCTAGGACCGCTAGCAAGTGATAGCTGACGGCCAGCCGCCTTATCCAGTGAGCTGGCAGACTCCAAGGCGTCAGCTAATGACAGCCCAGTACATTGACGGCAAGCTGGTCCCGCCGCTAGGAGAGCTGACCACAGAGAACAGTCTGGAGAAGTGCTGGTGAGCTACGGGTCGCCCGCCTCGATAGCTGACGGCCAGCCGCCTGGAACAGTGAGCTGTAAGTTCTTACGGCGCAGCTGATGACGGCACGACGCATGAAGGTGAGCTGGCCGTTTGCTACGCAGCTGACGAACAGCCAACAGCCGAGGAACTGCTGATCAGCTACAAGGCCCTGCTGTGGATAGCTGACGTCCAGCCGCCTTATCCAGTGAGCTGTCAGTTCGAAGGCTGCAGCTAACAACAGCACGGCGCATGAAAGGTGAGCTGTCCGTAAAGTGGTAGCTCACGAACTGCCCCAAGGTGCTGGAGAACTGCTGGTGAGCTGCCCAAACTTCCGGTGTACAGCTAACGGCCAGCCGCCATATCCAGTAAGCTTATGGACCGTCACGCCAGCTAATAACAGCACAGCGCATCGACGGTGAGCTAGCCTGCCTGCTCGCTATAGCTGATGAACAGCCAACAGCTGGAGAACTGCTGGTGAGCTGCCTGTTCCACAGGTGATAGCTGACGTCCAGCCCCCGGCTTGACAGGTAAGCTGTACTATGTCCATGCACTAGCTGATGACCAGTATGGCACCAACGGTGAGCTACCCTTAGTGCGTGATAGCTGACGAACAGCGAACAGCTGGTGAACTGCTGGTGAGCTGACAGAAACGCCATGAGCCGATAGCTGACGTCCAGCTGTCTCAACCAGTGAGCTGTCAAGTCTAGCACGGCAGCTAATACCCAGTACCGCGCATTGAAGGTGAGCTAGTCTCCTCCCTACGTAGAGCTGACGAACAGCCAACGGTTGAAGAACTGCTGGTAAGCTGGATAGAACCCCAAGTACTTGATAGCTGACCTCCAGCCGCCTTAACCAGTGAGCTGTCAAGTCTTGCACCGCAGCTGATACCCAGCACAGCGCACGACGGTGAGCTGGCCGTCTGCTACGTAGCTGACGAACAGCCAACAGCTGGAGAACCGCTGGTGAGCTACGATTCATCGGACTCGATAGCTGACGCCCAGCCGCCTTAACCAGTCAGCTTTAAGCGTGCTTCGCAATAGCTGATACTGTAACAGCCCGGTGCATTGACGGTGAGCTGCATCCGAGAGGTAATGCAGCTAACGTACAGCGAACAGCCGGAGGACTGCTGGTGAGCTACGGATCCTTCGCTCAATAGCTGACGCCCAGCCGCCGTAACCAGTTAGCTGTCCTGGCTTCGCCCAAGCTGATGACCAGTCCGCCTCGCAAAGGTAAGCTTTGGAGCGCGTGGCTGCAGCTGACATGCAGTGGCCAGCACCGAGGGATGACGGTGAGCTGGACAGCCACCCGGTAGCTAACAAGCAGACACTTTACTCGCCCAAGTTTTGAGAGGCTTGAACGTGGCCGATGGTAACTGTAAGCTCACCGACGCATAGCTAACGAGCAGGCTCGACGCCTCATCCTCGCTCCGTCCAGAATGCAGGTATCCTGTTTGTTCGCGCAGTTCAGCTCACGACCAGACACCTCCCCTAGCACAGCCAGATAGCCCAAGCGGAGACCTGGAGACATGCAAACCTATGCATACGGATTCAAAAGGGTACAACGGACAAACAAGAAGGTGGTGGTTGGGTCTGCTCTGGATTGCAAGTGGGTAGGATAGGGGTAGGGGTAGGAACAGTGATGATGATTGCTGCACGTCGAAATGTCCTTGTGCGAGCTCAGCTCGCTTCAGTCCTGGCGATTGCTCTCGTTCCGATCGCTCCGGTCGCTCCGGTCGCTCCGGTCGCTCCGATCGATTCACTGACGCCGGCGCTCGCTCCGCTCGCGCATGCTCTTAGCTCCGGATCGGCCTGAGACGCTCGCGCTCACGCTCGGCAGCCGCCGGCTTCTCCTTCTCCTTCCCGTCGCGCTCCTTCCTGCTGATAGCAGTCGCGATGGAGGACATGCCGCCGTGCGCGCGGATCTTGGAGAGAATGTCGCGCGCGTAGTTGAGTTTCTGGAGCGTGGACTCTACGCGTTTCCGGTCCTTCGGGTCCTCGGGGAGCGGGCCGAGCAGCGCCTCGAGGCTCCAAGTGCGGAGCACGTAGTGCTTGTCGATGACGCTCACCACAAGCCCGTCAGACGAGAGGATGAGCTTGGTGTGGTCGTAGAAGTTGAACTGGAGCAGCCCGTTGCTGAGCCGGAACAGGATCACGTGCTTCATGCGCAGGTACTTCTCGACGAAGACCATGCCCTTCGTCCGCTCCCCATCTACCCAGTTGTAGGGGTAGTCGCCGAGCAGCTTGTTCAGGATGTAGTTCTCGAACTGGTTCAGAAGGTACACCTTCGTCTTGAGGTCGGACGGCGTCCCGTCGATAGCGTAGTTGCGCCGCGTCTGCAGCGCCTTGTCCTCGGGCGAGTACGCGATGTAGTCGACGTGCGTCTTGCCGGGCGACAGCACGAGGGACGACGTGTCGTTGAAGTGCACGCTGACCGTGCCGTCGCTCATCGCAAAGCCCATCCCGTACTTGGTGCAGTAGTCGAGCCAGCTCACGACGAAGACGCGCGGCGCAGGCGGAGACAGCTCGATGTGCGGCGTCCGGAACCCGCCGTTCTTCGCCGCCTCGAACGCAGTCGCTAGGTTCGCCTCGAACTGGTCATACACATTCTTCTGCTTGCCGGCCTTGAGCGAGCCGGCAGCCGAACTGCCAGAACCGCTAGACGCGGTGGAGCGGTGTTGCGGGACGTGCGCCTCGCCAAGCGCGCGCCGCGGTGATGTCCGCTGTTCGCGGTCCCAGTATCGTGGCCGCTCGCGCTCCTTCCCGCTGCTGCGCGCCGGCGGACGCTCCTCGTCGCTTCCCTTGTCCGACAGCTTCATTCCGGCCATTTGGCTCACGATGCGCGCCTTCTGCACGGCGAGATCGCGGTCCCGGCCCTCATATGGCTTGGCGCGGTCGTCCTCGACGCCCTCGTCTTCCTCCTCGTCCTCCTCGGCGAGGCCCTCCATAGAGGCCCGCTTCTGGACACCCCTGCGCACCGGTGAGAGAGTCGCCTGCGCGCCAGCGGCGGTAAGCTTGCGCAGCAGTGATGGCTCCTTGATCGCGGTTGGAGCGGTGACGAGGGGCTGGCGCGCACTGTTGAGCAGCGCGCTGATCGGCGAGTCGGGCTTGACGGCGTTGTTGAAGTCGCGCTCCTGGGCGGCGATCGAGGTCGCGAGCTGAGAGGACGGCTTCCCTGGCGGCGTCGTGCTCTGCGTGCTAGCGCCGTCACCAATCGCACGCCTTCGCACGGCGTCGAAGTTGCGTCGGCTCTGCGTCGGGCTCATGTGCGTGTGATCCGGCGCGTTGTCGTTCGCGCTGACGGGGATGTACGACGGGAACGGTCCGTCCTGGAACCACGGGTGCTGGAGGATCTCGGGGAGCGTCGGTCGCTGCTCGGGGTCACTGTTCAGGATCTTCATGATGAGGTCCATCGCCGGTCCACTGATCTCCTTGTCGGGCGGGAACTCGTAGCGGTTCTCACGGATGCGGCGGTAGATCGCCTTGACGTCCTTGGTCTGGAACGGCGGCTTGCCGATCAGTAACGTGTAGAGGATGACGCCGACGGACCACACGTCGACCTCAAAGCTGTGCCCGTTCGTCGTGTCGAACAGCACCTCAGGCGCGATGTAGTTCGGGGTACCGCAGATCGTCTTCTTCCGCTCTCCCGGGTTCTCAATGAGCGCTGCGAGGCCAAAGTCGCCGACCTTGATGTTCATGTCCGCGTCCAGGAAGAGGTTGCCGAGCTTGAGATCTCGGTGAATCACGTTGTTGTCGTGCATGTACTGGCACGCGCCGATGAGCTGCGTCAGGTAGAAGCGCGCTTCTGGCTCCGTGTAGCGCTTGCGTCGGCGGAGGAGGTCCATGAGCGAGCCGTGAGCGCACAGCTCGAGGATCATGTACACGTTCTCGTCGTCCTCGAAACAGTCATCGAAGCGCACAATGTTCGGGTGCTGCAGCATCTGATGCAGCTTGATCTCGGCCCAGAGCTTCGTCTTGTTCTTCTTCGTCTTGATCTGACTCTTGCTCACGACCTTGACCGCACGCCGGCGTGCGCGCTCGTCGAGCACCTCGTATACTCGCGCGAAGCCTCCCTGCAGGTGTCAGCGGACGTCACGGGGTAGGTTGAATTAGCGTGACGTGGGGATCGGCGTTGCACTGGACAGCTGGACATTCGACGTGGACAGCGGCGCCGTTCCGGCTGGGCAGCCCCAAGCATTGTGCATGCAGGCATACACCTCCTCCGAACGCATCGCGGCGCCGAGGTGCACGCAAGCAGTCGAGATGAGCGCCGACGGAGTGGAAACTTTTCGGTCCGTGGGAACGAGATGGCTCGTGCCCCGTTGTTTACGTCCTTTGCATCGCTCGGCTGTGCGCTTTCGTCGTACTCACTTCTCCCAAGAATCCTGTCCTGGTGTAGACTGTTCCTCGTCCCTCATCGCGGATTTGCAGCGGAGGCGGAGGCAGGTTCTTCTTGTCCTTCTTCACCGGCGCCTCCTTCGGTCTCTGCTGAGGGTCCTTACGCCTCTGCGCGGCCTCGGCGTGCGCTAAAGCAGCGGCTTCAGCGGCGCCCATTGCTGTGGTGGTGTGGAGGGATGAGTGGAGGTGGGTGGAACAATGGAGGATGGGGTCAGCGTCGTGCAGGTGCTGTCGGTGCTGGGTGTGCTGTGGTCAATGTCGATGATGTCAATTGTCTTTGGGTAGCAGGCGACAAGAGGAAGAGGAGAACAACATGACGAGCAGGCTGCAGCGTGCTACAGTGTTTGGTGTCATTTTCGGCGGGCGGGAGCAAAACAAAAGTCAGTCGCGCATTACTGGTCTCAGCCAGGCACGGCCCATGCCTCACCCTGGCACTCTACCCTGGATGCTGGCAGTGGTGAGCGAACGACTAAGGCACGCCAGCGCAATGTTGTGACATGACCGTGACCGTGGTAGCGTCTCATGCATAATTCTGCGACTGGTTGCTTTCTCCGACTGCTGATAACGGACAAACATGTTGATGTGGGTGTTCGACTGAGCACAAATCGCTCCGCTCTCTGCTCTGGGTGGCATGTCTCGTCGCAACCAAGGCCTGAGACACCAGCGCCTGACTGCCGCATTGGGTTGTCCCGCTCGGCGGGAATTACTCAGTCGAGGGAGGGAGGGGCAGAACCAAACAGCGGCCACTGGGCGCCATGGAACCAAACAATCACAACGCCCAGGACGGGCAGGCCATGTGCAGGCGCCATGTGCAGGTCTCGCACGACCTGTTTCTCTGCTCCCTGCATGTTGTAAGCCACAGAGAGCAGGGGAGTAGCGGGATGCTGGCGAGCACCAAGGACTGCGAGGCCGAAAGAAGCCTCGTCGTCATGCTACTGATAGCCGTCCTGATTACGACGCCTCGACCGCCTTCAACAGACCCGGTCCCCGAAAAGCAGACAAAACAAGGGTAAGCCCTCCTTACGCTCGGAGTCTGCAGTGCATCCGCGCCTCTGCACGCAATGTGCAGACAAGTAGTCTGCGGGCTCGATCCAGCAGCGAAAGTGAAGTCCGAATCTGAACCCCCGATAGGCGAAAGGGAGTCGAGCGTTCCTCAGCTATCCTAATCCACCATACCTCCCATTACAAACCCGTTCCCGATTTCTAAATCTTTCGATAGCGCGGAGTCAAACAAGATCAGGGTTAAGTTCAGGGGTCGTGGTGTGGCGTTTCCTCACGACCAACCATCACGCTCATCTACATCCACACGACCCTCCCTCTTTCTCCACCGTCGTTCTGCTTTCCACAACAACTCTGCATGCATAGGAAAAGAGCAAAAGATACATCCAGGGGGAATCGAACCCCCACCGCATCGATGGCAACGATGCATGATACCATTTCACCATAGATGTAGGACGTATTAGACCACTATACTAATCGAGCTCGCGGTCGTTCCTTGTTCACTGGTGCGCGAGCGCGCTTAGGTACTCGCCCTGTGTCTGACTCGAACGCAGTTCTGCGCCTCTCGATGCCTCTCTCAGACAGCTAGCGACTGGTAGAAGTGTGCAGCGCGTTGGGAGATAGGTACAGGTTAAATGCATACACTATGATGTTGTTGTGAATTGGAAATGGATGGCATCACTCGCGAGGTGGGTGGTGGCGAAGCGCAAACGAGATGCGGACGAGCTTGGTGCGACTCCTCACCGCGATCACTCGATAGCTGGGAGTGTTGTCGACGAGTTGCTGCGCGTGCGCGAGCGCTTCCAACGAGAACTGTCGTCGCGGAACGTGACCTTCCTCTTGGGCAAGGCCATGAGGTACACGCTGTTGCCGGGCCACTTCTCCCCGCGCAGCAGCGCATTCACGTCGGCGAGGGCGTGCTCCGCGTTGATCCTGAGCCGGTCGATGCTGGCGAGGCGGGTCCAGGGGTCCATCCTCGTGAGCCAGATGAGCACGAGGCACACGACGACGTGCACGGGCATGACCCTGAGCTCGTGAGGGAGCACAGTCATCTCGAACGCGTTCGAGTGGCCCTGCGCCTTGGTCCTGGGAGGCGGGCGGATGTCGTGGCGGGGGTCCTCGGGCCCGTCGGCGATGACGAAGAGACGGCCGAGACCAGTGCGCATGTCGATCATCGTGAAGGTCCACTCTTGCTGGATCCCGTCGACCTTGGCCTCGGGCAGCGCGTAGAAGACCTGGTTCGCTGGACGCACCGACCCAGGGCGCCCGATCACGCCGACGGTGGACTTTGGCGCGCTCGCGTCGGCGGCGGCGAGGACCTTCTCCACCACGTCGACCGTCCACTTCGACCGGTCCGCGTTGAGCTTGAAGGGCGGCGGATGGACCACGGGCTTGGCGGGCGTCATGGTCGCCTCGGGATCGTCCTCGGAGTATACGGCGGTGGTATGGGCGGTGAAGTTGGTGGTGTAGGTGGTGATGAGTTGGTTGATGAAGTCGAGGATGGTGTTGGTGGTGGATGTAGTGTTGGTGTTGACGGCGGGGCGGGCATGCAACTGGTAGTCACAGGAGGGCAGCTTGGTCACAGTCGTGCAACGGGGCGATGAAATACACAAACGCGGAGAGTGCGAAGTCCTTATACGCACGTAGCCAGATGTACAGAGGTCGACAGCCGCGGACACTGGTGGACAGTGATGCACACACGTCCCAGATCAGATGTGGATGGTGATGGGCTGCGTGGCATGTGTCCTAAACACTGGCATCGGCGCGCTCGGCTCTGGCTCCTCGTTCAGATGCCGTTCCTCGCTGTCCGCCGCGGCCAGCCGTAGCTGGGCCTGCTTGCGGCGCCGATCTTTCCTCTTCTGGGTCGGCGTCCGCGAGCGACGTTCCTTCGCCTCCTTGACTTCCTCCTTGACCTTCTCCAGAGCGCGGGAGCGTTCCTTCCGTCCGGTGCGGAAGCACTTGTCGGCCCACTGTTCACCGGCGAGGATCAGGTTCATATCCCTCCGCATGAACTTCTTGCGGAGGCGCGGCTCAGCGAGCTTGTTGACGCTGTTCCCGCGGCTGAGCCAGACGGCGATGATCGCGATCCAGCCGCCGAGGGGCACCTTTCCGGTTCGGCGGGGCGGCTCCACGGCAGCAATGTCGCTCATGTCGCACCGCAGCGAGGGGAAGGTGAGGAACCGCTCTTTGATGTGCGCAAGCATGACCTCGGGATCTGCCTCGCGGACGGGGCAGAACAGCCGCGTCTTCTGCGACGGCCGGTGGCAGACGCCGATGTGCCACGGCAGCCCGTTGCGCGGCGGGAAGACGAGGATCACCTGCTCTGCGCCCTGCAGGAACTTCTTCTCGTTGTCGTAGATGATCAGGCTCTTCTTGTCCGCCGTCGAGGCGGCGGCCGCAAGGATCTTGCCGACGCCGTCCTCGGAGAAGTCGATGTCGTGGTACGTGGTGCGTTCGCCCTCCTCGTTGTCGCTGTCCGAGTCGTCGTCGACGTACTCGGGCTTGAGGTCGGGCTCGATGGACTGCTGTCGTTTCGCGGGAGCGGCGGTCGACGCGCTGGTCGCTGGCTGAGACACCGTCTCTTCCGCTTCTGGTGCGGCATCACTGCGCGCCGGCGGCTGAACAGGACGAAAAGCAGGGCGGAAGACCGTACACTGACTCTGCCAGTATCCAACGCGGAGGAGGCAGTTGATGTCCCGCAGAACATACTCCTCACGAATACTCAGCTGCGCCAGCTGGGGCAGGGGTCTACTTCCTTTCCGCGTCAGCCACACGGCGGCAATGGACGTCCAAACAGGCCCTGGCACGCCGAGGCGGTCGAGCGTGACGACGCCAAAGTCATCGATCCTGCACCCCATCGCGCGGAACAGGGCCAGGACATGGTCCGTCATGGGCTTCTCGTCGCTGTTTCGCTCGCAGATCAGGCGCGATTTCTTCGCTGTCCGCTCGCAGAGCGCGACGTGCCATGGCATCCCGGCCTGCGCTGGCACGACGACCACGAGCAGCGTCTTCCCTCGCAACGACTTGACCTCGCCGTTGTACAGCAGCACGCTGGCGGGATCGGCGTGTCGGCTCGCTGCGGTGAGGATCGCCTCGACATCGGCGTCGGACCAGCGCAGGTCGTGCAGCTGGTGAGGCTGTCGAGGTGGAGGGGTCGGGGGTGGTGTCGGCTGAGTGGTTGGCCGAGCGGGTGGCGCTATTGGCGGAGCAACCGGGGCTGTCGTCTGTGTGGTCGCCTTCGTACTTGCTCGCGTACTTGAGGAGGCCCGAGAAGCGCGAGTCGGGGTGATCCAAGACGCTGGTCCAGGTCCAGTCATGGCGACGAACTCAATCTCGGAATCGGAGTCGGAAGGCCCGTCGGCAGTCGAGAAGAAGCGCTTGGCCTCCTCGTCCTCGTCGACATCCATCACCTCCTGTTCCTCACCGCCCTCTTCCTCGACCTCATCATCAACGTCCATGATCTCGTCCTCGGACTGGTCGAACGTCTCGAGGATCGACCTTCTCGGCGTTGAAGCCCCGCTAACCTCCCCAGGATGCGGCATGACGCACCTACTCCCAGACCGGTAGCAGCCTTCACACCGTCGTTGTTTCCCAGGCTGGACGGGGTCGATGCAGGGCCACCCCCTTTTAGAGCATTTGCGGCACGACGGGCGGCGGCTCCTGAACGTCGACTGCCGTTTCGCGAGGAGCACCCAGGCATACACGTCGCGCAGTTCTGGCGCAACTTCAGCGACCAGCGCCCGCTTCCGCGAAGAGAGAAACTGGAGCGCGTCGATGGGCGGCGCGCGCGCCATTATCGTTGGTCGTGAGAGTCGTGAAATGGAAGATGAGGAGAGCAGGAAAGCGCGAAGTGGAGGTCCAGGTTATAGGGTCGCTTCCGTGAAGATTAGCGCGCAACGCGGGGCCCCCGGATTCGAGCAGTGTGGCAATCTAGAACTCTATGCATCGCGGTCACGAAGTGTCCACATGTCTTCATGGCACGTAAAGGTCTGAACGGACCTCGCACATGGTCTCTGGCACGGGGCAGCTGCACTCTTTAAGCGGGAGATGGGCCCATCCGACCCATCCGACGGCGGCCGGCACGCCCCACCTCACCACGAACCACACTGCGCGGAGGATCTTTCCGGCGGCGCCCTGCTCCTTTCGTCGCCGGTATCGCTCCGCAGCCTCTTGCGCGCGGCGCTGAGCTTTAATCTCGGCGTTGACCCAGTACATCCCCTCTGCCTGCGGCGGAGCGTGCATAGCCTCAAAGACCTGATCGAAGCTCTTCTCGTCCAGGCTGCCGTGGCCACAGTCGCGGCGGTACTTGTGCCAGAGGCCGTGGTGGCACCTGTGTGTGTACACGTGAGCGATGCAGAAGGAGCCGGCCACTATGAGCAAGGCGGGAAGGAGTAGCGGCCACCACATCTTCAGGAAGGGATGAACCAGAGACCAGTGCCACCACGCTGCGACGCCGAGGGCCGAGAGCGGGATCGAGCACAAGGTGACTCGGAAGAGGCAGAGCCACACCTCACTCTGTAGGAAAGTGCGCAGCGGGCGAAGGACACTCGGCCCGCCGCCTGTCGCGTAGCTGACCACCGAGCCCGTCTCGGAGCGGGGAACGCGATACGTCCCCGTCGCCGCCGTAGGTGCCGAAGGCTGGGTAGGAATTGCGGGCGCGGTAGACAATTCGGGCTCGGGTCTAGGCTGGGTGTGGAGCCGATGCCGCGGTCGATGCTGAGGCTGAGGCTGGGACTGATGGGGCTGCGGCTGGTGCCGGGGCTGTGGCTGAGGCAGCGGCTCCGGCTCAGGTTGGGACAGCGGCTCCCCCGGCCCAGACAAGCGCCCGTAAAGTTGGCGATGGTCCGCCACGTTGCGGGCTAGGGGCACGGCCAGACGGCCCGGTTCGTCCTGCTGCGGCTGGAATCGTTCCCGCGTCGAGCCCGCTAGTAGAGTTAGGGCGGGCACGAAGGCGTTCCGCGTGCGGGGGGTCGGCTTGGCGGGTACTGGTCGGCGTGCCAGAGTCTTGGGCTGAGCGGGGGCTGCGGGCTCGGGTTGTTGTTTGGGCTGAGGCGATTGAGGCCGAGGTGATTGAGGTTGGGGCTCAGGTGAGCGTGAGGGTGAACCCTGGGGTGAGCGCTGAAGGGAGCGAGGGGATGAGCGATGGGGTGAGCGAGCAGTCTCGGGTTCGGGCGAGGAAGAGGAAGAGGGCGACCGCTCCGGCGTTCGAGACGGAAAGCGACACGGCATAGCCGGCGGCGACATCACAGCCTCTGGCGTACTTGCCCTCGAGTCGGATTTACTCGCCGTCGTAGCCCTCTTAGAGCTCGCCACCGGCGTACCCGCCCTTGTCGCCTCGGGATCAGCCTCGGGCCCAGCGTCAGTCACCCTTCTGAACCCTCCGGCCTCCTCATCCTCGACCTCCTCGACCGTGACCCTCCTCCTCTTGGGCGGGGTGAAATGCGCTCTCCTCTCGTCTCTTCGGCGGAGTCTCTCCTCCCTCTCCCGATTGTGGAACTCTCTTTTCTCCTGCTCAGTCATGCCCGCCTCGAGCTGCAGGCGCGCCCAGCGCTCCTCGTTCCGCTGCCTCGCCTCTTCCTTCAACTGCCCATTCCGCCGGACCTTGAGCTTGATGCCCCGGATCTGGTTCTCGGTGCGCAGCGAGGCTTCCGCCCGCTGCTGGGCGAGTTGGGTCGCGTGGCCTGGGGCGCATTGCTGCGCTACGGCGGCCGCGTACCCCGGCATGTCCCGGAGGCCCATGTTCATGAATTCCTGGCGGGCGGGGGGGCGCGCAGCCCGCCGCTCGGGGCTCGTTACGTCCCGGAGGGAGCGGAGGCGAGGGGGCATGGTGATTGGTGTCGGTGTCGATGCCGGTGTGGCTGTCGGTGTCGGTTTCGTTATGACTCGGCGCAGGCTTGATGGAGCGTGCTTTATACGCGCCTCGGTGGCGAGAGGGTCACTGATGTGAGCAGGGCTATGCATGTCAATGGGCTGCGGTCAGTGGGCGAGTTGTTATTGTCCAGCGACGGAGGCAGTGACGTGAGCGCCGCTGTCGGCGTATTGTCCGGACATGCGATGTTCCAGGACACGCAGTGAACATGCTGCCGGCCGTAGTGAGCGGAACAAACGATACGCCTGACCTCATCGCGTTACTTTACTTGCACCGCGTCTTGGCATCACGACATCGGTGTTCAGTATCGGCCATCGTCCTCATTTCGGCGCCTTATCATCCTTCTCCTTCATCGATGTGCATTCTACATCCTCAACTGCTATTAGACTTATGCTCCGTGGATGATCGGAGACCTATCGAATCCGCCGTGGTTGATTGTAAGGCGTTTTGGTCTATCCCTCTCCGGGAGGCGGGCTATCGGCAGTCGAGCGACATTCGACCTCACGTTTGAGCTTAGGCCCATCCGAACCAGCGCTTCCCGCGGCCAGGACACGAGAAGGAGTTCCAGCGGTTGCCGCACCCGTTGGGCCTGTCGCGCGGGTCGGGGACGGGGTTGGGCTCCGGAGTCGGCGCGCCGAGGCCGAGCGAGGCGAGCGAGAGGACGGCGAAGACGGGGAGAGCGAGCTTCATGTTTGTTTGCGAGCGGAGCGAGCTGTTGGAGGTGTGGCGAGCTGGCGAGCAACGAGGGACAAGAACGGGTTTATATATGCATCTAGTCTCATACTTGGGGCTTGGATAGGGCCGTGGTGCACTCCACAGTCTCCGCTGCTAAAAAAAAACAGTGCCGAGGATGACAGTAGCGAGTCGGCGAGTCGGAGCGCAGTGATGGAGTTCTGGAACCGCACGTATCGAGTGAGCAGGTACGCTCCTGGTAGTGAGGGCGGGCATGGCGATGTGACCGCGAAACTAGGGCAGGGTCGATGCCCGACGAGTGCAGGAGTGCATGGAGTGGCTCCGAAAGTTCATGCCTCCGCCGTCCCGCTGCCTGCTTCTGCCGCTCCGCAGCGAGGAAGCGATATCATAGGGTAGTCATTGCGTAAGGCGGCCTCGTCTGACCACAGGCACGTGGGCAACGTGGGCTCCTGCCTGCTCCTGCTGTGTCCCGACATGTCGCGCTCGGAGCGCGCTCGGAGTGTAGCGAGATCACGAGAGTGCAGGGATTGCAGTGGGCCGGGATTGCAGTGAGCAGGGAGTGTCAGAGAGCAGGGATTTCGTAGAGCCGGGGGTGTCGGAGAGCAGGGAGGCGTCAGACGGTTTGCAAGGAGCTAAGCGCCCGACCGACACTGAAACGACAATGGATCGGTTCGTCCCCACGGGGCCGGTTCCTCCGACCTCCGTGCCCATCATCGCCTCATGGCCTCGACTCAAGCGCGAAGGACGCGGCGTGTTGGACTGCCCAGGCAGATCGGGCAGGAGAGTACTCGAGGTTCTTACCGATGTGAGGGCAAAGGCTCCCGTCACTAAAGGCAGTCAGGACGGGCGCACTTACCTGTTCATCCATCAAGGCCAGTCGTTCTGCTCGCCTCAGCACGTTGGCCGGCTAGGAGTGGTCACTTCGACGCATCTTGGGCCGAGCAAGAAGACGCTCATTCATATCATCGCTGACTCCGTGTCTTTCATCGTTCATGATCGGCTGTGAGGCAGTAGACTGTGAAGGACGGAATGGCACGCGGAGCACGACACCGAACCTCGGGGGACATCCGGGACACCGCCCTATGGGTACATGCTATGTATTCGGGAAGACACGGCCAACTTGGCTTTGTATCGTCCTGATGCAGGTCGTGAGCTGGTGTTTGACGAAGCAGAGGACGTATGGGGCGCAAATGCTCGCACGTGTTTCGCATGAGGCGGCGCGTTTTGTCAGTGGATCGGGCTATTGTGCGGCAGTAATAAGGCAGTGACGAGACCGGTGACGAGCAAAGCGGCTTTCGCCATTGTACCGGCACTGCTCAGACATTGTCAGCCAGTCAGCGGTGCTGGACAATGCACGTAAGCCAGTCCTTACGGTGACCATTGCGTCAGTTGCGTCAGTTGCGTCGGTGCTCGCCGACTCAGGCCTGCTCGTCTTATCTTATCACTGCGCCAAGACACCGTCCTCAACCTCAGCCTCCTCCCTCCCCCGGTCCTAAGCCGTGCTCAGTTATGTCCAGTGCAGCCTCCGCGCCTCCGGCTTCGCCGTCGGCCCGTCGGCAGCAGCTTCCCTCTATGCACTAATCATACATGACTTCTTTCCTATCTAGACACGCTACTGTCCTTGATCCTCAGATCGGACATCCTCAGATCAGCTTTGCGTCTACAACGCTCGCTCCGCTCGCCTACTCCTTGCCCTTGGTCTTCAGCCCGCCAAACATCTTGACGAGGCTCGACATCTGTTTCTTCGGTTTCTCGCTGATTGGCGGGGACGGGACCTTGGCGAGGGGTACTGTCTTCGGCACCGTCGCCGGCGCCGTAGGCACCGCCTTGGTCGAGGCCTTCGAAGCCGTCGCCGCCGGAGAGGACACCTTCGTGCTCGTCGTCGAGGTCGTGTGCGACTTGGCCGAGATCTTGGACGTGGTAGGCGAGAAGGACTCCTTCTTCGACGTCGTTGGCGAGAATGACTCCTTCTTAGGCTTCACCGACTCCTCGGCGAGAGGCGAACGCCGCGTGTTCAGTGGCACGGGGCGGCCGAGGTGCGACGGACGCCCGAACGCGCCCATAGTGTCCATGCCCCCGGCGATGGCGGCGGCAGCCAAAGCAGCCTGCCGCGAGCGCGACGAGTCCTCGGTGGCCCGGCGCGAGGAGCGTTTCGCGTCCGGCTTCGGTGTTGAGGCCTTGTCGCGCCGGCGCCAGTCGTCGTCCTCGTCTGCCCCGACGAGCGACATCGTTCCGGAGGATGTGACGGTGTGCCGCGGCTCGTGCTTCGGCGGAGACGCCTTCGCGTCCTGGTGCTGCAGCTGGGCCGGCGCGGACCACGTGCTGCCCGCCGCGGCCTCACGTTCCGCTACGCGCTGGGCCAGAGCCTCCAGCTGCGGGTTGCCCTTGCTCATGGCGAGGAAGTCCTTCCAGCGGCTCTTGCGCGCGGCGGCGACCTGCTGCGGCGTCGCGCCCAGCGGCGGGAACTCGGCCTGGTGCGTCACGTCGAGCGTCTTCTTCTTGGACAGGTCGCGCGCGAGCTGCTCCGAGGCAGCGACGAGCTCGGCGAGGAAGGCGTCGCGCTCCTCGCGAGACGTCTCCCCGCTGGCTGCCTGCTGCGCCGCGAGGGCCGCCTGCGCAGCCTTGCCCTTCCGGACACCGCGCTTGCGCCGCTTCTGCGTCGACAGGGAGCGCTCGTCGCCCTCCGGCGGCGAGGAACCCTGCGTCTCGCTGCGCTTCACGAACTGGTCGGCGACACCGTTGTCGGCGTCCTCGGGCGGTTCCGGGGATACCACTGTCGAGAGATCGCTCGGGGTCGGGTTGTCGTCGACGGTCGTTGCGGAGCGGATCTCGTCACCCTCAAGCAGCAGATCCGGGGTCGGGGCCACTTGCGGGGCACCAGCGTCGGACAGCTCGGATTTCGGCGGGAGCGAAGAAAGACTAGGCGGCTGGGGCTGCGTGGGCGGCGGAGGCAGATCGGCTGTCGGAACCGGAAGCGGGGACACGGCGTTGGCGCTGAGCGCGCTCGCGAGCCCACTCGGGCGGTGGTTGGCCTTAGCAACCGGCGCCTTTGCGAACATGCCCTTGTCGCTGCCGGCCTTGGCGCGGTTTTCGAGCCGGGCGATCTTAAGCGCCTGCACGGCACGGCGTCCGGCGATCATCTCGGGCAGCTGGCGGACCCACTGGCCGAATTCGCGAGCAGACACGCGCGAGTCGACATCGATGCACAGAACGCGCTCAGCCAGGTACGTAGCGACCTCCTTGCCGATGCCCGTGAACTTGGTCTGGAAGAAGCTAGCGCGGTCTGCGAGGAACGCGTCAAAGTTGGCGTCGCCATCCGTCGGGTCCTTCCACGGGTTGCGGTGGAACAACATGTTGATGAGGACGATACCGAGGGACCACACGTCGGCCGGCTTCGGGCGGTACGAGGGTCCGAGGTTGTTCCGGCACTCGTAGCTCATGTACGGCTTGGAGCCGCACTCGACGTCGCCCGAATCCTCTTCGGTCGTGGCGAGACCAAAGTCGGTCAGCTTGACAATGACCTTGCGGCGAGACTGAGGGCCAAAGTCGGGCGAGCCGTCGGTGCTCGTCTCGGCCTCGAGCTCGACCGAGTCGCAGCAGATGAAGTTCTCGGGCTTGATGTCGCGGTGGGAGACGCCCGCGTCGTGGCAGATTGCGACCGCCTCGCACATCTGCGAGAACATGGATGCGATGAGGCGCAGTCGGCGGGGCGTAAGCAGCGTGTTCGCAGAGAAGGCGGACAGGAGAGAGGGTGTCGGGGGCGTCGCGGCGTGCGAACTGAGACTGATCGACTGGCTTCCGTTGTGATGCGCGAAGAGCAGCGATGCAGGGGACGCGGAGTACTGGGATCCGCTGTGGAAACCGTTGAATCCATTGTTCGGGGAGAAGGCACCGGGTGAGTTGGTGAAGCTGCTCGGGAAGTTGGAGAAGAGTTGGGAGGAAGAGAAAGGAATGGAAGATGACGAGAGCCGAGAAGACGACATGATGTCTCGCCCACGCGGGTCGTCATCGCCAGGGAGCGCGGCGTTCGCCGGGGGAGGTGAGGCGTCTCTGGAGCGCTCGAGCCAGTAGAACCTGTTTCAGAGTCAGTCATAGACTAATCGGTTATTTTTCCACGTTTACGCACAGATCTTCGCCAGGGCACAGTTCAAGCATGAGGAAAAGCCAGTTCTTGGTCTGGAGCGTGTCGTGAAGGGTGACAATGTTGCGGTGGATAGGGAGCGAGAGGTGGATGGTCGCCTCGAAGAGCTGGGTCTCGAGTTGGTCCTCCTCGAGATCATGCTTGCTGAGACACTTGAGTGCGTACTCGCGCTTGCGACCGCCCCGTTCCCGCACGAGGTAGACACAAGCATACGATCCCGATCCGAGTTGGCGGATCACATCGTACGTCTTCTTCTCGTTCGGGTTGCGCTTTGTTCCCATCGCGCTGAAATCTCGGCGCAGGGGCAGGCCGACGTCGCTCGTGTCGTTCACTTGCAGGCGGCCGACGGCGGGCGCGATCACGTCGCCCTCGAACTCGAGCCCCTCGCCGAAGACCATACCCGGGCGCAGGACGTCGGCAATGTGGCTCGCGTTCGACTCTGCGGTCCACGACCGGCCCTGGCTCTGGAAGTCGTCGAAGCCAAAATTGTCGTGGCGTTCCTCCTCCTCGTCAGCGTCGAGGAGCACACCGCCGGTAGGCTGCCAGTCGTCCATGTCGTCGACGCCGGGAGCCCAGGCACCGTCGTCGCCGCCGTTCGGGGTTGAACCGTTGTTGTTCGGCGTCCCTGAGCCAGATCGGCCGGGCAGCAGGTTGGAGGAGCCCCTGGGCGTTCGCGAGCGGGATCGGGAAGAAAGCGAGATTGATACAACGGCGGCAGAGTTGCGGCGAGAGCGGATCTCATTGGGAAGGGGGCCACGGGGGGAGCCCGGGAGTTCGGGGCGGTATCCAGCGCGGGGTGATGAAGGCAGGTCGATGTGGTCGTTGCTCTGGTATTGTTGGGAGAAGCTGGGGCGTCCCGAAGCGCCCGGCTTGGGAAGCGCAAACTGCGTGGTGACGGGGGAAGAAGTCATGGGCATGCCCATCATTGACGCTCGCGGGGAAGGAACGGCGGGAGGGAACGCGATGCCGTTTGACGCCGCCGTCGGCGGCGGACCAAAACCGATAACAGTCTGGGTCGCCGAGACCCGCCTCGGCCCTGCCGAGGGGCCGGCGCCGGCGGTCGAGCCAGAGCCGTCGGTCCAGGTGTCCCAGCTCTGGTGGGAGAAGCTGGGTAACCTAGACGTAGAGGGCGTGCCGGAGCGCTGCTGGAGCAGCGGCCTTGGTGACGGCGAACGGTCGAGAGCAGCGTATCGCCTGCCGGGCGACATTGCGCTGGGAGTTTCGTGACCGCTCATGTCGTCGACGGGCGCTTCTGCAGCACGGCGGCGTCGTCCTTAGACTGTCGCAGACAGTGAAGTTGGGCCGAAGGGGAGGCCGAAAGAAAGAAATGAAGTAAGAAAAGAAAGCAAAGAGCGAGGTATAGGTGTGTTGACGCCTTGCACTTGATGGCTTGCGAAAGATCGAGTCAGCGGGAGGGACGCCGTGCTACTGATAGCGGCGGCGACGGGTGTCCAATACAAAGACTGCAAAGCCCAAGCAAGCCCAGCAGGCGGCAAAAAGTTGGACTTTGAGCTATGTATGAATTGACCCTGGGGGCGGCGTGCAGAGTGTGGTGTGGTGCAAGATACCTTGTGTCGCGGGAAGCTTAGTGTGCCGCCGAGGTTGCAAGAGTGAAGATAATGAACGGTCGTCACGGGGGGAGCGGAAGGAGTGAGGTTACAGCGGCGGGTTGCGACGGGCGGAATGGAATGGTCGAGTCGAGGTGCTGTGGATATTTGTGGGGGGGAGGATCAGAAATGATGTAGTGCGGATTGATTGGCGTGGGCGTGTGGGCTTTGAGAGCTCTTCTGCTTTGCCTGGGTGGCGGTCGCTGAATGCTGCGTCTAAGACCACCTGTCGGCCGCACGATTGTAGTACACTAGAACAGATGCCGGATGAAATGCGATTGTCGAGCCATCGAGTTGACGTTGGGGGATGCGGGGTTGTGTGTGTGTTGAGCCGGAGTCGGGGTGCCAGAGTGCCGGTGGTGTGTGTCGTGCTCGTAGTCGTGGGCGGCCGGGCGTTAGGGGTTTTGTGTGGAGAACGAGCCGAAGAGAGAATCGAAGGAAAAGAAGAAGGGGTCAAGAGATGCAAGAGAGGGGGGGGAGGGCGAGAGAGAGGATGGAAAGAAGCACGGGGGTGGTGGAGAGTGGGAAGTCGAGAGTAGAGTGTGTGGGGTTCGTGCGCAGTGAGTGTGCGAGTGTCCAGAGTGAGATGGTGGTTGCGTGGTTGGGGAATGTCGAATGCTTAGTTTGCAGAGGTCGCAGTCGTAATCGGGTCGAGTGGTACAGTTGGATAGTTGGATGACCAGTGACCAGAATGGTGCAATAGTGCATGCATCTGGCTCCCTCCTGCGATCGTGCGTGCGTCAACCCAGCCCAGCCACAAGTCACCGTCACCGACGTACGCTGGCCACCGCCGCCGCCGAGTCAACGATCAAGTGCCAAACTGAAACCACGCGGGGCTACTAAGGGACCAAAAGGGTACGCATCACGCTGCACGCTGCACGCTGCCTCCAGGCGCTCCAGGGCTCGTCCACCGTCACTGCATGCATTATGATTACGGCAGATCCAAGTTTCTCGAATGCATATCAGACCGTAGAGAGCAAGAGAGAGAGCATGCGACCATGTCCATAGCTTGTACGAACATCCGACAGAACGGAGCTATCGAGCTAGCGGGAGTGACTGACGAGAACGAGCGACCGGTTGCAGCCGGGTCTGGGGACCGGGTGGCCGCCGTCCGGGTGACGTTGTTGGCGTTGGCTGAGTCGGGCACTGGGACGCGAGTGCTCCCAAGTCCAGTCCGACGCATGCTCCGTGCTGTGTGTGCTGTGTGTGTTGGGTCTGCGGTGTGCGGTGTCGCATGCGGTGTCTGTGTACGTGGCGTGTGGACGTGGGTCGAGGTGTGTTGCATGTCTCGAGGACAGCGGCGGTGGCGCAGAACGGTGTGCGGCGCCGAGGGGCAGTTGTCAGGACTGTCTGGGACGTCTGGTCTGGGGCAGTGTAGTGTGGTGCTCTGTAAGACGGCGATCGCAGTCAGTCTGTCAGTCAGTCCCCATCAGTGAGTTCAGGGTCCAGCGGCGGAATCCGATTGTACGATTGTACGATTGTAATGGCAGCTGCTAATGACCGGCTGTTATTACAATCTAAGTGAGATCTGTCATCTGCCCCAGTGCATAGAGCACGGCACGAGACCCGAGGGTGCTCTGACAGTCCCCAAGTGACAGGTGACCATGTGATGACGGTGCCCTGAGGAGCACGCGGTCAACGACTGGACCGCATGCGGCCAGAGGGACCAAAGGGACCAGAGAATCCATCCCTTTTGCTTCCGTGGGGTGCCTCTGGTGTGCGGCGAGGGCCAACCTTAACCCGGGGCTGTGGTCGGTGTTCTCTGGTCGCATGCACAAAGTGGCCCAAGATAGACTCGCTCCATGCTAATATCGGTTTCAGCGTGAACCGTTCGTGCTCACACCCACCACGCGACTATGCGACTACGCTCAAGTCCAACTCAGCACCCCGACCTAAAGTGTCCGTCCACCAGTATGGATGGAATGTAACCACGAGGTCAAGACGTCACCATGCGCGCCCACCCGTCCGGTGGCTTGCATTGATACATAGGCACAGCGATGCTTCCGGCGCCGACGGCTCTGGCGCCCGGGTGGTCTGGCCTGACCTGACCTTGCCGCTCGACTGGGCCGTCCTTCGACCGCCCTATGAATGAGAGAGCAGCATGTAATGACAGCAGGGCCAGCAGGGAGGAGTGGGGCCATATAAGCGGGCAACTCGTGCAACTCTTCAGCCTATCAGCCTGTGGGGGAAAGCAGCACGGCCCAGATTCCGGGAATTACGACCCGCCCTGGGTCCTCACTTCCCTATGAGTTGTAGCCAGTCAGTCGGCTGGGACCCATGTGCTGTCGCAGACGACCGACGTTCTACCGAACGAGCACCATGCGTCCACTTGGCCGGCCAACCAGACAATTGCAGACAAGCAGCCAAGTCAATAGCAAGCTCCGTCCTTTGGGTAGACCATGCGGTCGGGCCACATCGGGTGGGACACAGCCCCGACACAGCGACCGAATGCACACCACCCAGCCCGAACAACAGGCCCGAATGCTCGGCGCTGGATAAAGCATCACCGGGCCGGGGACCGGAGCGGATCTACTTGCTCGCTCGCTTCAGGCAGGTTCAGGCAGCTTCAGGCATCTTCAGGACCAGTAGAGGCCGCATCGCCGCTGCGGCGCAGGTGGCGTTGACCCCAATGAACGTGCTGTTAACACGTTCCATTGCATTCTGGACTGCTCTCGATCTCCATTCTCTGCTGAACCAACAGTTGTTCCACTGACGCGTAGCGCACAAGGAGATTAAGGCTTTGGACGTCACATGACCAAATAGGCGACGCTGATGCTGCGGCGTGACCATCGGACGACCTCAGGCTGGGGTAAGTGTCGGCTAAGCCTTGGTCGCCTGACCACGACGCGGATGTGCTGTAAGCCTTGGGCTCAAACGATGGTGGCTTCGTGGCATTCGCGGTATGCTTGGTATTGTCTCCAGGCTGCGTCACTCCGACACTGTCGGGGACGGTCAGCGCTTTCCATCTCTCGAGGCGGGATTGTGATCCATCTCCGACAACAACAGGGAGCACCAGCGTCTCTCTACGACTTATTCAATGCCCCTTCCGCTTCTGACAGATGACGGAGTTGTCCGCAGCTCACGCACGACAATGCAACTAATGACAGCGCTGATGATAGCACTGATGACAGCAGTGACGTCCCCCTCACGGTCCTAACCCAGTCAAAAGGAGACAGTCGGAGAGATGATCACCAACCAACAAACAACATGGTAAGCACTCCCACAACTCCAAGCACTCCACTTCCAGAGGCCCCGCCGTCACCAACGACCAAGGCGGCGCTGACGCCCCTCCCGCCGTCCCCTCCGAGGCAGTCGAGCGACTCGTGGGAGCTCGTGCCGTCTGAGTGTACGCGGTCTCTCGCGGAGTCTGAGGTGTACAGTCCTCTGCCTCAGCTTGCCCCGCACTCTGCGCCTGGTGGAGGTGGACTGTCTGCTCCTTCTGCCCCAACTCGGTCGACCCCAACTCCTCCTACTCCGTCTACTCCGTCTCCGTCTACACCCTCCGTTGCTCAGCCTGTTTCAACACCGTCTACTCCGCCCGACCGCTCTCTGCCTGCTCTGTCTGCTCCAGTCCAGCTTCCACCGCTGGAATGGCTCCCAGTGCGCTTCTCAAGTCTGCCACCTTACGCTGCCTCCTCCACTTCCTCTTCCTCTTCCTCCTCACTTGCTCCTCGCTCTTCATTCATGCCGGCAGTCCCGGCAGTCCCAGCACCAATCTCGGCGCCACTCTCGAAATTCCGCTCCACATCCTCGGCGCCATTCCCGGCCCTCCTCCAATTGATCGCTGAGGCTGATGAGACTTTCGACGGGGATGACGACGGGGATGAGGACGGGGACGACGGGGACGGAGGGGATGAACGCGAGAATGGCTGGGAGGGTGAGGCCGAAAGCACGGGGACGTTTGGGAGGCTGGGGGGATTGGGAGGGCTGGCGGTGATTGAGGAGAGGACCGAGCCCAATACGGCCGACACGTCGCTCGAGTGTGAGACGGTGGATCTGGCGGCCTTCACACTCGTCGAGATCCAGCTCGCCGATGCCACCGACGTGATCGAGGTCTCTCGGGCCGGCGGTTCTGAGAGCGGTTCTGAGAGCGGTTCTGAGAGCGGAGCGGACGGGGTGGTGGAGCCAGCGGCGCGCGAGACGGTAGAGCAGGCAGAGCAGGCACAGTCAGAGGCAGCGGAGATGGAGCAGGGACGAGAGGAGGCGGAGCTAGGAGATGTCTCAGGAGCGACGTACGGGGACACGACGCTCGGCTCTTGTTATGCCCAGAACAGCATGTCCAGGAACGAGGTCGTTAGCTATATGGCTGGCAGAGGGGATGGGCTGCGGCCTCCGCCTGTCACTCCCTCTTCGTATGTCGAGGACGAGGCTGCTGTAGCTGGAAATGGTGGTGGGGACGGACAGAGTGGCGTGACCGGTGTGGATGCGACGGAGGAGGCGGCCGAGGAGAATGTGGTTGGGAAGGACAAGGTCAAGACTGGCGTCAAGGCAGAGGAGAGCAAGAAGGGCAAGGCAGAGCTGAAGGCTAGAGAGGAACGCCAAGACGTGCCCGGGTGCGCTTGCGAGAGGTGGCCCTGTTCCGCTCAGTGACGGTGAGATAGACGATGCACTAGTTTCTCTCACTGTTGCTGCTCTTGCTCCTCTTGCTCTCTGCCACCCCCTCCACACCCTCATTCACTTCCTTCTCTCTCTCTCCTCTCTCCCTGCTCTTCCGCTACTCTCTGGCCCTTTCTAACGATGCCGAATCCCACTCCCCGCATCGCTTTTCCGAGTTCCGTGTCAGTGAGGTGAAGTTAGCTAACAGCAGCCCCGCCCCGCGTCGACGCGCACGATCCGCTCCGACGAACACGACGAGCCCCTCGTCCCCGTCAAGAGCTACGCTTCAGTCGCGGACTGGGTCGCGCAATGCTCAGCTCCGAGCCCAACATCGACATTCAACTCTCTCTTCGACGAACGCTCCGAGCTTGGCGCTGCCTCTATCCGTCCCGCTGACTCCGCCTCCGCCTATGCCGCCTCACGTGCTGCTTCCGTCCATGCCGCCTCTGTTGCCGCTGCTTCCATCGCCGCTGGCGCCACGCCCACCGCCACTCCCGGCAGCCCCGACCCTACTGTCCGCGCCCGAAGCGACAATGACGGTGAGGGAGAGGGAGGCGAAGGCGGGGCCAGCGGCGACGAAGCCGACACCGAGACGGGCAACTCTTCGCTCGGTCCGGCCCCGACGCCCGGCGCAAGTCGCGCCGTAAGTCCCTCCAAGCCCACCTCCCACAACTCCAAGCACACCACCACGCCCCCTAGGACTCCGAAAGCGAAGCGCACCAAAAACCTGCCGTTCAGGTCTCCCTACCTCCTCCGCTCGCGCCTTGCTCGCTCGACGTCGCTTCCGACTCCGGCGACGACGACCCAGGCAACGACGAACGCTACGGTTTCGACAGTCATGACGTTTGGGCAGAGGTTGGAACGGGCCGGGATTAAGGGCCGCAGTATCTCGGCACCTAGCAAGGTGCCTGTCAAGGCGGCAGTGAAGGCGCCGATCAAGATCACTCCTGTACCTGGATCGGAGGCGGATGAGGAGATGACTGAAGTAGATGAGGAGATGACGGAGGTGGATGAGATGACCGAGATCGAGTCCGAGTCCGAGGAGGGGATGGATGTTGATGTCCCCGGGAAGGACGAGGGCCGTGTGCTGCAACCCCGGATGCGCGTCTGACCTCACCCTTTCCGACGTAAGCGAGTAGAGAGATAGAATCGAGAGAGAAAGGAGAATGCATAGAGTGACGAACAAGCCATGACAATGACGGGAGGCGGTGTGGCGGATTTCATCTTTTGTCACGAGTTAAGGAGCGGTGGCGCACGCGCGTCCTCCTTCCGAAAACGAGATGCTGAGCACACATGAACGCATTTGATCGATGCGTGAGGCAACTGGTAGTGAACACACACCTGCAATGAATGTGATGCACAGTGGCAACGATGAGGGGGGATGTATAAAGCTGCACATTCGAGCACGTCAATTTCATCAGCGCAACTCACCTCTCAAACCTTTCACACTCCCACAGAACTCATAGAACCATGTCCGACATCTCCATGAGCTCCCCCAGCTCTTCGCCCAGGTCCTCTTCCTTTCGCCCCTCGCCCATGCCCAAGACCCCCAAGACCCCCAAGACCCCTAAGACCTCAGCCAAGCGGAAGCGCACCCCCTCTGAAGTGGCCGCCTCCAACGCCGAGAAGGCGCAGAAGAAAGCTCTCAGCGAGTGGACCCGCACCTCGCGTCAAATCGCAGCCGCCGAAGCAGCTTATCTGGGGGAACTGAAGCTGCGCGCCGAGATCGGGGCGCGGTGTCGTTCGAGCCACGCTTATCAGCTCGCACACCCGCGTGTCAAAGACTCCATGCGTCAACGCATTCGCGAGGGGATACTGCGCGAGAGGGAGGAGAGGAAGGCGCTCCTCCGCCGGAGGCGGGCTTCCCGCAAGGCTGCAGTGACGTTCGAGGACGAGGTGGACATGGACGTTGACGTTGACATGAACTCGGAGGAGGAGGACAAGGAAGAGGCAGAGGGCGTGCGTAGGGAGGAGGAGAAGATGAACGGAGATACAGTCTACATGCAGCTGAGGAGGTGGGCCGCGAACAGAATCCGCCAGAAAGAGGCAATGCTCACGTTCCAGGCCGTGAACCGGCGACACATTGCCGCGCGCGCGTCATCACTTGCGCGCTCTATTCTCTCTAGCCCTCCTCCCTCTTCTCCTGTTAGACCTCTTACTTGTGTTCCTGCTGTTTCTCCTTCGCCGCCTCCCTCCCCTCCCACCATCCCTCGAACCACCATCACTCGAGCCATGTCCCAGTCTCCCAGCCCGTCCAGCAGAACCTCTCCTGCCTCGCCGGCGCCGAGCAGCTCGTCCAGCTCGATCTCATCAGTCTCGTCATTCGACGACGAGCCAATCTACACGTCCGTCCCCATGGCGTCCGGCGTGTTCGTGGACTGGAACCCTACTGCGGCCGAGCTTGTCCTCCCACGCCATGAGCTGGCGAGGGAGAGCTGTCTCCGCCACACCGTTCAAACTCAGCACGATTGAGGCGCCAGCTCTCTCGGTCATCCGTTTGTCTAGCCACACCTTACTGTATCACTTCGCATCAATAGAGTATTTACATGTATGACATAGAAGCTACATGGAAAAGTCGAAGCTACTGCGTGGTGTACTCGCCACAGCCGTTCTCGTAAGGACAAGGCCCCACGTCCGGCATGCAAGGACAGTCTTCCTTGGGCATGACGACCTTGATATCCTTACCGACCACCGCTACAGCGAAGCCGAAGAGAATCGCAACGCTGAGCCCTCCAATAGGGGCTACAGCCACGATAGCCAGCACTAACACCAAAGTGCCTCCGACTACGACGGCAGAGACCTCGATATCATTACTTTCAACCTTGTCCCCGTTCGGACAGTCGTCACACCCAGTGCAGTCGCGGTAGTGCACCCAGTTGGGGCCGCGGGGTTGAGGCGCACGCAGGGGAGGGGGGACGCAGTGCCCGGAGCACACGGCGCAGAGAGCGTAGGGGTGCTGGTAGGGGCACAGACGAGACTTCCAGGGCGCAGGCGCGTCCCACCACCAGAGGAGGTAGAGGAGGAGACCGAGCGAGAGGAGGCCGGCGCCGTGCAGGTAGGGAAGGAGGGGAGAGGTCATCTTGTCGGCTGGGTGAGGGTCGTAGGGTCGTTAGTCGCTGGCCGGTTGATGGGCGTGCTGGTGCCGGATGGTGATCAACGCAGGGTCAAGGACTGATGGACTGATGGTAAATGGTGACAAAGGTAGCTCACATATGTGAAGAGGAGGGCGACGGTGACAACACACACGACGTCTTGGCCACGCGGCGTCGCCCCGCACACACCGTCGCGCCCTCCTACTCACGCACCCCTCTTCGTCGTGTTGCAAGCAAGTTGCTGATCAATCTCTGTCCAACTCGAGTCCAACATCTCACAACCGTGAACCACAACGTCTTCAAACTCATTGGATCCCGACCCGAAGCTAAGACACTCAAGCACGACAGATTGCCACGAAAAACCGATTTACGACTGCCACATGATCGTCCTCCTCCTCCTGCACCGCACGATCCGCGTCCTCGTGAACGCCGTCACGCTCCCACCCTCGCTGCTTTTGCTCATTGTTATCCCGCTAATCCTCCTCGCTATGGGAGCGTACTATATCGCGCCGAGTCGGTGGTTGGAGGCGCTCACTATCGTTGTGTTGTTACTGTGGTGAGCCCGCCTCGTCCATCGGAGCAATGTCCAACGGCCGTCCGGCACTGTCTCATCGGCTGCAGAGAGAGGAATTAAGCGGATTGATTCAATACTCCAACTTGAAAGGGAATAGGACGCTGGGTGAGCTCTTTGTTCAGTGGTGGTCGAGAAGGGAGAAGACCGCATGGGCAGTCGTGATGAGGTAGATGCAATGCAACAATGCCAAGTGGCCAGCCCTTTACAGCGCCTCACATTTAGCAGATGCATCAGCGAGCAAGATCATCTCTCCATGTCATGTGCAAAGCAGCTCTCGCTGCTGGTCCGGAGTCAAGGTTACGCAAAGAGGCGGCCATGACTCGGCCGAACATTCCATCCCTCATGACAACCATGACTTCCACCATCCAACCCCCACCCCGGAAGCCCATTCATCTGCGTCTGTTTCCTTCTGTTTTCATGTCAGGTGAACAGTTGCTCTCTGTTTCGCGCACGGCAACCGTGGCGGGCAAGACAGAAGACCGCCTCTTCAAGTAAACCTTATCGACTTCCGCGGCGGGGCCACTCCACCGCGCTCACATCTGGATGCCCGTTCTTCTCTCCCATCCTCGTTCTCATCCCGCTGTGGAGCGCTCTGTAGAGTGTCTCGTTCGAGTGCGATCCACTCCCAGAGAAAAGATACATAAGACCCTCCTCCTGACTTGCTGCGGTGCCAGCTTCCAGCTCCCAGCTCCACCACCTCACAGCGAATCAACTCTCAGTTCACCAAACACATTCTCAGCGACTCAGCGCAATGAAGCTCACCGCCTCCGTCTTGGCCGTGCTAAGCCTCGCCACACTCGGCTTTGCCGCACCAGTTCCCAGCCCCGCTCCGGCTCCAGAGCCAGGCTACGTCCGTCCCAACACGTGTGGCAACATTCGAATCCTCGTTTGCGGTCTGGAGGGCGCAAAGAGTTGGCTCGGCATTGGCGGCTCTCGTGGCAAGTGAGTGGCCGGAGGCGTCCTCACGCCTGGTCCACTCTCGCGATGCCCGAATCGACGCAGCCGACCTCTTCCATACCCATAGTTCCAATAGGATTGGGGGGAGGGATGTGGTGAATGCACCCCGATGCACGCTGGGGACCGGTCGAAGCAGAGGGGGCCGCTCCGTCTGCATGACGATGACAATAGCGCCCACGGCTGTGTGGTCACAATGCAACGTGCCGAGTGCGCCGAGTGCGAGGTGTGCGAAGTCGACGGCATTGTCCGTGCACCGTACCGTCACTGACGAGATGCGCATCAGCTCGCATTCACTTCCACATCATCGACACCTCTCATCAGCATGGCCAGCTCGACCATCCTCGCGCAACTGAAGTGGCTGCTCTGGGCCTTCTGGCAGCTGCCCCTCTTCCTAGCCCGGCTCGCGACGTACGCCTACCTGGTGGACCGGGTGTCGACGTGCGACCCCGTCCTCGCGCGGCGCAAGGACACATGGGCGCGCACGGGGCTCACGATCCTGGCCTGCCTGGCAGAGGTGGAGCGCGTGCACCTGCCCCTGCAGAGTGTGATCAACATCGCGCTCGCGGCAATGCAGTACGAGCACCAGATGGGGAGGCGGTATCACTCCCTGCACGCTAGGAATCAAGAGCTGCAGAAGGCGTTTCTGGAGGATAAAGCCGAGCGGGAGAGCATGCAGAGAGAGGAGGAGGAGGTGGAGGAGGCCAAGCGCGAGGAAGAGAGGAGGGAGGAGGAGGAGAGGAAGCACAGGAGGGAGGAGAGGTTCAAGAGGACGCATTGGGCCAGGGAGCGCCGGGACTGTAGGAAGCCGATGGGAGGTGAGTTCGGGGGAGGCTGGGCTGATGGCAGATAACCGTCCCAACGAACTCGACGAGGTCGAACACCACGCCAGGGAGAAGGAGTGGCTCAGCAAGAAGCCCACGGTGTTCCGGGGCCAAATCAAGCGGCGCGCGTACTAGCCCCAGGATACACTCGTGATCCTTGACCGGTGGCAGCCAGCTCACTCTGTACAGTGCATCATGCAGCTGTGCAGAGCATGCAGAGGTAGAGGATGACGAGTCGCCGCTTTGTCGTTACTGCTGAGCGCATGGCCGGATGACAATAGCGACGATCGCCAGTGGCAGTTGATTGTCTCGATGACCTCATAGCCTTCACCGTCCACTCACACTGGCACTGCGCTCGACGAGAATGCACTCAAACCGCTTCATTGAGTGGCTCTGACCGTGGCACTGACGAGGCGCTGACCGCCCATCACCGCTGGCCACAGCTACATAAGCTCGCTTGCGAACATAATCTTTCCAACACCTCGCCACTTCATCCAGCATGGGCGTCCTCCTCAAGATCCTTTCCTTCGTCATCGCCCTTCCCGCCGTGGTCTTCATCACGCTCCAGCTCCTGATCAAGTTCGAGCGATACCTGGCTTTCCGGGCCGTGGACGCGACCTATCAGAAGCGGCGGGCTCTGCTCGAGGTGGAGACGGAGGAGAAACGGCAGCTGGCGAGGATGGGCGTCTTCCCACCGCGTCCAGAGGTCATTCCTATCCGTAAGTCTGCGCCTACACAGCCGAAGAGCAGAACAGTGCTAATGCCCAGCGGAGCCCACGCCGACGGCTGAGCTCTGGTCCGAGAACAAGTCTGGGTCTGAGTCTGGGAGTGAGGTGGAGTATGGGCTCGAGGCGGCTTATGAGCTTCTGGCGGGGCCTTGGGCCGAGTCTGCGTCCAAGTTCGGGTCAGGGTCTGAGGTTGAGGCGCAGTTCGAGCCCCAGCTTTATCAGCTCGATCAGTACGACCAGCTCAAGAATCCGTTGAATCCGTTCGATCAGTTGGATCAGTTCGACCATTTCGACCAGTTTGAGGCTCAGTCCGAGCCCGGGTCCGAGTTCGACCTCGACGTCGAGCGGTATTTCGCCGCGCCTGTGCCGGCCGACCCGTTCAACCAGCCCGACCCGTTCGCCCAGCCTGACCCGTTCACCCGGTCCTCCCGGGTCACCCCTCCCAACCGGGTCCCTCGGCCAACCCCCGCCGCCCAGCCCAGCCCATCCACCCGCGGCACCCCCCTCGACCGCCATCTGCTCACGAACCTGCCCCTGTACACTTGCTCCAACATTGCGCGCGGGCTCAGTGTCTATGTCCCCGAGCTGAACTGTGCTCTGTCCCCTGGATCGCCTCTGCTCGTCGCCAATAAGGAGTTCTACGGCAGACTCTGGGGACACGCGGTGCGGATGGAGATCCAGCGCCTCGACCCGCGCCCTGGGACTAGGGCTCATGCACTGTTGATGAAGATCAGGGAGGAGGCGTGGACGCCGTCCGTGAGGAGGGAGGAGGGGTGTCCCCCCATTTCACGGTTTCCGCGTCTCCGCTGAGAGAAGGATGGAAGACTGGAAGTTGCTTAGAGATCAGAGGTATGTTAGAGGTTAGAATGAGAGGGTTAGAGGGCCGCCAGGGTATTGGATATGCATACGTGGTCTATCTCTACTCTCCTCGCTCGGCGGGCTCGCGGTCCGCTAAGCGTTCAGCAAGACTTGCGCTACTCATGCTACTCATGCTACGCTCGCTGCCTAAGCTTTCGGCGCCTTGCCCCGTCCGAGCGCCCAGATGTTCATGCTCAGGCAGAAGCCCATGACCGCGAACCCGTAGATACCCAGCGCGAGCGCCAGGTACTTGGTAACGCCGGGCTCGTCGCGGTACAGCCTCCAGTAGAAGAATCCGGGGAGGATGAAGGAGATGATCGTGCTCCCCGTAGACCCAACGAAGGCAAGCACGGTGCCCATCTCGTCCACGAGCGAGGCGATCAGGTATCCCAGTCCCACGATCATGACGGTGAACCCAATGAACTTCTTGCGCGGCATCTCGGCGGCTGCCGCGCCGCCGTGCCCTGCGTCGCCTACTTTGGGAACCAGAAGCTCCTCCTCGTTGCCCATCTCCGAATCGCTGTCGGAGAACAGGTCCTCGTCCGTCGAGCCGCGCGGCGAGTCGACCACCCGGTTCGTGAGCAACGGCGCACCTTCTGTGGAGCGGCGCGGGAGCTGGTCCCACCCCTCGCCGTGCCCGCCCCCGCCGTTGCCGTTCGAGTGCAGACCCTCCGTCTCGTGTCCGACCTCGGCCTCACCGCCGGCAACAAGGCGAGCCGAGGCGATGGTAGCAGGCACCTTTTTGCCCTTGATGATGCCGCTCTGCAGGAGGTAGATGCACGAGCGGCACGGAAGCGCCTGCAGCGGGTAGCTGAGGCCAACGAGGAACACGATGCCGAGGCGGCCGATGGCGACGACGAGCGAGTTGGCGGGATACATCGCAATCACGTTCGAGGACACCTTGGACCCGAAGGTCAGGTATCCGACGACGCCGAGGATCTCGTACACGCTCGCGGCGCCGAAGATGGAGCTCGTGATGATCGTGTTCATCTTGGCCTGCGAGCGGTCCTTGAGCTCGTTGTAGATCGGGAACAGGTTCTGCGCACACGTGAACGCGAACACCTGGACGGGGAAGGAGGCAAGCGTGCTGCTGTCGAAGCGGAAGGGGACGATCTCGCCGCGGTCAGGCGACGGGCCCTTCACGAAGTACCACCCGACGACGACGATGACCATGCTGTGACGTTAGCTGGTACAAACGAGACTAGCTTACTAGAACACCGAGGACAGGGCGATCTGCGACGTCGTCTTCAGAGAGTCAAGCGTCCGCATGAAGGACAGCGGCACGATGACGGGGATGGTGCACAGGAGCCAGAAGTGAGGCGACCGCAGCCAGCTCTCCGGCGACAGCTCCGTGTGGAACAGGTGCGCGAACGTCTCGGACACCTGCGGGAGGAGCGTCTTGCAGATGATCAGGTACGAGACCGACACGCCGAAGCACTTGATCGCGATGGCGAACTGACGTTAGCTTTGGGGGGGCGACTACAAGCAATGGCACGGCGGCGTTGTCAGTGGCAGCACCGCATGCCGCCATGGATCTAACTCACGTCGAACAGGCGCATGACCCATCCCTTTCCGAAGGCAAGACGCGCCACCTCGTTGAAGCTCGCCATGCGGCCCTCATCTCCGGGCCGCTGACCGACGAGCAGCGCGCAGCGACTCAGGAGCCAGAGTCCAAACGTCGCCGTGCTCGCCGAGAACAGACACGACACGATGCCGCTGACCATGCCCATGCTAGCGAACGCGGCGGGGAACGCGAGTGCTCCAGACCCGATAATCGTGTTCGCCAGGTTGCTGACGGAGCTGAGGACGGAGGCGCCTGGCTGATGCGTCTCGAGACGAGAGCGGCGTCGCTCGAGCGACGGGCGCGGGGCGCGCTCGTACGACTGTCGCATGGTTCTGCCTCGCTCGGCGTCGCGAGGGGGAGAAGAGAATGTGAGTGTTGTGGTGGAAGGGGGAGGGGGTTGGTCGTCGGTCGCGCCGTACTGCGCAGGCATAGTGGCGAGAGGAGGGGACTGGGTGCCAAGACAAGCGGCGGTGAGCGCGCGGCAGTGCGGCTACGGCAGGGGGCGGCGGCCTCTTGGAGTTGTCCGCCGAGTGGAGGCGCGCTTAGTCTGGCTGTATGGGTGGCGGCCGGAAAAGCAAAGAATGTGTGGATCACACACCCCGGTCGTCGGTACTCCGGTGTTGTCGGTGCGGAAAGGGTGGCGGTCGACGTGTATGTATGTCTGGCAAGAAATGTAAAAGTGGGCGAAGGTGTACGATGGAGGATGCGATGGAGAGGGAAGGGAAGGGATATTTGGAGCGGGTGACGATGCTGACGGCGCTCGCTGGATTCGGTCAATTCCGTGGTACGGTACAGTGGCCGGGTGTCGCGCCGCTTGCCCTTTAGTCCCGCCCGCCCGAGGCATCCATTACAGCATCGATCGTTGCCACCCGTATCAGTGCATGCATCGACACAGAGATAGTCACACAGATACGCTCATGCTGATGCTGATGCTGATGCACCACCTGACCCCCGCTCGGCCGCCCCACCATGTCCTCCGCGTTACTCACTCGGACGTACGTCGCCACGTCCCCACTGTCCACCGTGCTCGTTACGCTGGGACGATCCACCCACGCACCGGTGAGTGACTCGAGCGGATCTCGCGGCTGTAGCGTCCCCGGTGCGTGCCAGGAGGAATATCCACAATCCTCACTGAAATATTGCTCCCGCCAGCTGCAGGTCACGTGCACTGCAGGACACGCGACATGACCGTGGCACCTGTTACGTAACCCGATAGCCGATCGTGACTGACTTCCGCCGCCCCGCTGGTAAACAACAACAACACCCTGGGCGGCGACTCACTCTCAAGCTTTGGCGCGACATCCTTGACACTCTTGAGCATCGACCACCCACCCACCCACAACCGACACACTGACCACAGCAAACGCAACACGACAAGACACTGCAACGACAAGCGATACCCCTGATACCTATATCTATAACACTATCCACAACTTGCCAACTCCTGCCGACAGCCAAACACCATGGCGCCACGGCAGAGCGTCGCGCCCATGCCCACGCCTGCGATTCTCGGACACCTCGAGCTGATCGCACGCAAGACTGGCGTCAAGCTTAACGGCTTCCCGATCGACGCGGAGCGGGTCACCTTCGGCCGCGATGAGGATTGTGACGTGAGTGGCCCCCACACCATTCACTTCCGCTCTTGATGCAGCTACGCTGACAGCGCAGGTTCGAATCTACGTCCCCGATGTGTCAAAGCTTCACGCCGAGATCGAATTCGACCTCGAAGCGGGGCAAGCCGCGCTGACGGTGCACGGCACCAACGGACTAGTGCACACGCCCTCCGGCGGCAAGCCGACCAAGCACCACGCCGGTGCCATCATCGCGCTCGGCGACGGCGACCAGCTGTTGTTCGCGAAGAAGCTGTTCCGCTTCACCTACGGTGCCGGCTCGACCTCTTCAGGCTACGACTCGCCAGCCCCGTCACCCGTCAAGCTGCCCCCAGTGCCCGGCTCCCCCGGCCCAAGCGAGGTCCCAAGCACACCGGTGCGAAGGCGCGCGAGCCACCGCCTTTCGATCGTGCCGCAGGGCAGGCGGTTTGTTCCCCTGCAGCCGCGACGGAGTACACTCGGCCTCGAGCTGCCCGTGACTGCGGACGAGGAAGAGGAGGAGGAGGAGCCAGTGCAGTTAGTCGGCGATGAGGGCGACACTCTCTTCGTCGAGAGGCGAGCGGAGGAGCCCAAGATCTTCGAGAATGCGTTCATGACTCCGCAGGTCAAGCGCAAAGTGGAACCCAGGAACACGAGTGTCGTGCCGAGGCGTATTCGCTTTGCCGAGGACACGAAGCAGGTTGAGGAGGAGGAGCCAGGTGAGACCGTCGGGCCTACAGCGGAAGCCGACGTCGCCCAGCCGCCGTCACCCGAGGCACTCGAGGACGCCGAGGAGGAGCCCGAGTCACCGCGAACACCGCGGTTTGTTCCACTCCCTCAGTCAGAAACGACCTACGAGACGCCCTCTCGTGCCGGACCCCAGATCACAGCGCAGGTCGCGTACAGCACGCCCCGCGGTGACGCTTCGCTCCGCAAACTCCTGCTCCTGAGGTCCGCGCGTAAGGTCTGGGAAGAGTCGCAGCTTCAGCGCGGCGTCGACGGCGGCATTGCTATGGGCTCTGTCGAGACGCGGCGCAAGTCGTTCGGGCGCACCAGCTCGCGCAAGTCTTCCCCGCCGAAACCTGTCATCCCTGATTCGGATAGCGACTCGTCTGACGCCGAGAACGACGAGAACGAACCGCCTACAGAGAGCCCGGCGAAGGAGGGCGAACTCAAGTGGATCTTTGAGGACGGACAGGGTAGCTTCGACGACTCGGACTCGGACGGAGGGAGCTTGTCTAGCGACACGAGCATCCCGGGACAGGGCGTCATCGACTTTGGCGACCTGGCGGGCCAGTCTGACGGCGACGAGGGCGAAGAGGTCGTGGAGGAAGCTGAGGAGGACGAGGAGGATCAGGATGAGGACGCTGAAGGAGAGGAAGAAGAGCAGTGGGAGCTCTCTGTCGAGTCCAGCGCCTCCGAAGCCGACATCTCGGGCGACGTCGACGACGCCGTTCCCGAGAAGACACCCCCCGGCACCGAGCCTATCCAGTTGACACCGCCCAAGGCGCCGACACCGCAGCGCAGTCCGCGACGAGGCCCTCGTGTCTCGCACACTGGGTTAAGCGAAATCGGAGGCCCGGCGATCCGCTTCACGCCTGCTGAGAAGGCACGACCTGTTTCCCTCGGGGTGCTGACACCCTCGAGGCGCGGATTGGGCAACCCCGTGCGCGAGATGGGGCCCGACGATGGGGAGTCTTTGCTCTGGTCGCCCCTGCGTGCCCAGCCTCCCTCGCAGCCGAATTTCACCGTGACCGAGGCCCAGAGCAGCCTTCCCGACTTCCTTATGGACGACGACGACATGCCCTCGATGACGCCGCTGAAGGCGACGAGCCTGTTCCCTCCCTCGTCTAACCTGCAAACGTCGACTCCGAAGAAGGACCGCAAGTCGATGCCCAAGACGCCCGAAGGACTTACGCCGGCCCAGCGCGCCGCACTCGGTACGCCGCGCCGGCTCGGTCTCCCCGAGGGCTCGTTCACGAAGCCGCAGCCCGCCACTCCAAGCGCCACGCCGGTTAAGGGCCTGCACCCAGCCCTGCTCGGAAGTCCCGAGCTGGAGCCGCAGCGTGGTCTTGTGCCCGGCACGCCGATGGACGACATCAAGCGACGTTTGTCCGTGCTGGCGCTTAAGACAGCGACGCCGGCGAAGGAACGACGAAAGACGTTAGACTTTGCCGTCCCCAGCACGCCCCTTGGTGCCACAGCGCGCAAGAAGCGGCTGTCGAACATCTTCGGCGCCGTCGAGGAGCTTCCCTCGCCGACGCCCGAGGGGACTGTGGGCGAAGACGCGCTGGCCGATGCAGAGGAGGAGCCCGAGAAGGAGCAACTGGAGGCGTCGCCGACATACGCTCTCCGCCGCACGCCGAGGCGCAGCATTCAGAAGCCGGTGCACTCTACGCCGAATTCAGCCGCCAAGACACCTAGCAAGACGCCCAAGTCGAAGACGCCGAAGGAGCACACCGGGGACATGTACGAGGCCGCGACGGCGGAGGCGGACGAGGCGGAGGCCGCGGTGCCGTCTCCGAAGAGCAAGACGCGCACGAAGAAGCGCCCTAGTAACGCGCACCAACTGCCGCCCATGACCCCCGACCTCACCGGCGTCAAGCACATGTACGCCGAGAAGACCGCCGCGACGCCGGCGATGAGCGGCATTCGCGAGATGTACTCTCAGCCTAAGGAAGCGGAGACACCTAAGCTCGCGGGCATCAGGGAGATGTACGCCGCGCCGAAGGAAGCCGCCACGCCGGACCTGAACACGAAGAGCCTCTATCCCTCGCTTCCCGCTGCTACGCCGGCCATGTCCGGCATCAAGGAGATGTACGCGCAGCCGAAGGAGGCGCCGACGCCCGACCTGACGGGTGTCAAGACGCTGTACCCCAAGCTGCCACCCGCCACGCCAGCCATGACGGGGATCAAGGAACTGTACGCTGCCCCGAAGACGGCTGCCACGCCGGCTCTCTCAGGTGTGCGCGAGATGTACGCGCAGCCGAAGGAGGCGGCCACGCCCTCGCTCGAAGGCGTGAAGCACATGTACGCGCAGACGGAGGCCGCGACGCCCGTGCTCGACGGCATCAAGCACCTCTACGGGAAGCAGGCCGCCACGCCCCGCCTCGCGGGCATGAAGGAAATGTTTGCCCAGAAGCGCGAGAAGGCGTACCGTGCCAGTGTCGGCGACTTCTTCCCTGAGCTGCCGGAGAGGGAGGCTGAGGCCGCCGCTGCCATCCCGACTGAGATTGCTCGCATCGAGCACGAGGCAACTGTCCACCCTGAGGCGGAGGAGCCTGAGTCCGAGGTCGAGGCTGAGGCTGAGGTCGACGGCGAGGTCGAGGGTGTGGCGGAGCCCGAGGAGCCGCGCCTTGAGGAGCCGCACGCTGAGGAGGAGCATGCTGAGGAGGAGCAGCCGGAGGCAGATCAGCCTGAGTTGGAGGCCGAGCAGACCGACGAAAGCGAGAAGCACGCCGAGAAGCAGCAGGAGCAGAAACGCCCTCCCTCGGCGCTCTCGAGCTCCACCTCCTCCTCCGGAGCGGCTAGCTCCGGAGCGGCTAGGAGCCGTCTCCCGCGCAAGGTGTCCGCGCCCCGTGCCGCCGCGCCCGCCGTGCCAACTTCGCCGCCCAAGTCCCGCTCCCGCCGCGCCGAGGTCGATCCCAAGCCGTCTACGTCCACCCGCACCACCCGTGCCAAGTCCAAGGAGCCCGAGGCAGCTAAGGAGATGCCGAGCAGGAGGAGTACCCGCCAGACCAGCACGGCGCCGAGCGAGCCGCCCGTCTCCACCGCGTCGAGGCGCAGCACACGGTCCACGTCCACGGCCCCCGAGGAGGTGAAGGTCGTGCGCCGGACACGCTCGCGCCAAGTCCTAGGTGAGGCGGAGCAGCCGCGCGCCGCCTCCCCCGAACCCGCATCCAAACCTACCTCGCGCTCGACTCGTGCCAAATCCACCGAAGAGAAACCCTCCACCCGTAGGGCCAAGACTCCTGAGGTCTCGAAGCCGACCCGCTCGACGCGCACGCGCAAAGAGCCCGAGCCCGAACCCGTCTCGAAGCCGACGCGCTCGACGAGGCGCGCAGCCTCTGGGCCAAAGGAGGAGCCCGAGACGGGCATCAAGAAACCGAGCGTCAGGACTAAGAAGGAGAATGAGGCGCCGAAGGGCGCCGTGGCTGCTCGGACTAGGAGTCGCAAGTAGCTAGAGCGGGTGGCGGCAGATAGAAGAGAGTAAGGAGGACTAGGCTGTATTAGTTGTAACTTCTTCATGCTAATAATTCTTCCATCTTTTTCATCGTGCAACACTCTGCGGGACGTCCCACTAACTACTCGATAGCACAGGGTCTCGCTGCCTTTGCACTCGGTCGCATTGTGGTCACACAGCTCGTGGGTGTGTTGTGTACAGACCTTCCCCTCTCCCGTTCAGAAACGCCTCATCATCTCGCTGGCGGTCGTCCTATATCTCCACCAGCTTCTCCGTCTCCCCCCTCTCCTGCACCCACAGCCACTCAATCTCAGCCCTGGTAGCGTACACGCTGTCCTGGTACTTTTGCGCCTTCCCTCGGTCCTCCCCTCGGTCCTCCCGGTCCTCCTTCCGGTTGGGCCGCGCCTCTCGCTCGCGGCGATCCGCCTGGGCAGGCGTCAACTCAACACGGATCCCGGGCCCGTACCAGCACCCTCGTTCGAGCTCGGCAAGACCCTGCTTCCAGTCCGGGACGAAGTGGAGTTTGTCCAGCCGCTTCAGCTGCCCCTTCACAGAGAGGTTCGAGTGTGCGCTCCACGCGGCGATTAGGAGGACGCGCGCGACTTCGGGGATGCACTGCGCCAGAGGCGGACACGGGAGGGCGACGAGGTCCCATGCGAGCTTGGCAGGTTGCGTGGAAGTTGCGGCGAACGCCAGCTCAAAACGTGGAAGAAGGGCGCGGACAGCTGTTTCGCTGGCGGGGCGGGGCTTGATGGGTGCATCTGCGGGTTCGTCGGGCACGGCACCCCGCCAGCGCGGCGTCGTGCGGGTCGAACGGGGCTCGGCGAAGTACACGACGTGCGCCTCTGGCGCTCCCTTGCCGACGGCGACACACCAGCCCTCACTGGACTGCGCCACGATCACGACCCGCTTGGAACTGGTGGTATGGGAAGGGGCGCCGAGCAGCGCCACAGTCGCGGTCTGGTGCACGCTCACTTGGGTGCCTGCCACAATCGAGGCGATGTTCTCTGGGGTCAATTGCATGAGGCGATGAGTGAGGGGATCCTTGTAAGTCGGTGCAAGTACAAGAGGAATGGTCAGTGAAGAAGAGCGAGGGAGTAGCAGTACGCTGGCAACTGGGGAAGCAGCTTCACAGGATCGATCTGCACTCGACGACAAGGGTGGTGGATATGACAGCGCCCCTCTCCCTCCCTGCTCCTCGTCGCAGACGTCCATGCTTCTGGTACGCCCTGACACGTTTGTCATTTGAAAATGTGCTCGGCCCAAACGCCATGGGCTCGTCTGGCCCATCCTGTATAACGACTGTCAACTGGCACCACTCGAGCTGTCAGTGAGTATTTTGTTCAGCGAAGGGTATGGCTCCTCCTACATCCAGTGCATCCGCCTATCTCATCACTTCTAGGCTGAACCGTCATTCTTGTCTAGGGCCCAAGACCACAGGCGTTGGGTCACGGGTACAGTCCACGTCGCCGTGGTCTCGCTTCCCAAAGCCACAAACGATAGCGTCGGGGTGGCGCCCACAGTCGACAGGCTCGGGCCCGGGGTCGCGCTTCCAGTGCTGCGAGCCGTGACACACTGCCGCCTCGGGCGTCTTGGAGCAGTCGATGGGCACGGGCTCAGGCGAGCGACGGCCAATACCGCACGTCAAAGCGTCGGGGTGCCGGCTGCAGTCGATTGGCTCGCGCTTGTCCCACCTCAGTGGGCCGGAACAAGCTGCCACCTCGGGCGTCTTGGAGCAGTCGAGCGGCTCTGGGACGGGCGCGGCGAGCGCGAGCGTGGAGAGAAGAGCGAGGGAGAGCTGGAGCTTCATGGTGTGCTGCTGGGTTAGATAGTCTGTTGTTAAGGGTGTTTATATACCGTGCTGAGGTGCTCTCGCTGTCGTTGCCAGAGCCACATCACCGGCAGGTGGCCACGGACCGAGTTCACATGTCAGTGTCGTGTACCTGTCTAGTCCCGGTAAGATCAGAGTACGTTAGTGACCGGCGTATTCTCCGTCATGGCCAGGCGATGCGGTTCCCGCATGACTGTCAGTTCCGACGGAGAAGGTGACGTTCCGAGAGTGACGCACGCGGTTGATTGAATTATGCTTCATTTTGGGTTGTCAGGTCGCCACAAGTCGCCGATAGAAACACCGGTGGTACTGTAAGGTTCGAGTGGGAGGGCATTGCGGAGACGCAGGCAACGTCGTCGGCCAAGCCCGAGCCCTTTGCTATGAATAGACCGGGGAAGGCGCCGAGAACACAGGAGCGCACTCGTATTGAGCTCGTGAGATGTGTTCTCGAGAGGTGTGCTGGACGAATCAAGGTGCTCCGGGCCTTCGGCGAGGTATATCCGCTACCGACGTGATCGACCTCGGAGGTGGGCAGCAGCTGACGCCGAATGCCGCGTAACGTCACGTCGACCCCGGAACTCACACAGAAGGCTGGATAAGTTCGATACGGCCGAGCGAGATCTGGCAGATACCTCACGCACGTTTCCGAAGCTTTTGAAGCTTCTGTGCGCAAGTGCAATGAGGCGGCTGCCGATGACGCTCGGATCCTGTGTGCGGGCTATCTTATCAGTGGTCTGGCGTCAGCTGTGCAGAGTATCACTCTGCACTAGCGCACTCAGGTCTCAGTCGATATGGCCGGGGCGCCATCGTTCAGCTTGACATCGCTTGATGATATGCAATACATCGATCCAATGATACACGCTCCTCCATCCCTCGGGCTGTGTCTTCCTTCGTGAGCGGTTAGAAGCCACGGCTGCGGATGATGCCGGCGATGCTCCGTCCAAACTCCTCAACGAGGGAGATGGCGCTTCCGGCCGCGCCCTCGATGCTGCCCGCCACGCCGGCGTACTCGTCCATCTTGCGTAGGTTTGAGCGCAGCGCGGACAGAGCCGGCGCGAGCTGCGGGTTCGCGTCGGCCGTGACTGCCGGCGAGTCGGTCGGCAGGGGCGGGAGCGGCTGCAGGAGGTGCGATTCTGGCTGTTAGCTGGCCGTCGGATGTCTTCCAGCTGTTGCCGATTCAGAAGCCTGAACAGAGTGGAGAAGCGGGTCAGGACCCAACAGAGTGGCCAGGGCAGGCTAGACGATCTTCACTACCCGGACCACTCTGGAGAGGCTGCCATTGCCCTTATGCTCAGCTTTCGCTTGTTTACTCACCAGCCTCAAGATACGCCATCATGACAGCAACACGCGTAGCGTACCACTCGGTACCAAACCCACGGTCCTCCCTCATCTCTCCCTTTCCGCGGTTCGGCCTCGCGACATTGACAGCTCGGTCGGCAATCTGCCAGGCGTACTGCACGCCCGCGAGCGGATTCGGCGGTGTCGGGATACGGCCGAGGTTCAGCGCCGTCATCGTGTTGATCTCGTTGTTGGCACCGTAAGGACCAGCGCGGGAGCCAGGGAGGGGAAGGATGTTGCTGAACGTCTGCAGGAGGGTGTTCGCGCCAGGCGGGATCGGAATCGACGACGGGCCGACGGTATGGTTCGTTGCAAGCAGGGCGTGAGCGTCGAGCAGCGACTGGCCGGCTGAGGCGCTGTGCCACAGTCGCCGTGAAAGGGGGTCGAAGAGTACCTCGTCAACTCGCCTGCTGCCGCCGCCGGGCGTCATCTGGGCCAGACCCTGGGCACACCAAGCATCGACGAGAGCGCGGGCAGGGGTAAGACCGGGACCGAAGAGAACGTCGAGAGCGTTCTCGGCGGAGGTCTCTGAGAGACCCTGCTCTGAAGTCTCGGCCTCAGGGGACGACGACGTCAGACCAGCAGGCGGGGCGGAGGGCGAGACGGAAGGAGAGGGATCAAGGACAGGCGTTTCCGTAGCGTTCGTGACGGTCGAAGAAGAGGGAAGCGAGCGCATCGCGTCGACGAGCGCACGGCGGGTGAAGCTCGTTCGGTTCACGTGCGGCAGTGCCACGTTCAGAACGGCTGCTCGAAGCGACATGGCGTTATGTTGTGGTGTCTGTGAAGGAAGGTCAGAATGTCAACAGCGGAGACCAGTCGTCATTTCGCGGGGGTCGGAAATCCACGGCAGCAGAGTAATTCTCGGGTGGAGGTGTCGCCGGGCTAATGACTACTAATCCGTGGTTATTGATAACCACGTGACACCAGAGCTGGATTAGGAAAGCCTAAATGAGATGAACGAGTGGAGGCACGTTGGTGGAGGTCTCTTCGGGAGACGTCAGTTGATGCGCGGAAAAAGTCAGGCGGAGAGCTAAAGAGATGAGTTATGACCTCACCATCTCGGTTACCTCGACCTTTCTTCCTTCACATTCACCAACACACCATGGCCCTGCGTCTCGTGCGAACTGCGCGGGTCGTCTCCACCCGGGCTCGCCTGGGCCCCACCGTGGCGGCCGCGCTGCCCATCGGCGCCCGCGGCCTCGCTACCAGTGCCGTCCGCCTCAATGACTCCGATGACAAGCACCACGTGAACCCCTTCAAGCGCCTCGAGGAGAAGATTGCGGCCCACAACGGCCCCCGCAAGCGCACCACTGCGCGCCCCTCTGACCTCGGCCCCGACTCTGTCGGCCACCCCGCCATCATCGGCGGTTGGCTGACCGCCGCGCGCCGCGCGAGCGACAAGCTCTACTTCTTCACTCTGTCTGGCCAGGGTGCCTCCGTGCAGCTCGTTGTGCGCAAGCCCGAGCTCGGCAGGGAGATGATGACCTGGCCGCTCGAGAGTGTGATCCAGGCCGAGGGCGAGGTGATCGCCCGCAAGTCTCCGCCCAAGGACGCTTCGACGCCCCAGGACCAGATCGAGCTCGACGCAGAGTACGTCCAGCTCCTGAACCCTGCGAAGGAGCTTCCTTTTCGTCCGTCGGCCGCTGAAAAGGCGTCCAAGGCTGCCGACGCTAAGGACGCCACCACCAATGCCACCGCTGCCGCCGAGGGCCTCGCGAACGAGGACCTCCGCGCGCAGCACAGGTACCTTGACCTGCGCCGCGACGCGCTCGCCAAGAACCTCAAGGTCCGTTCCGAAGTCACCCGCATCACGCGGGACTACCTGCACACCCTCGGCTTCACCGAGGTCGAGACCCCGATCCTGCTGAACTCGTCCCCGGAGGGCGCGAGGGAATTCCTCGTGCCCTCCCGCAACACGGACGAGAACGGCCAGCCCACCTTCTACGCTCTGCCCCAGAGCCCCCAGCAGGCGAAGCAGCTCCTGATCGCTTCCGGTGCTATTGACAAGTACTTCCAGATTGCGCGGTGCTTCCGCGACGAGGACGGCCGCAAGGACCGCCAGCCCGAGTTCACGCAGATCGACATCGAGATGGCCTTCGTTGACGGCTCCGCCCCTCCCCCCGACGCGAACGGGACCCGTTCGACGTGGGCGATCGGCGGAAGCCAGGTGCGCGAGGTCGTCGAGGGCCTCATCAAGCGGGTCTGGAAGGAGGTCAAGAACGAGGACCTCGAGGGCTGGTTCCGTGTCATGCCATACGATGTAGCGATGGACGTGTACGGCTCTGACAAGCCGGACACGAGGTACGAGATGTACACGCTTCCCATCGGGTACTATCCCACGCTCAGTGATGAGAGCCTCGACAAGATCCTGCTTGACCAGTCGCCCTCCACCGTCGAGTGGATGGTCACGCCGAAAAAGTGGGCAGACGCTATTGACGTCCCCAAGTTTGCTGGCGAGAACCAGATGGTCAGTTAGCGAAGTGAAACGTAGCTGATATCCAGATCGACTACGTCCGCATCACGGACAAGAACCAGTACTCCTGGCCCTCGGACAGTGTCCTGACCCTTCCCATGGGTCTGACGCTGGACTCCACGATCCCTGGCGGCGTGCAGCCCGGCGACGTCGTCTGGCTCTCGAAGCGTCCCAAGATCGCCGAGGGCGGGTGGACGCCTCTGGGCCGTCTGCGTCCTCAGCTGATGGACGCGATCGTTTCTGCCGGCGCTCACACCCTGCCGACGGCCCCGCACTTCCTGTGGGTCACGCAGTTCCCGCTCTTCACGCTCGCGGACGAGGACAAGGCCGCGCTCGCCAAGGGCCGGTACGCCTCGACGCACCACCCCTTCACGGCCCCTATGGCCGAGGACCTGCCCCTGATCGAGCAGGGGAAGGACATCTCGGCAGTCCGGGGGCAGCACTACGACCTCGTCCTGAACGGGGCCGAGATCGGCGGCGGGTCCGTGCGCATCCACGACCCCGAGCTGCAGAGGCACGTCATGAAGGAGATCCTCAAGCTGAGCCCCGAGGAGATGGGCCGCTTCGACCATCTCCTCAAGGCGCTCCAGTTCGGCGCGCCGCCGCACGGCGGCATCGCACTCGGCCTCGACCGCCTCGTCGCCATCCTCACCGGATCAAAGAGTATCAGGGACGTGATCGCGTTCCCGAAGACGGGAGGCGGACAGGACCCCGTGTTCGGCGGCCCGAGTCCGGCGACCCCGGAGCAGATGCAGGAGTACGGCATCAAGCCCGTGACGGAGGCGAAGGCGGAGGACAAGTCGGGATGAGTAGATAAGTTAGGACAGTAGCCAGCAACAACAACAAACAGCACAACTCATACATTTCTTGACCTTGTTCTATGCACTCGTGAAATAAATACTGGTGACACTACCCCACTGCTCAGAGATCAGAAGAACAGGGGGAGGGGCGCGGATGCGTCCACTTGAGCGTGGATCCACCGCGCCCATGTTTTCGCCGGTGGCGCCGCCTTATGCGCAGGCGGCCACACGTACTCGACGTTAGGAGCCGCGAGGCGCTCAAAAGTCAAACCCGGCGTTGCGGAACACGCTGAGGTCGGTTCCCGGACGCGCCTGGTCGGCGAGCTCGGGCTTCTCGAGCGCGACGAGCGCGCGCCGCAGCGTAGCCCACAGAGAGTACGCCTCGGGAGCGGCCGTGCCGCCGTTTCCGGGCTGGAGAGCGAGAGCGGCGAGGACTGATGTCAGCTAGCTGATCCTGCAACAGAGCTGGAGTAGGGTACGATGAACCCTATGCACAGGTTTACTCACAGTGCTCCGCGGCCTCGCGGTAGACGCCGATGTTGAGACAGGCGACACCGAGGTTGGCAATCGCGCGCGTGAACGTCGGCTTGATCTCGAGCGCACGGCGGTACGCATCGACGGCCTGCTCGGGGTCGCCGCCGTTGGCGAGGGTGGCTCCGAGGCGGTTCCAGAGGAGGTAGTCCTGAAAGTTAGCTCGTACGCAACGTCTGCAAAGCTAGTTTGCGCTTTTCGCCACTCACATCAGGCCTCTCGTTAAGGGCTGCAGTCCAGCACGACCGGGCCTCCCCAAACTCGCCCTGCATGTAGTACAGCGTGCCGAGGCCGACCTGGACGTCGGGGTCGACAACGCCCTGCTTGGCGTACTGCTCGCGCGCGAGGTCGAGGTACTGCTTCGTCATGCGCTGGTGAACGGCCCAGGGGTTGTTGTCGCTGACAAACTCTGAGCGGCTCGGCGCATTGCCCGCGTGCGCCGGGTGCAGCTGCGCGAGCAGCTGGTGCAGCGTCGTGAGAGCCGCGAGGTCGAGCGACTCGTTGACGTAGCTGATCGCGAGGTTCGTGAAGAGTTCGCCCGCGACTTGGTTCGCCTTCGGGTCGTTCTCGAGCGCGCGCCGTCCCTCATCAAACGCCTGCAGCGCCCGGTCCTCCATCTCGTTCTCGGCGTGCGTGCGGCCCAGCACGGCCCAGGCGTGCGCGCGAGAGACGTTGACGGCCTTCAGGTCGTTGTCGGTCGCGCGGCGCAGGAAGGTCTCGATGAGAAGAGCGCAGTCGTGCAGCGATCCACCGTTCGAAAGAAGAAGGTTCGCCTCGTGCCAGGCCGCGAGTGGAGCGTACGAGTCGAATCGGTTCGGCGTCGTGAACACGTAGTTGACCTGCGCAGGGAGGCCGTTCTCGTTCATCGTCTCGTCCATCCACCGTCCGGTGCCGAACTCCATCTGGTCGTCCAGCGGTGTCTGGCCCAGGTCGTCCCGCTCCAGCTCGGCCTGGAGCACGTCAAAGTCGTCGTTCTCGCCGTTCACGAACTGCTGTTAGCTACAGTCACTCAGGGACAGCTGCTAAGGAGCTAGGACTCACCTGCGAGAACTCGCTCTCCCACTCGGCGAGCTTGTTCTGTCGCTCGGCCTCGGGCTTCAGGCTCTCCCACACAGCCTCGAGGTCGCCCTTAAACGGCCGCTCCTCCTCGGCCTTTGGCTCCTCGACCTTGGCCTCTTCCGTCTGCTGCTCCTCCTTCGTCTCGGGCTCAGCCTGCTGGGGCACGGCCTGGGCGCGCGCGTCGGCGAGGGCGGCCTCGAACGCAGCCTCCATCTTGGCGTGGTCGGCAGCAACAGGCTGGGCCTGCTGGTACATCGGCGACAGGCGGGGCTGGTACTGCTGCATCATGCCCATGCCGCCGAAGGGGTTGGGCGGCATCATCTGCGGCTGGTGCATCATGGGCTCCATGTGCTGCTGCGGCATCTCGCGCGCCTTGCCCTTGCCCTGGCTGAAGTCGGACGCCCAGCCAGACGGAGCCGGTGCCTGCATCTGCGGCTGAGGTGAGCCCCTCTGCGACTGCGCCTGGAACCGCTCCCAGTCGGCCTGCATGTTGTGGTGCGCCTGGTGCGGCGCCATCTGCGGCACGACGGGCGTCGGAACGGGTCCCGGCTGGCTCAGCGCAGCGGACAGGTGCGAGAGATTGAACGGGTGCGGCACCTGCTGCACCTGTCCGGGCGCGGCGGGCGCATGCTGCTGGCGGAATGCAGCACCGGCCTGCGACGACGATCCGGGCGCACCCGACACTCGGTCCTGGACGTTAGCTTGGCACAAAGGGGATACAACAGCTGGGGTGTTGGTGGGGAGCGTGAGCGGAGCGGGGCACAAAGTCCGGCGCATAGTCCGAGATCGTCGCAGAATTCCCGTGCCGGTGGCGATGACACGGCTCCGCTGCCCACATTTGGTCCCTCCGCTCATCGGAGTGCCTGTGCGGCGAGCGCTCAAGCTCTAACAAAGCACAAGCCCCGCTCGGAAACTTCTCGAGCTCGCCCCCTCGTCCAACCTGTTGGAATCGCAAGAGGTTTTAGCTCGTCACCGGACCGCCGCGTGACGTCGCATGACCAGCGTTCCATTGCTTTCCAAGATTCGGGCGGTGCTCGAGGTCTGGTTGAAAAGAGAAAGTGACACCCACCCTGAAGACGGAGTTGTCTACGCCCTCGCGCTTGAGGACGTTGTTGAGGGGGTTGGAGTTGACGCTGCAGTCTGCGCCGTTGAGGAGGCCGCTCATGGTGGTCGGGTTGTGGTGGGTGATGGAGTGGAAAGGAAAGTGCTTGGTGGATTTGTGGGGGCGGCGTTGGCCGGTTATGTCGGGTAATTCACTGAGTCATCGCTCTCGCTCTGCCAGCGGACGACCCCTTTGGACAGGCGGGAGCATCTGGTCAAACCACGGACCGCTTCCTAATCCCCCCCAATACAAACCATCCAGGCACACTAATACCCCACCTGCGCCGGCAGTTCAGCGACGCCGATGGCGATGGCGACACACGGCCGCGCCAGCGCCGCTCGATTACGAACAAGACGGACATCTCCGCCGCCAAGTGATCGTCCTCGGCCCCTGTCCACCCTCAAGTCTAGATAGTACAGTGCATATGAATCTACAATGGTGTGTACGCCTACCCTCCTCACTCTCAGAACCTGTCTCGGTCCCGTTCTGAACGCATGCCCTTCGCCTTGCTCGCCATCGTACCCGCGTACGCAGAAATGTTGGCCATGAGCGACGCCGCGCCGGATGCACCGAGAACTTTGACCTGGACGTCAGTTGACACAACTCTTCTAGTTAACTCACCATGATGGTTGGCTCCTGCGGGTCCTCGATACCCTCGTCGCGCACCTTGCGCTTGAGCGTGTCCATGACCTCGTTCGTCTCTCCGCGCTCCAGGTCGTCTCGCGCGCGCATGATCGCCTCGACGAACTGCAGCTGCGGGCCGTGCGTCTTCGCAAAGTTCCAGTAATCCATGAAGACCATCTGCGGGCTCGCGCTGAGCATCGACGCGACCTGGTCCATGATCTCGAAGCTCGGCTCGAGCTCCGCAGGCGGCTTGTACAGCGTGAAGAAGTCGAACACCTGCGAGATGTCCGAACGCAGCCGCTGCACAGCGCCGGGCATGCGGAGCGAGTTGGGCGGGGCACGGCGCAGCGCCGTCAGATACGTGATGAGGAAGGCGTCGAGCAAGTCCTCGATAACGATCTCGAAGATGCTCGGGTTCAGATGGCTTTGGTAGTCGCCCATGTAGTCGCGCATCGTCTCGATGATCTGAGGCATGAGCTGGTCGTTGTACCAGCCCGACTGCATGAACTGGCGCGTCGCAGGCCGCAGGTCGTTGAATACGAACTGCACCAGCGTGCCAGTGCACTGCTTCGCGACGTCGAGGTAGCCGTCGATCGCTTCGTTGAACCGCTCGATGATCGTCGGCTTGTACTTGTCGCTGACGAGTGGCTCGAGGCGGTTCTGGAGGGCTTCCGTGAAGTCGGCTGCGCGCAGCTGGTCGTTCGCAAGCGCCATGACGTACTCGACGAGGCCACCCGCGACCTCTTCTGGCCGCTTGTCCGCTTGTGCCTGCGCCTCGTCCGACATGAGCTTGACCCATTCGCTCTTCACTCTCCGCTGCACCTTGCTGACCTCGGTCACGACTCGGGCGAGTACAGCACCCTGGTTGGAGTCGAGCGCGAGGTCGACTTGCTGGTTGACGATCGAGAAGAAGTCGACGACACCGTCCATGCCGAACAGACCGTCCGTGCCGCGCGACGGCTCCTCGGTTCGTGTCCGGAACTTGGCCGTCTCCTGCTTCTGCAGGTTGACCGTCCATTCCTCGAGCTTGGTGATGATGAGGCGGACATAGTCTTCGAGCAGGTCCCCGGCCTTGCCGTCGAGCAGCGGTGGCTGCAGCCACTCGGACGGCACCTCTAACTCCTTCATGCTGCGGGTGTACTCCTTCGTCCAGGCGAACAACTCGAGCAGCACCTGCGCTTCGGGCGCGCTGGCGACAACCTTCTTCAGCACCTCGTCCAACGCTAAGTGGTACCGGTGGATCAGCCACTTGACGGCCTCAAAGTCGGGCGGGAACAGGTGCTCGACGTCGTCCTTGATACGGATGATGTCCTTGTACATGAAGTCGAGGCCGTCGATGAAGCTGAGCAGGTCCATCTCGTTGCGTGCGTAGTGGTCCGCGAACTTGCCCTTGATGTTCTTCTCGATCGCGTCGAGGAACTTGTGGCGGTAGTTCTTGATCGGGCGCGCATTGCCCTGCACTCCGCGGAGGCGCGCAGCGTCGTTGCCAACCTTGCGCACGAGGCGGAGCGCAACCGTCTTCTCGTCTTCCTTGCCCTCGAACTCGATGATCTTGGCGAGGCGCACGACGGTTCCACCGTATCCCTGGCGTGCAAGCTCGACGACGTTGCTCGCGAGCTCCCACATCCAGCTCTCGAACTCCTTGATGAGCACATCAAGCGGCTCAAACCATCGGGTTAAGATCTCCCGCTCCTCCCGGTTCCCTCTCTTAGCCTCGGCCATCGTCTCGTTCCGGAACGACTCGAGCTGCTGCAGCTGGAAGTGTATCGGGAGCAGGTGGGGTGCGTCGGATATCGGACCCTGCGAGCGGTCGTCGTCGAGTAGCCGACCCAGGTAGTCGACCTTGTCTGCCATGCTCTGCAGCTGCTCGACCATCTTGGCGGTCTGCGCAAAGTTGCGGTGCACGGCGGACACGCGCGTAATCTTCTGGAACACGTCGCTCTCGTCCTTTGTGTTCATGAGCTTCTCAATCTCGGTCATGTCGTCACGGATCATGTTGGCCGCGGCACGCGACTCCTGCAGACGCAAGAGTGCTTGGCGGGTCGCATCGAGCTGGCTGCGGACGCCTTCCTGGAGCTTGTTGTCGAGCGCGGCCTTCTCCTTGAGGAGCTTGTTGCGGTAGGTGGTGAGTTTGAGGAGGTCGTCCGGCTGGCGGAGGACCTCTCCCACCGCTGCCGACGCCGAGAACGTCGCCATCGCGGTGGTCGTGTGTGGTGGAGTGTTACGGAGAAATGGGCAGACAGCGGAGTACGCACCGACATCCACCTCTGTACCGTGTAGCTAGCGTTGCTCAACCCAGGACTGGGCCACTATGACGCGACGGAACCAACCTCCACTGTCACACTCGGCATCACGTGGTCGGAGATGTTTGGATCCCTGTTAACTGCTGTTCACCGATGCATCCTGTGTTCTCTCCATCTCCTATCGGTCCGGACTGAACGGCCGTATCAGCTGACGGGCTCCGCGGAGCTGCAGATCGAGAGACCGACAGATCTCTTTGCATTCCTCGCTCCAACAACGCCTTGGGATCTCAGAGAAGCGTCAGACACGCCACGAAGCCCAGACACACATTCACCTCCACTCTGCTGACACACTCACACGGCTGGATCGTTGTGTGCTGACTCAACAACCGTTCTCACGACACACGACACTAACAGCAGCAGCAACATGGTGACACGGGCTCGACTGGAGAGGTACAAAAGCAGACATGGGAACACGCTATGCTCTTCATCAAGCCCTCAGCGACCTCTCCCATAATGCTCACTACGACCTTCCACAACCAGACGTTGTTCAACGGCGTCATCGTCCACTACGCCGAGTCTGGGCATGCCGATGCCCCTATCTTGCTCCTACTCCACGGCTTTCCCTCCACGAACTTGCAGTTCCGCAACCTGATCCCTCTCCTGGCCGCTTCGTACCACATCATTGCCCCCGACCTGCCCGGCTTCGGCCACACGGTCCTGCCAGAGGGTACTGTGCCGTCCTTCGACCTAATGGCGGAAACAATCAGCCAGCTGGTTGATGCGCTGGACATCTGCAAGTTCGCAGTCTATGTGTTTGACTATGGTGCTCCGACCTTGTTCCGTCTGGCTCTGAAGAGACCTGAGCTCATTTCGGCGATCGTGACGCAGAACGGAAACGCATACGAGGAGGGCCTGGGCGCGGACTTCTGGGGCGGACTGCAGAAGTGGTGGGCGGAGGGGGAGGAGTACGGCCCTATGCGGGAGGTGCTGTTCGACGCCGTCGGTGACATCGAGTGGACCAAGGCGCAGTACTACGACGGCGTGCCCGAGGAGAACCGCAAGCTCGTCGACCCGCAGATGTACACTCTCGATTACCTCCAGCACCTGGCCAACCCCGCCGCGCGCGACACTCAGATGCGCATCTTCTGGGACTACCAGAACAATGTCAAGCTCTACCCCCAGTTCCAGGAGTATCTGCGCAAGCACCAGCCACCCGTCCTGGCCGTCTGGGGCGAGAACGACCCCTGCTTCGTCTACCCCGGCGCGCTCGCCTACAAGCGCGACGTGCCGAAGGCCGACATTCAGCTCCTGAACGGCGGCCACTTCCTGCTCGAGACGCATGTCCGCGAGGTGGCCAGCTTGATGCGCGAGTTCCTGGGCCGCATCAAGTGGTAGTAGCTAGTATCAGCGTCATCAGTAGTCATCAGTAGACCGCGCCGGCGTTGCAGACCCCGCCCTCGCTGTAGAATGACCGCATGCACACGGCGTATGCCACAATCAGTAATCTGGGCAAACGATCGAGTGGGTCCGGAACAACAATGACCCCGCCCGCCGGCCGAGAATATGTGGGGGTGCCGCATAAGCTTCCGTGGCTTGTATCACGATGACTCATTATTTTGGACTGGTGTCGGTCATCAGCGGCGAGTGAGTGCAGAGGAATGGGGGTCTTGGCAACGACCCCCCAGTTCTTCGTCGACCTAGTTTCGCATCCATCCACCCTCACATCGACAAAAAGGGGGGTGCTGGTGGTCGGGGGAGGCTTCAAGGTCGATGGGGAAGGCGAGGGGAGTGGTGGATGCGGAGGAAGGGGGCGGCGGGGGCTCGCATAGTTGCCACCGGTTCGGGTGGAGCAACCCGAGTGCGAGTCCCGATCCGTGGGAGTCGCTTTTGGTCGAGGGCTTTAGCCGCGAGGGAGGGGAACTGGTCGAGTCCGTAGTGGGTGCGCAGAGAGCCGGAGTCGGTGGTCAGCCCGGTGGTGCACTGAATCAATCGCTTGTGTGCTTGTTCGCTCGTCGCTGTGTGCATGCGTCTGGACGGCTGGTCGCTTAAGCATTGGCAGCCAGCCTGCAGACCTGCGTACTGGTGCAAGCAGGGCCCTGCACATAGGGTGGCAAACGCGAAGATGGATAGTGCACCCTTGCGCGCGGTACAGGGCTCGGCGTTATGAGAAAACGCCGATTGACGTATGCAGATGTTTTTGCAGGCGGCCGGATAGGCACGGTGGCTGTTGAAGTCTTTAAAAGGAGTACAGGTCCCAGCCGCGAACAAGTTCAATCCCCCCGGGTTTTCACTGATCGGACCGACCTCCACCAACCAGCGTCCTCCGGCCACCCACCGGCCACTCGACACCACCACCAAAAACAACAACAACAACAACAACAACAACAACAATCCAGCATCCATCCATCCACCCGCTTGCATATACCCGTTCGGTCCCATCTCTCTACTCTGTGATATCATCCATTCCCCAAAAGGCATACTCAACCCCGGTGCATACTTGTTCTCCATTGATCTGATCTGAACCATCAGCCCACGCGCTCGCCACCTCGCACCCCTTCCTCCATTGTCATCGATCGGGCAGCGACACCTTCCTTTGCATCCCCCTCTATTTTGCTGCACTTCCAGACAAGGCTGGCGACACCTCCGTGACCTGGCATACGAGGTGCGTTCTACGATTCGCCCTGCATTACCTGCGATGCTGCTGGCTGGTTGCATGTGACGCGTAGAGAATCCGGAGCTGACTGACCTCTTTCCTTTTCGCCATCATCCGTTCACGCACTTGTTCAACTCAACTCATCGTCATCGCCGCACACGCCAACACTCAACACGCATACGCTTCACACGCTATACATCAACATGCTCTTCCCCTCGCCATCCCCGCCAATACTACTTACCCCGCACGGTTCTGACTCTGCCGGCCATCATTTCCGCCAACAGACATGTCTGCCGAGACCGCCCCAGCGGGGCCCGGCGCCTCTGAAGCGACGGTCACTGCCACGCCTCCCGTCGATAAACCCCTTATCAACCCTATCCAAACCCACACCCCGCCCCCTTCCTCCACGATCGCTGAGGCTCCTCGCTCGCCGAACGCTCTGAACCCTGCCGCAACCAGGAAGAGCAAGAGTGCGTCGCCCGTCAAGCAGTCGTCACCACTCGTGAACGGAAACGGCGCGAACAGTGTGGCAGCGCCTGCTTCTGGTGCTTCGGCGTCTGCCCCAGCGTCCAAGGCTTCGTCCGCCGGTCCCGCCACCGGCTCGCCTCTGCCTGGCAGCACCTCATTCGGCACGCCTCAGCCATCGAACGCCCCCAACGCCACCACGATGGACGTTGATTCGACGGAATCCAACAGCCTGAAGCGCCCTGGAGAGGCTTTGCAAGCGGGCGAGGTGAAGCGTGCGAAGGAGGAGCATGCAGATGCTGGTGCAGGCACGGCACCCATCGTTGCTCCCGGAGCAGACCCCAATGCGCCGATCGTGTATCCCTGGACCAACTACGTCGAGCCTCCCCCTCGTGATCCAGGACCTTCCACGCGCTTGACCCTCCCCCAGTTTAAGCATTTGCTCAGCACTGTCCGGTCTATGCTCAAGTCGAACAACTCGTTCAACTTCCGCGAGCCCGTCGACACTGTTCGCTTCAACATCCCTCACTACCACCAGGTCATCGCATACCCCATGGACCTCGGTACCGTTGAGACGAAGCTCGTTGCCTCTGACCCTCGTGGCCCGCCCAAGGATAAGACCAAGGCTGCCCGGTGGGACACGAGCAAGGGCACCTACAACTCGGTCTCAGAGGTGTCCAAGGACGTGCGCCAGATTTGGGAGAACACTCGCAAGTTCAACGGCCGCGATCACGTCGTGTCCCAGGCTGCGTCCAAGTTACAGGACCAATACGAGCGCGCTCTCCGCACCCTTCCCTCCGAGAACCCTTCCCATGCCGCTTCCCCCTCCGCCTCTTCAGCACGCCGCGCAAGCGTCTCCCAGCCTCCTCAGATTCGCCGGGATATCGACAGCTCGCGCCCCAAGCGTGAGATTCACCCTCCTCCCTCGAAGGACATCAACTATGATGGTCCCAGCTCGCTCCGCAAGCCCAAACGCCGCAGCGACCCGCAGCTGCAGTGGGCGGCCAAGACCATCCAGTCGTTTGAGAAGACGCAGAAGTACTTCGAGATCGCCTCTCCCTTCCTCTACCCCGTCTCTGAGATCATTGCCGCCATCCCCAGCTACACTTCCGTCATCAAGAAGCCCATCGATCTTTTACAGATCAAGCAGCGTCTTGAGGACAACGTGTATGAGGATGTGCAGCAGATCAACAACGACTTCCGTCTCATGATCTCGAACGCACGCCAGTTCAACCCCCCTGGAGACGCTGTGCACAACGCTGCCAGTGCGCTGCTTCAGGTTTGGGAGGAGAAGTGGCGCAGCCTGCCGCCGAAGCAGGAGGTCCGTGAGCAGAGCGAGGACATTCCGGAGGAGTTTGACGACTCCGAGGACGAGGACAAGGACGTCGTTCGTCTGAAGGAGGCCAAGGCTGAGCGCGCGGCTCTTGACCGGGAAATTGCCGACCTCGAGGCCAAGATTGCGCGGAAGCCGGCCAAGGTCAAGAAGACGCCCAAGGCCGCTCCCAAGCAGGCCAAGGCTCCGCGCAAGTACTCAACGTCGAAGAACTCGCCCGGTGGTGCCAACGGTGTGGCCAAGAAGCCTCGAAAGCAGAAGGAGACGCCGGTGTACCGCGACGACGAGGACAGCGACGGAGAGGAGCAGACCATCACGATCGCTCAGAAGCAGGAGCTCGCCGAGAAGATCCAGTCTGCGTCCATGGACGTGCTGGCCCAGGCCATCGAGATCATCCAGACTTCGACTAACATTTCTGGAGATCAGGAAATTGAGCTCGACATCGACTCGCTCCCTGCTGCGACCGTCCTCAAGTTGTACAACCTTGTCTGCCGTGGCCGCCGGGGCCGTGGCAAGAAGGCCAACAACAAGGCCCCCGCCGGTGGCCGCAAGCACCTCAACGAGAAGGAGGAGGCGGACCGCATCCGTCGCATGGAGGCCCAGCTCCAGTCCTTCGAGGGCCGCGGTGGTGGTGGCGGCGGTGGTGCCAACGCTTACGACGACGAGTCGAGCGATGAGGAGGAGTCGAGCGACGAGGAGTAGAAAGCTAGGCCTGACAGGCACCTCATATATTGTGTTCAGGCAGCGGAGTGAGCAGTGGAAGACTCGGGACTGAGGATTTTGGGATTCTGGTTCGGGAAGGAGGCTCCGCGCCTCGGTTGCGTTTCAATAGTAGACCTTTGTAGTATCACCGCCGTCTAAGGCGTCATGGCCACTGGCCGTCCGAGTGTGTAGACTGTACTCGGGGAGACATGCATGATTAACATGTCACGTCTCACAATATGGGTGCGGTAAGCATGGGCATCGATCGCAGTGCAGGGTGGGACGAGGATCTGAGAGCAACCGTGCGGCTACCATGAGCTACGATAAGCTCGAGGCACATCATTATGTCACTGGCACCTCTTACGAATGTCTGCTGTGTTGGTGCTCTGTCGGAAAACATGGTTAGGAGGCACTTATGAAGTATGCAGCAGGCACCTTGGCTGAAGTCCTCATGTGACGTCAACAGGCTGTTCGGTATCACCGCCGATGTGGGCATCGTCGATGGCACCCTCGGCGAGCGGAGACGAGCAGCCAACGCGGCTGTCACAACACGCGCCGACATTATCAACATGCCGAGCCGGCAGAGCGGAAATTCAATCATGTAGAATTGTCGCAGAGCCAAACCTCGTCCGAGTTGTGGGAGGGTGTTGGTGGCCGGTGAATATCCGGTGCACAAGCGCTGAGAAGAACGCGGTCCCCTGAGTGTCGCCGGGACATCCGGAGATGTGCGGCATGTGACGGCACAGGCGGCAGAGTCAGGTGGGCACGTGAGCTCCCCGCAATTGTTGCAGGCAACTCCGTGACTCTAAATATTGACGGTCAGAGGCACCGAGCAGACATACATGCACATACGCCGGTGATCAAGCCTAGCGCCCGGTCCTAGACACCGACGCACGCACGAGCAGAAAGGAGGGAGACGCGAAGAAGGCGGCAGAAGCAGCGTGCTTTTTTGCACCGAGAATGCGCCGAGGATTACCGCTTTTCCCCCCAATCGCTACGTCACGCCCTGACTGTGGCCGGAGCAGGTCCGGTGGGAACGCAATAAATACGGCCTCACCCCCGCCTTCTCGACGCTTTCCCCTCCTAGTCAACCCTCTGACTTTCTCACCATAAACGCTCTCAGACTCGCGAAGAACGCAATCAACATGGCCAAGGCTCCTCCTCAGTACTTCACCCTTTCCGACGGTCGCAAGATCCCCTCCATCGGCCTCGGCACTGTGAGTGTGGTCGCTGGGTGCCTGCCGCGCTGGCACCGCTCGGGAGCTCGACCGAGCTCGTGAGAGCGACGTAGAGCAGCGAGAAAGCGAAAGAGCAGGCGCATCGCAGAGATGCCCACCGAATCCGAGAGACGATTGCTGACGCTGTGCCCCGTAATCGCTGGAAACACCACCACCCCACCGTTTCACCACCGCCACAACACCCCGCCCACCTTTCATCCGCCCTCTCTCGCACGCATCCATCGCAACAGTGGCAGTCCAAGCCCGGAGAGGTCGCCAAGGCCGTCGAGGTCGCCATCAAGGTGAGTAGAACTGTGTGGCGGACGGTGGAAACGAGCTAGAGGCGGTCACGTGCCACACCACCCGACCATCTCCCCACGAGACCTCTACTCCTTCCACCGTCCCCCACGCTCTTCAACACACTTCAAGAGCTTCGCTAACGCGTAGTCTGGGTACCGCCACATCGATTGTGCATTGGGCTTATTGATTTTCCGGCCCGTCAGGGCCGGGAAATCCAGGGTCTGTCAGGGAAAATCAGGGTCGAACGGATTTCGTCAGGGTTTGGGAACGGCGGGACCAAAATGGGAGTGCTCGCACGTGACTTGAAAGGTGTTCTGCTGCACGTGACTAACGGGATGACGTGACGCGACTGACTTGCATTCGGCTGGCTGGCTGGCTGCTGGCTGGATGGCTGGCTGACTGGCTGGCTGGCTGACTGGCTGGCTCCTGTCTAGCCTGTGTAGCTGGCTCGCATGGCTGGTTGGACCTGAGCTGCTAGCTGCCTGACTGACTAAGAGCTACTGCCTTGTTCCTGCGGCCGCGACTGACGTGACTGCGTGCGTGCGTGCGTGCCTTCCTGCCTGACTACTGATTGACTATTGACTGGTGGTGGCAACTCATCGAGGATCAACCCACGATGCGACTGTAGCGACAAAGCCAAGAGGAGAATGACTTGTAGAAGTGATGCATCCATCAAAGTACGACTGACCAGTGCAAACGAAGAGGTGGTTTGACTTTGAGCGAAGGCCTGAGCACTACTACTAACAAGCACCGCGCCCTACTTCCATGTGCAGCACGGATGATGGTATCGCAGTGCAGGCACGTGCAGGAGGTGGGTGGAGGGGTTCACGAGCAGATGAGGTAACCTGTGCGCACAGACCTCCACCTTTCCTCCACCGCACCCACGGCTTTCGAAGGGGTTTGTCACCTGCTGCTCTTCCTTCCTCTCAACCTCTCACTCACTTCCCATCGCTCGTTGCCCCAGGCCATCCTTGTCTGGGCACTCGCGGTGCAATCTCCTCCCCTCGCTCCACCCCTCCTCTATCCGTCCCCCGTCCACCCGCTCCGTGACAGCCGTTGCCTGCGCGAGACGCTCAGCGCGCGCCCGCGAGCGCTGGTCTTCCGCCTTGCCACTACCGCCGAGCCAGCGCTGACTCCGTTTGATACACGGCCAAGTCTGAACAAATCCCCTCGCCTGAACCTCGCACCGCCTGCCTCTGAACCACAGTCGTGCAGCCTCGTTAACGTCCGACGCCAGCTCGCTCGCCTCAGCCGACGTACGTCCTCTGCCTGTGCCTAGGACCTTCCCTCGTTGGGTGTTCTCGTATTCTGCTCGAAACGGGTCCTCGCCGGACGTTACCAGTACACGTAGGGCTGTGCCTTCATCGCTGTCGGTGAGTACTCACAAGACTTCTCCGCTGGCAGCCTCACTGACCACATGTCAGCGCTATCTCGTTACTGGTGCCTGAAACCAGACGACGCATTTTCACGCCGCACAGATCACTGTGCCCCTGCCACACCACACGTCCAGGCGCATCGGGCAGGTTCCCGTCGGCGCACTTCAATACTTGCCTGCGCGCGCTCGTCGACGCCATGGCCCGAACAAAGGAGAAGGACAAGAAGAAGCGCAAGGAGGAGCGCCGTGCTCGTCGCGTCGCAGCTGGCCACGCCGAGCTGGGCGCGGAGGCGAACCCTGCCGTTGTATCCCTTCACGTCTACAAGCAGAACAGCCTCCGCCAGATCAGCCGCATCAAGCCGCTCATGGAACAGTTCTTTGACTGGCAGCACGTCGATCATACCAACGCAGTGTTCCCGCCAACGTACACGTCATCTGAAGGGATTTTCATGCCCGGCGCGCCTGCGTTGCCCTACGAGGTGTACCGCTCGTTCATCAAGTGGGCTGTCAGCGGCATGAGTGGCGGGATCACGGAAGATGCCGGTGTTTCTACCACCTCGGCGCTCACGCTGCTGAACCACCTGTCTGCATATCACCGGTACAAGACTGGGTCTCGTATCCCGAAACCGGTCACCCGCTCCCTCACCCGCTTCATCCGCACCGAGTTGTCAAAAGATCTCAAGCTGTCGTCGGTGCGCAAAAAGAAGACGTTCATCTCGTACGTGGAGATGAAGATCCTCATGCTCGCCCTGTTTTCCGCCAACCTCGTGTTTAAGCTTTCCTTCTCGAACCGACTGCAAATGGCCTGCATCATAGTATACCTGTTCATTACTGCCATACGCTCCGGCTCCATAATGCGCCGCACCCTCGACCTGGAAGACGCGCGCGGGCTCAAGTGGGGCGACCTCGAGCTCTGTGTCACAAAGCTGGCTCACATCCCCGATCAAAACCATCTCGCCATCAAATTTGAAACGCCAAATGCCAAAAACAAGAACTCGCAGGAAGGCGAGGTTATTCTCGCTCGCGAATACGACATGTTCATCGACCCAGTGCTCTTTTGGCTTGCGCATGCACGGCGCACCGGCGCGCTCCCAGACTACTCCATAGAACAGCTCCTCGACCCTGCCTTCCTCGACGACCAGCCCGGGGGATACAGGAAACTGAAGTTCCGGAACAAGGACGACCTCGTTTTTAAGGACCTGGACACTGGAAAGGAGTTCTCGACCAAAGGCTTCGCATCCCGTCTGCGCACTCTCTCTCGCCACATCGGTTTCTACCCGCGCCTCTACCCCCGCGTCTTTAGACGTAGTGGCGCTCTGATCCTCAAGGCCAAAGGTGCGTATCCACCGTCAACTGCACTGACCCATAAGGGAAGGACGCGAAAACGATCTCTCGCCAACTGAAGCACGCCTGGGACAGTACCGTTTACGATGCCTACACCGGTCACGTCATGTATGTTTGAAACCCATTGAGCTGTTTCTGACCTGTAGGATGGCGGACGCGACCGAAGCGGTCTACGGAAAGTCCTCCGGGGTCGCAGAGCTGCTGGACTATCATCCCGCCACCAGTCGTGTCTCCCGTGATCCCGAGCTGAGTTCAAACATGATCTAGGAGATCATGGGTCGTGAGGACGGTGAGTTGACTAATGTTGCAAGGCTGTTTTATCTAACAATCAAGTGCAGCGTCTCAGCCAAGATTTGTCCCAGCTTCGGTCGTCGCTTCTCCGTCAACACCGTGTCAGCGCCGCCGCCAACCTTCCCGAACATGCGAAAAAGCAGCTTGCCGCCGCGTACAAGCGCTACACGAACGAGATGCGTCGCCACCAGGACTGGGAGGTAGAGCAGCTGCGCCGTGGTGCCGATCCCGGGGTTTTGGGAGTTCAAAACCCAGAATCCACTATCGGAGAGGGCGCACCTGGTAACGCTGACACTGGTACCTCGGAGTCTGGCGAGGATCACGACAGTGACCTCGACGAGCACGGAGACTCTAGCAGTGACAGCGACCTCGACGAGCACGGAGACTCTAGCAGTGACAGCGACCTCGACGAGCACGGAGACTCTGGCAGTGACAGCGACGGCGGTGACGACGGCGCCATCTTCGATTATGATGCGTCACGCGTCGAGGAGGTGAGCTGCAATCTCTTACCATGACTGACTTTAGGCCCTGCTCCTCACTACATCTCACGCCAAAGCCGCCGCCATCGCAACCGCCGCGGGATTCCTCGGACGCGATGGATCCCCCGACGTGGACATGGACTCCCTGGCGGAGGAGGAAGGCGTCGCGGAAACAGACTCGCCAGAGTCTGAGCCTAACTCTGATGACGCGTCTGCGCTCGACGAGGGCGACAGCGACGACGAGGACGACAGCGACGACGAGGACGACAGCGCTGACGAGGACGAGGACGAGTCTGACGAGGAGGATGGCGAGGAAGACGGGCAGGAGACCGTTGAGCAGGCGACTGAGGGCTCCCACTGGAGCCAATTCTTCGTTCCAAGTCCTTTCAACGACATGACGGACAAACTCCAAGGAGATTCCTTCGAGGATGCGTACTACGCCCTCACCTCCTTCGAAGCCGCCGAGGCTTTCGGGTATCGCGAGGGCCACTTCCCTGTCGATGACGGGTGCGTCTTCTGCGGCACGCCGAAAGAGGACATCCTGGCGGCCTCGAACTTGGGCCGCAACCCTTCCTCTCGACGCCAGCGAGGCACCTTCGTCGCCCACATCAACGCCTGCGGGGCGCAGCGGGCGCGAGACGCGCTGGATCCTCCCTTGACTGATCGCTACCCTTCCACGTTCGAGATCAATCCCCTCACCGGCAAGGCACATCAGCACAAAAAGGATTACACACCCAACACCCTTTACAACACCACGCACGTCTCGATCCACAAGGACGCGAAGAAGGGCAAGGTCCGCGTGTGCGCCACGTGCGACGAGAACGGCATCGAGTTCGCTCTTCCCACGACCCAGATCGCCGCTGAGCACGTCTGGATGCAGCACGGCATCTACCTGACGAACTACTCCCCCAAGATCGTCGAGTGGACAGAGGACAAATTCTTGCCGCCTGTGTACTTTTCGTCTGATCGCGCGTACTACGCAGACCCCAAGGACATATCCGAGAGGTGCCGCCAGGAGATCGAGGAACGGACTACCCCTCAGGACGAGCCGTACGGACTCAGCGCGAACGTTCTCGTGGATCCTGGCGAGCTCGAGGAGGACAGGACGGAGAATGCACCGGACCTCAAGTACACGACCGTGATCGGCCCAGCACACCATGTCGTGCGCGACGGACTCTGTGTGCTGTGTTGCTTCGACCCCTCTCTGCCTTGGCGCAGACGCGGGCACCCATGGTCCAGCGAGTGGGGTCTCCTCTCGCACTTCGCGGGGTGCCTGGCGAAGCACATCAGAGGTCTCGACCCTGTCCTTGCATCGTCCGACTCCGACTCGTATTTGCTCGTCGATGGCGTGCTACACTGCCCGGACCCGACATGCGTCAAACATGACCGCAGGTTCGACACTCGGCTCGCTTTTGTGAAGCACCTCGTGGCAGTCCACCGTTGCCAGATCGCCGGCCGCACTGAGGGCGTGCCGCCGCAGCGCCTCGTCGACCTCACGTTCGAGGACGAGGACGACCTCACCGAGTGGGCGACGCAGGCAGATGAATCGGAGGAGTAAGCATGTCGGCGAGCCGGAGAGCAACCACCGCTCCGACTGTAAATACCGCGCCGGCATTTAAATAGCACGACCAGCGAGGCGACAACACATGCATGATTACATTTGTGAATGCAGATCACTAGGAACGTGACCACGTGATTGGGGTTACGTGTGGTTGACGCGACTGAAGCCGAGTATTGCCACAACCAATTTCAGTTCACGACGACTACAGCACACTGCACACACTCAACGTCAACTCGCACCCCAGCTATACGATCAACAACAGCTATCGCCGTCGTACCTTGCGCTCACCTTGAATAGAGGGCAAGACGGCCTTGAATCGCGCAGCCGCCGATTCATATTCCCGAACGGTATCACGATCGGGCACCCGCCCCCGTCCCGTTCAGTCCAACACCGTCACCGTCTCGCCGCCCGCTTCCTTCCCCTCTGGCTCTCTCACCCATGCCGCCTCCCCGCAAGCTAACATCCGATCAACGACGCGAAGGGCATGGAGTTACCGTCGAGGCTTTGAAGGTTGAAACGGCGGCCGCGCTTCCGCCCGTGAGTGGACCGGTCAGCGAGGCGACTATTGTCAAGCGCCAGAGGACAAGGGAGCAGTTCGACGAGTGGCTCGAGGACGTTGAGGACGATGCAGGAGAGGAGGTTGAGATCCACGGAGTCCGTGTTACGGGATTCGATGACGTGGAGAGAGAGAAGCTCGACTTCCCCGAGGAAGGCGTCGTCCAGAGGTACCTTAAGCACTACTCGACCTCTGCCGCGGGGCATCAGGATGACGGCAAGATCAAGCTCGCAACACTCCGAAGCGTGGCGGTGAGCTTCATGTCGGAGTGGTCGCGGGCCACAGGGAAGGCGGTCCCGGAGGAGCGGAGAGAGAGAACCCTGCTCCACTGCGAGCACCTCGGCCGCGAGCTCAAGCTCCCAGACACGTTGCCTGCGCGAGCCCAGATCAGCCTGCAGACCATACAGGCTCTCCAGGGCTACTTCCTATCGTCGAGTGCCAACCTGTCCATGCACTACACAATCTACATGCTCTTCTTCCTAGCGCTGGCGATCCAGATCGCCGGGCGACCTTCCGCGATCGCGCTGGGCCAAGGAGTGGCGGAGACCGAAGCAGCCACGGTCGCCGACTTCGTCATATGGGCACTACCAGGCGAGGGGAACGGCGCTAACCGTCTTATCGGCTGGTATCAGCCACCATTCGTGAAGAACAACGTCGGAGAAGACCGACCATACCCCTTGCCAGAGCCTCCCGTTCTTTCGGGTCATTCGATCATTCTTTTGATCCTTGCGTTGGTCGCGTTAGGAAGGGTACTGGCAGCAGAGGCCATGGAGATCTTCCAGCCGCGATTCCTCACCAACCGCGAGCCGCGGCAGGTCCACTTCGCTCCCCGTCTGTAAGTCGTTCCCCAAGCCGCTCCGCTGACCCCAGCATGTCTGATCCTATCATGAAGCTGGACAACGGGCACCCGGTTTCTTCCCAATGGGTCACTGGACACCTGCGTGATGCCTCCATCGCTCTCGGCTTCGAGAAGGAGGTCACGGCCTACTGTGTGCGGCACTTTGTCGCACAGGCGTATGTTCTTGCTGGCGGTGAGTCCCTGCCTAGTGTCCTGTCATGCTGACGTGTTACAGGCACGATGGAGGGATTGCAGAGCTTGCTCTGCCACGCACCAGGTTCATCTAACACCAGGTGGTATCTGGGAAAGCACTTGTGAGCGATAAGACGATCATGCCTTGCTGACGTCCCAGCGTGCACTCCAGTGCAACAGTCGCCAAGGGGAAGGATGTCTCGTTGATAGACCGAATTCGAGACAGCATCCACCGCCTGGATGCCCTTCCAACTGCGGCGCCGAAGGCGCTCACTGAGGTACAGCGTAGTGAAGCGCATCAGCGACCGAAAGGTAAGCGCATTACTCCTATGTCTCGCTGACGACTCAGTCGTCGCCAGGCAGGAGGAATATAATGAGCTCGCCAAGACCTCGCCCTCCAAGACGGAGCTGCAGCAGGCCAAGCGCAGACTCGCTCATGCCCAGAAGCAGAGTGAGACTGAGGCCCTCCGCCTGGCGAGGCGAGATTACTTTGCGGACGGCATGCAGGTCACCAGCTCAGAGGTAAGCAGTCAGCGGAGGTTCTTCTGACAGCTAGGAGAGCACATCGAACGGACCCGAGGACTCAGCCCGAGGCAACGTTCTCCTCGCACTGCAAGAAGCTCCCGGATTAGTCGCCCAAGCTGTCGAAGCAGTGACCAACGCGCTGCAGGAGCAACGGGACAAGAAGGCGCACCGCAAGGCACGCTCGAAATCGAAGGCCAAGTCATCCACCCCTGCTCGTAGCGACGAACCGTCCCGCGATTCCAGGTCGACTACCAGTTCGAGGTCATCGCAGCGCATCTCGCGTGATGACGCGGACGACCAGGGTGCTTTCCCCTCGAGCGAAGTGCCTGCCGCGAGCGAGACCAACTTCCACTCGGATTACGCTGGTGCTGGCACGACCTCCACCGGACACGAGCTTCTGAGTGACGGTGACACAAGTGCGTCTGATGTGAGAGGCGAGTCCATCTCGAGTGCCTCCGGCGGCACGAGCGACGGCGGCACCGGCGGCGGCATGAAGCGCAAGGCGGTCGTGGAGGGCCGTCGAGCCGGCATGACGAAACGCAGCGCTCCTGGTCCTTCAACAAAGAATATCAGCGGCGTGGCCAGGGACAGCGTTCGTGGGACCACGTTATCGCCGTCTCGCTCGACCCGATCGAGCCGCCAGCGCTGACACCACCAATGACAACTTGATAGGTCGCGCTCGCTGCGCCGTTCCTTATGGAGCTGGAATTAAGACGCCGTTCGTCCAAAGTGAGCTCGGAAATATGCCATTCCCCTAGTATTGTATCAGAAACGACACAAACAGATGTATAGCACCATGACCTGTGCTTCCTGAGCGGACAGCGTATTGTATTGACGAGTTACATTGCCACGGATCGAAAAACGGGCCGCTGTGGGAGCCCTGACGTCATCTTCCCGCGAAAGCGCCGAGAACATGGCGGATGGCCGTTGTATCGGCTGTTGCCCGGCACATGCGGCAGATTGGCCTGTGAAGTTGTGAAAGGGGGTAGTTCTTGGGGTACCGCGGCCCATATAAAAGGTTGACCGTGCTTCATCTCAACACTGGATCGCCCACCTGCTTACTGATCACCGCAATGTCTGCCCCCCCTGCTTTCTTCACTTTGTCCGACGGGCGTAAAATTCCCTCTGTCGGCCTCGGCACGGTAAGTACCTTCACACCCGCTTGCCTCGATTACAGAACGCACGCTGAACGGTTGCGCAACCCTCTCTTCAATCTTCGTTCGTATTGATGCTTGATGCTTTGAAATACTTCAGTGGCAATCAAAGTACGTGTTGTCCGGACTGTCAAGATCATTTCTGATAATCACCAGGAAGGGCGAAGTTGCGCGTGCCGTTGAACACTTCATTAAGGCGGGCGGAAGGCACGTAGATTGTGCATGGGCATACGGTACGTTCCGGCCCGGATTTTGATGCTTTTTCTGACGTTCTTGAGCTCAAGAACGGTCGGAAAGGGCCAAGAAGTGACGGAGATAGGTTGACTGACATCCCAGGCAACGAGGCTGAGGTTGGTCAGGGTATCAAGGCCTCTGGCATCCCCCGCGAGGAGCTCTGGATCACCTCCAAGCTTTTCGAGCTCCACCACCACCCCGAGCACGTTCCCCTCGCCATCAAGGACACCCTCAAGAACCTTGGCATTGACTACCTTGACCTCTACCTCCTCCACTGGAACGTGAGTATCGATATGTGCTGGTGGCCCGTCAAGCGTCCTACCGACGTCCCGGGATCAACCACTCAGCAAAACATGAGCTGCCGGGTTCCCATGGATCAGAAGCTAACTTCCAGATCAACTGGCAGGTCGACGCCCCTCCCGGAGTCCTCCCCCAGTTCGAGCACGTCAAGACTGCCCCCAACGGCAAGCGTCTCCTCGACGTCCCTCTCTCTGACAACGTTCTCCCCACCTGGCGTGAGATGGAGAAGCTCGTCGACCAGGGCCTCGTCAAGTCGATCGGTATCTCCAACTTCAACATCCACCGCACCAAGGACCTCCTGAAGGAGGCTCGCATCAAGCCCGTCACCAACCAGGTCGAGCTCTCGATCCAGTGCCCCCAGTTCGAGCTCGTCGACTGGCTTCACAAGAAGGACATCCTTCCCCAGGGCTACTCGCCTCTCGGCGGCACTGACGGCGAGGCTCTCCGCAACAACGAGCAGATCAAGAAGATCGCCGACAAGCACGGCGTCGAGGGTGCCAACGTCCTCATCTCGTGGCTCGTCTACCGCGGTATCAACCCCCTCCCCAAGTCGGTCACCCCCAAGCGTATCGAGAACAACCTTAAGCGTAAGTCTTAGCTGTGGCGTAGTGCTTGAGCTAACAAGCAGTCGTCACCCTGTCCGACGAGGAGATCAACTCGATCAACGAGCTCGCCAAGTCGACCCCTCCCAAGCGTGTCTGCGACCAGTCCGACCTGTACGAGCCCTACTACGACATCTACCAGGAGAAGGACCCCAAGTACAACGACAAGGTCCAGGCTCAGTCGGACTAAGCGCAGGAGAAGAAGTTATAATTGAAAAGCACGTGCGGCGACCCGGGATGGACCGCACGCCTTGTACGTCGTATGCAACCAAAATAGACTCAACGGCCGAGAATTCTCTTGTGCAAGTACTACTGACATGCCTCTAGCTGCGCCGACGGGCGAGGAGGCGACAGAAGTGCGTGGAAGAGTGCACATGTGCAGTGTGCGCGGATCACGACGAGTGTGCAGATCTTGTTTCTACCCCTGGGTGACTGTACTGACGGCGCTGACCACATCTGCCACTTGCGCAAACAAGTCACTGCGCCGCTGCCATCTTGACTTGTCCAACTCACTTAGCGTCTGACGTTCCACCTCACCCTGCTTTCCCCATCTCCCTTTGTCACCTAGACCGCGCTACTGAGCACGGCAGTGACCCCTCCCCCTCCTCCCCTTCCCCTGCTCATGGCGCCCTCGCCTCAGCAGCCCCAAACCCGCTGCGCCCCTGCTCATTTGCTCGCGACACTCAAGTGTGCAGTGCATCATGAGTCGATCTAAACAACCTCTTTACACGACCAAGCCTGGACGTCCGACAGGCTTAGCGGGGCAGCTCATCCAGGCCACCCGAAAGGCGCCCTCCAAGCGCAAGCGCTCATCGAAAGACTCCCCGACGCCCGCAACGTCCCCTTCTGACGATGACTCCACCAGTCCCAAGCCCGGCGGCAAACAACCTGTCCCCACAGTTCAGCCGCCGCCTTCCCTCAAGGCCTCTCGCCCCCTTCCAACCGAAGCACCCCCGCCCAAGCAGCGTCTCCGTGTCGCACCCGTGAACCCCGAGCCATGGGCGGCTAAGGACATTGTGCAGCGCATGTTCAAGCGCTTCGCCGAGTCACGCAACGGCATCGTGATCGACGGCAAGGCGTACTTCGACTTCATGGAAGCGGCGGACCGGTCCGTGTCCAACTGGTCGCCGCAGCTCTTCGCCGACTTCATCACCTACTACGCCGCGAACGCCCGTCCCCGTCGGCCAGGCAGCGCTCTCGTCGACTCCAAGGCTCTCTTCAGCTTCCAGCAGGCTGTCCGCCGCTCCTACTCTCGCCGCCACCGCCGTGCACTGAGCAAGGAGGCCGCGAGCGAGGCCACCGCCGCCCGCCATCTTGCGGAGCAACACACCGACCGCCGCGAGCCCCGCCCTGTCCTCACTGTGGCAGAGGTGTTCCGTCTTGCGCGTGCCGTGTGGAGCCCTGAGTACCGCGCGACATTCAGGCGCCGGCTCGACGTTGCGCTCTTCATGGCCCTCGTCCTCGCCACCGGCGTTCCCAGCACGGCCGTCTTCCCCGCCGCCGTCCCTGGCAAGGGCTACGATAAAGGGCCGGTCTACGCCCTGCCCGACCAGAATGACGGCGCGCGCTGGTCCGACTTTGAAATCTGGATGACCAGGTATGGCCCCGCCGCGCAGTTCACCTGCCGCGCAGACGATGAGAGGAAGTACACCCTCAACGACGGTAACAGCCTCGGCATGGCCGCGTCCCGCCTCATGGCCATCACCATGTGCTTCGACGAGCTGTACGGCAAAGGCTGCCACCTCGGCTACCTCATGTCGAACATATTCTGGGGCGTTCACGGACATGATGCGCGTGTCGTCGCCTTCGACCAGGAGCTGTGAGTTTAATGGCGCACGCAGTATAACTGACGCGCAGCGCCGACAAGCACATCTTCCGCCTTGATGACGAGGCCGAGACGCCCATGATGCGTGAGGACATGAACTTTGAGCTGGCGCGTCTCGCCGAGGCAGCCGGTATCGATCACGAGGTCACGACGGGCATGTTCCGCCGCCTCGTTGCCCACAAGGTGTTCGAGCAGCGTAAGTTAGGTGGTGGAAGGATGAACTGACCAGCAGACGGATTGGAGATCGCAAGCGCGATTCTGAACCACAGCGAGCTGGCCAAGACGCAGCGCTACCTGGAGAAGAAATTGTGAACTTACCAACGAGCATTTGAGAGCTGACGGCAGCGGTCGCTCTGTTACAGAGGCGGAGCGGGAGCTGGGTCGCGGCATGGACACCCTGCACAAAGACCTCTGGCTCACGCTCGACCACCAGCTGCGTGTGAAGACCATCCAGAAGATCCCTGACTGTGGGTTGTAGTCCTAAGAACGAAACTGACACGCAGATATCACGCCGCACGCCTGGGTCATCGATGAAGACCGCTCTCCGTCCCCGCCTCTGCGTGATATCGCAGAGACAGACCTGGCGCAGCGTCCCGACTTGTTCCCTCAGCGGCCTGGTTCGCCGGGCACACCCACCCCTTTCACCGGGCAGCCGCGCAACTGTCTTGTCGCGACCCCTTCTGACATGAAATCTGAGCCTACATCGCCTACGGAATCATTCAGCAACCACCTGTCGCCGGTGGATGCATCAGCGTCTGCCGAGTCCAGCCAGCCGAAAGTGGCAGTCCACCACCAGCAGCTTTTCGGCCAGACCAGCGCCACGCAGCGCGGATCGTACTCCCAGCAAGCCTTCGTGAGCGGTCAGACGGGCGTATCAGCCCACGTCGCAATGTACGGCCAGTTCCCCAAGATCAGCGACATCCGCAGCTTCGCGCCTGGAGTCCCTGCCATGCCCGTCGTCGCCGAGTCGAGCTTCAAGCCGTCGTACGCTGCGTACCCGGCCCAGCAGTCCTATGGGCTGTGGCCTCAGCCTCAGCTGTCACATGCGGCGACCACATACCACCGCACCACGCAGCAGTCTACGCACACAGCGTACACTTCAAAGGAGTATGGCCTCCCCACGCCGGACGACACGCCGCCCGATGCGTTCCAGATGCTTCCTGGCCTTACCTCGGCCGCTTCCCAAGTCGATGCTGTCGAGTACAAGAGCAACACAATGGCGGCGTTCAACCCCGGTCTCGGCCTGATCTTCGAGTCGACGGGAGACGCGACAGCGCCCGGTGCCCAGAGCAAGCAGTCCGCCGCCCAGGCCCGCCGCAACCCCCTGCCAGCGCTGCGCCCCCGCCCCGTCCCGCTCCCCATTTTCCCAATGGCGACACACGCCTCACGCATCAACATGTCGTACCAGGACCGCGTGCTTGAGACTGTGTCTCGCTGGATGGCAGGACCAGCTCAGGCGCTCCTGAATGGCATCGACCTCGTGTACACCATGGCTGCGTGTGACAAGCACCTGCCCCGCAACGAGGCGTATGATCCGGCTGCGTACGACGAGGAGGACGTGGACACTGATGAGGAGTAGTCCAAGCCGGGCCTGCCGCATACACACGCGTCCGCTTACGCTTCCACAACACGTACAACACTTCACCCCACCACCCAAAAGCGGTCGACCCGACTGCCCGCATCATGCTGTGTATACCATACTTTCTCCGTCTGACTCTGCCCTGTTGTACGATCCACCACTTCGCTGTCCCATACTTTACTCTGATTTCGCTCCGCTTTTACCACACTTTGGTTTTCACTCAGCACCGCTCTTCTGTAGTCTCCAGCTCCCAGCTTCCCTTTGCATCTGTACATGTGATCCGACTGTATATAAGCTATGCATGTGACCCTCCCGTGTACCTCTAGTCGACATCGTCGGGTCTCGGCTGGATTTTGCCCTGGTCCATGAGGTCCTGCAGCCTCTTCGCCTCGTCGTCGATGCGCTTGAACTGGTGCTCGAATCGGGACGGGTACAGGAACGGGCGGAGGTCGAACCGGTTGTCGTCGGGGCTGTAGCTCTCCATGTGCACGCTGGGCGTGAGCGTCGTCATCTTGTGGCGGTTGATGGCGTGCGTGAACCAGAAGTGCTTGACCTTCTGGGCGATCTCGGCCGGGCTCAAGCTCGCGCCCCACTCCTGCACGAGCTTGCCAAACATGCTGAAGGGGCCGCACTTGTCGACCTTCCTGAGCCTGCCGAAGGCAGAAAGCTCATCGTACGTCATGCCCATCTCGACCTCGTCGCTCTGCACGCCCTTGCCCTCCTGGATCGGGATAAGCTCGGCACTGGGCACAGCGTCGAGGAACTCGCGCAGGATTGGCATCTCGAACTTGGTCTCGGCCCACGCGATGAAGCGCTTCAGGTCCGTCTTGCTCACGCCGCCGATCGGGTTGACATCAGCAGACGAGCAGTCGTACTTGGTCAGGTAGCCGCGGAGGGACTCGTCGACGTTGGCGCTGCCGAGCACGAGCAGCCCACCAACCTTGCCGCGCGCCCACGGCAGGAGCTGCGCAAACATATACCCGACGACCATGCGCAGGCGCGCCTGGATGTTCTGCAGCGCCAGGTTCTCCGCCCCGCTGCCGCCGTGTACGGCGTACTGCGGCGTGCGGCCCGTGATCATCTTGAAGATGCCGAGCACGGCGCTCACGGCCGTGTCCATGTTCAGGTCGACGTGGTAAGCTCCAATCGCCTCGGCGAGCTCTCGCGCGCGCGTCCGCGTCTCGTTCGAGCTGTTCTCGGTGCCCATGTAGCACGTGTGGAAGATGCGGTTTGCGAACTCCTTCGGGTCCGTCGGCACATAGGTGCTGTCGGCCGGCTCGCCCGTCATGCGCCGCGCGTCGGCAATGACCTGCTCGTTGCCCTCGCGAGCGGCGGAGGCGACAAGGCGGCACATGCTGTGCACGATCGTGGCGGTCGCGCACGAGTCGATACCGCCCGAGAGAGGGAGGAAGTAGCCCTGCACCCGCGAACGACGGAGGTAGTCCCACAGCCAGCAAGCGGGTCCGAGACTGTTGTCAGCTTTGGGAAGGAGTTCTCCACAGCTGGGCCCTTCTTCCGTCTTCGCGGCAAGGAGTTCAAGCCCGCCGCACTGGCACTTACGCAATTTCCTCCTCGGGCTTGTGGTAAACCATATCCGGGTCGCTCGCCTTGGTCTCCTTCCATCCGAGCATCATGCCCTTAGACGACAGGCGCACACCTCCGAGCCCAGGAACACGCTCGTACGCCTCCTGCTGGGCGGCCTGCATGCGCCTGGAACTCGCCTTGCGGTGCGCGCGCACCGTCTCGAGGTCAATGGTGGCCGTGACAACCTCGACGTCGTTCAGGGAGAACTGGGAGGAGCGCGCGACAATCTTGCCGTTGACGGCGATCATGGCGCAGCCGTCGTAATACAGCCTGTCGCCGTCGCAGCCCTGCTGGTTCGCGTACAGGTAGACACCGCCCAGCTTCATCGTTGCCTCCTTAATGAGCTCGACGCGGCGGTTCAGCTTGCGCAGCTCGTGGTGCGAACCGGAGGAGTTCGTAAAGATCTCGACTCCGTCGAGGCCCATGCCGATGTGAGGCGAGTTCGGCGTGAAGAGCTCCTCGCACAGCTCGACGCCGAGGCAGGTGTCGGCGGTCGGCACGACGGCGTCGCCGAACGGAACGGTCTCCTGGCCCGTGATGTCGGAGATAATGGAGGGAAGGTAGTGCTCCTCGGTCTCGCGGTACTTGGCCCAGGGCGTGAAGTGGCGCAGCTCGCGCTGACGTTAGCTAATAATGCGGAGAAACATGAGCTGCGCATGCCTGCAATAGACTCGCCCGCTCCAACTCACGTAGTTACCATCGTTGGCCATCCACATCTTCGGGCGGATCAGCACAATCTTGCCGTCATGGATGATGACGCGACAGTTGTACGTCGAGTTCTTGTGGGTGATCGGCATGCCGATGTCGCACACGATGCCCTGCGCCTCCGGGGCCTGCAGAATGCGCGCGAGCATCTCCCATGAGTGCAGAATAATGTCGCCTGCGTGTCAGCTGGGTTTCCACATTCGCATAGCTGTTCAGCGCAGGGTCACCAGCGCAGGTCCAGGAGCTCACAGTGCCAGGAAAGGCTTGCGGCCACCTATCGGTCCCAAGATGCTACTCACCCTCGAGGAAATGGTCCTGGCATCCGTAGCCGGAGATCTCAAGCTCGGGACCAACACGCAGCGTAGCTCCCTTCGCCTTGGCAATCTTGATCGACTCGAGAATACGCTTGCAGTTGCCCTCGAAGTCGAGCGCCCACTGGTCGAGCGCGCAGGTCGCGACCGTGATCATGTGCATGGTGGGCGACAGTCGAGTGGACGGAGCGAGTGGACGAGTAGAAGTTTTGTTTGAGAGTAGTCTGCTCCTCCTGCTTGTCTGCGTAAATTACAGCAGCTGTTCTGAGCGTAAATGAACTCTGGAGTGCAGTCAGCGAGAGGAAGTCGGCACGCAGCGCTGCGGCCCGATATCTACCCCAGCGAACGGTTATCTCATCGGTGGAGGTCGTGTGCCACACGTCATTCTTGATAAGCCGCGCGCTCGATCGCTAGGTCATGGCTTGAAGCGTGCTCTACGACATTCGACATCGACAACCACCATGGCAGAGCAGCAGGTCCAACTTACAGATCTTGACCCGGAACAGCTGCAGCAGGTCAAGAAGCAGCTCGATGAGGTGAGTGAAGACGGAGTGCGGGGTGCTGGTGGGGCACTGAGTTCCACCACCTTCCCCGGTGGAGGCACGAGCGCGTGCCAGCCAGCTGTCAGCTGTCCCGCAGTCACTACGCAGAACAAGCAATAGTGTGACGGAGTGGTCGGTGTGCTCGTCACCCGCAGGAATAACTCACCACCCTTCACCCCCAGCTAGATCGTTGCTATAGGTCAAGCTGACAGTCTCAGGAGCTCGACCACCTGACCAACTCGTTCGGCCAGCTGAAGCAGGCGCAGGGCAAGTTCCGGTCGTGCGTGAACGACATCGACGCGCTCACGCCCGACACGCTGGACCGCGAGGTGCTCGTTCCCCTGACGTCGTCGCTGTACGTCCCCGGCAAGCTCGGTGACACGAGCCACCTGATCGTCGACGTCGGCACGGGATACTACGTCAAGAAGGTGGGTTCAAGGTCGCTCGTTGTGTGCGCAACGCCATCATCGGAGGGTCCAGAGGCATATTCTGTAGTGGGCTTTAGAGAGGAAAGCAGGCGCACAAGAAGAGATCAGCCGCTGAACAAGAACTTCGAGCTGACATCAGTCCCGCCCCGAGGCCGCAAAGCACTACTCGGGCAAGGCCGAGTTCGTCGGCAAGAACCTCGAGACGCTGCAGAAGACGATCGAGCGGAAACAGGACAACCTCCAGAGCGTCATCCAGGTGCTCCAGATGAAGCTGCAGGAAGCCCAGCAGCCGCAGCCGGCTAAGTAGAAGCCCGAGGCCGCAGGCCGAGGGTTCGCGACCGCAGTACGCGCAACAATGCGCTTCCGCGGGCTGGCCACAAACTGCTGGCTGGTAGGAGGGCGCAGCTGGCCAGCCAGACCACGAGCAGGAGCATAGACGTCACGAGAAGCGACACGAAAGCATATCCGATGCGACCATAATATGTATTATCTGCATTGACCGGTTGCACATGACGACTGATCAGGCTGAGTTTCTGACTCTGGAACGTGTGCTGCCAGGAGGTAGAAGGAAGAGGTATCGATCAGCTTGGGACAGTGTGGTGCTGTTCCTGTGCGCATGAAGCATGAAGCTAGATGTCTGCAGTGTAGCGCGCAGGCCATGTTTGGATGAAGACAGAAAGAAGTTCTCACACTTCTGTGTGTGAAGATAACGAGATGATTGCGCAACTCTAATCTTATCAGGCGGGGAAGGGATGGCGCCGACGTACCCAAGTGGTGCCCAGCATACGTACAGTCGTCGATAAGGAGGCCAAGGTTGTGTGAATCGCTACGAAAAAGCAGGAACGAGTGTTCCAGTGTGATTCCAGCTTGTCCTGCTGCCCTGCCGGGCTCTGGAGAAGTCAAACTCGACGAGCTTGAGAGTGAGGATAACATGTCGTCTGGTCGCTGTCGGTATGGCGAACGTGCACCCCCTCACCCAACTGTGAGAGCGAAAGGCATCGTTGTCGAGGTATATAGGCCTCGGACCCATAGCTCCCGCGTCCGTTTCATACCCGCCCCTCTCCCTCCAACTCACAAACATGAAGCTCCCCTTCCTCGCCCTCCTCGCCCTCCTCACCCTCGTCTCCGCCCTCCCCCCCGGTCCCCTCATAACCCCTCCGCCCCTCCTCGCCCGCGCGAACGCCGGGGACGGCGGACCCGGCGGCCCGGGTGGGGCGAACTACGCCCCCGGCGGCCAGGGCGGACGGGGCGGCGACGGCGGGCCGGGCGGGAAGGGCGACGCCGAGTCTGTCCCTGCGACCACGACGACGACAGTGACGATCACGATCGAGACATGTAATGGCATGTCGAACGTTATATTGCCTACTGCTTCGAGCTCGAGCAGCAGTTCTTCTGATAGCTAGGCTGATGGAGATCCGGCCTGGTTGAGTGAGCAGGCTGGTCGGGAAGTTAGCTGACCCTAGTCTGTTGTCTGTTGGCGGAAGATGATCCTTAGGTGGAAAAGTCAGAAGTGAAGTCAACAAGTGCCGTAGAAACCGATGCAGACAGTCAATGCTCTAGACTCTATACTCCTCCCCTGCCTCCTGCTCCCTCCCCTTGCCCTCCCTCCCCTCCGGAGCATTAGTCCAGCTCATCCGGCTCCACCTCCTGGGCACTGGCCATACTCGCCCCCGCCCACGCGACAATGACCATGAGGCCGACAACGACGAACCGGAGGAACGCGCTCTCGCCCTTGACCTCCTCGTCGTTGCGGACCTTGTTGATGCGCGAGCGCATGCTCTTCCACGCGTCCGCGCCCGTCTTGATCTCCACTGGCCCGTTGCGTACCCGGTCCCAGTCTGTGCCTAGGCCGCCGGTGCCGCCCATGCCCATGCCGCCGCCTGGGGTTAGCTACCTTCATGACGGAATGGGCAGCTCGAGCGAGCTGGCGCTCAGAAATGTGAATGCAGACGTGTGCAGAGATGTGCACGGCCAGTTGACAGCTCGCTGCACTCGCGCGTACTCACCAAGATTCGGATCCACCCTCCGTCTTCCAGTCCACTGCGGCCCCGGCGCGGCCTTGCCCCACGTGCCCTTGCCCGCCCTCCATGCTCGGTGCTGTCCCGCCGCTCGCCGTCCCTCCGGCGAGTGCGGGTGCCACTTGCCCCCGTGGCTCTTCATCCCGCTCCGGGACGGGTTCAGCTCCGCGTCGTACGCTGAACGCTTTGACACGTTGCCGAGCACGGAGTAGGCCTCGTTGATCTTGTGGAATTCCTCGGCGGACCCGCTCGGTGCGTCCGGGTGGTACTTCTTCGAGAGCTGGGATTAGCTGTTGCGATCGGCGAAGTAGCTGGAGAGCCCGAGACGTCCTTCTGGTGCCATGGAGGTGGATCCGCGCCGCAAATCTCCAGCAGATGAAGGTATGCGTGAGGAGGGAAGGTCGCCACACGACCATAAGCAGCTGAGATGACCTTCCTCGGCCCGATGTCCAGCTTGCAAAGGCCTGCAGCTGCTATGCAACTGGCCAGCCCTTCTTGCGCCGCTCACTTCCTCTGCGCTACTACTCACCTCATAAAACTTCGCCTTGATCTGTGCCCGACTCGCGTTTTTCGGCAAGCTCAGCGCAGCGTAGTGGTCCGGCACTCTCCGCGCCTGAGTTGTCGAGAACGCCCTGGAGCTAGACGCAGCCATGGACGCTAGGCCGGCTGAACGGCCCGTAATCATTCGGAGTGTCGGTGCTGTGAGCATGGTGCAGGTACGTGTAGAGAGAGTGTGTTGGAGTTGCGGAGATGAGGGAGGTGAAAGTTAACAAGCGAGATCGGAAACTGCATCGGATGAAGTCACCTCACTCAGGAAGTGGAGTACTTAAGCCGGCGGTTTCCGTCAGGCACGGCCTCCATGCTCTTGCGCTCTATCTGATACCGGGCCAGCCTCACCACACGCTCACTGCACGCGTAGCGCGTCACTGTTCCCTGGCGAGATCCGTCTGACACTCTTAACTGTGACGTCTCATGTCTCAGCTCCCTGTGCTGCGCTTCGTGCTCGTGTTCACCGTCATCATCGAGTTTACTGCGCTCGCCACCTGCATATCGTCACTCGCTCACTAGTCTCACTGCTCTTCCCCCTGGCCGACTCGAGAATCGCTTCGCTCATCCTCCTCGCCCGGCCCGCTTCGCTCGCCGTCGCCGAGCAGTACCACATGCATCTTTACAAGTCGCTACATTCACAGTCTAAGTTTTATGAAAAGCCCACTATGCCTTGCCGGGCGACGCTTCCTTGCGGTCACCACGGTCACGGTCGGCGCCACGGTCGTTGCGCTCCCGCTCACGCTCACGCTCGCTCCGGGCGTCGCTCATCTCCACGTCTCCCTCCTTGTCTCTAGCGTCTCTGCTGTCAGATCCTTTCGAGTTCGGGGCCTTCAGCTGCGTGGGAGACTTCATGGGCGACTTGATCGGCGACGTGTCCTTCCTCGGCTGTGCGGGCTGCTCACTCTTTCGGACGTCCTCGGGGGACTTGGGCCTGGCCTTCTCCGGCGAGCGCGCGTGCTCGGGCGATGGCCGGTCCCGCGCGTCCCGTGGGTCCCGCTCCGGACCGGCGCTCGGGCGGTCGCTGCGCTCACGCTCGTGGCGATCCGGGAGGCGAGGGAGCTTGTTCATGGACGGGTGGTTCAGCACTTCGATCGAGCTGCGCGACGGCGCGTTCAGCACTTCGATGACCGTGCGTCGGGTCGGGCTCTGCGCCTGGCGCGGCGGCGGGCTCGGCTTCGACTTCTTCGGATCGGACGGGCGCGCCTCGGGCGACGGAGGCGAAGGGCGCTTGCTGCCCGGGTTCGTCGGCGAGATCGGCTTGTGCGTGCCGCGGTCAGAGTGCAGAGACATCAGCGCGTCCACTCCTTCGTCATAGTCCTCGTCAACAGTGCGGTTCGGGCCAGACAGCGATGGCGGGAACTGGCGGGGAACGGAGCCGGCGCGCTGCGACGGGGCAGGCGAGGCGGCAGTGCGCGGCGTGTCGGCACCGTTCGTCTTCTTCCGCCCGGGGGCTGGGAGCGGCTCAGACTTGCGCGGGGCGGCTCCCTTCTTGGCGGCGGCAGCGTTGTCGGACACCTTGCGGCGCGATCCCTTCGAGCTCGTGCTAGGCGCAGGGCTGGGCGCGCGCAGGTCCGGGTTGCCGAGGTCACGCGACATCGACGCGTGGCGCCCGGGCATGCCGTTCGCGTGGTCGAGGCCGGGCTTCTGGTCGTGCTCTTCGAAGCGGCGCTCGTCCCGGCGCGGGTCGTACGGGGGCGGGTATCCGCCAGGTCCGCCGCGCTCGTAGCCGTACGGAGGGTAACCCTCAGGGGGAGGTCCACGTCCGAACTCGCGTCCATCGGGAGGACCGCCGCGAGGGGGCAGGCCGCCCATGCTACGCGGGTCGCGGGGATCCATGGGTGGCGGGCCGCCACGCTCTCCAGGCCTGGGCGACGGGTGGCGAGGGTCATGGGGAGGCATGCCACGCGCCTCACGCTCTCGCCTCTCCCATTCCTCGCGGTCGCGGAATCCGGGCGGCGGGGGGTATGGGGGGTACCCCTGCGGCATGTTTTCAGGTCGTCGGTGGGGTGACCGAGGCGAGACAGGGGCGCGACGATCAGAAGCTGGGTCGTAGCGTCCGCCAGGCGGGCCACCGCCGTTGTAGCCTGCAGGGGGCCCGCCGGGACCGCCAGGTCCCTCGCGGTAGCCCTCGCGCAGATCGCGCGGGTCAGGACGGTCGGTGTCGATCGGTCCGAGCGGAGCATGGCGAGACATCGAGCCGCGGCTCTCATCGACGTGGTTGAGCGGGGGAGGCGCGATACCGCCGCGGAAGGGTCCAGCGCCGGGCGAAGGAGGACCGCCTCCGGGGCCGCCCGCAGCAGCACCGCGGGGAGGGAAGTCGCCGGGAGGGGCAGGCAAGCGGCCACCAGGCTGGACGAGCTGGCGGGGTGCCTCGCCGGGAGGTCCTCCAGGAGGCATCTGCGCGGGGGCGAGACGGGGCGAACCACCAGGGCTGGGCTGACCAGCGTACTCGCCCCCAGGTCCACCTGGGGCAGCACCAGGAGCACTGCCGCCGCTGGGGTGCGAGTTGTACTGCGAGGGGTGGACGTCGACGGGCGCAGGAGGGGGAGGAAGCGGCGCATTGCTTCCACCGTTGCGCTGCAGAAGCTGCAGGCGGTGGGCGATCTGCTCGTTGTGAGGCTCCAGCTCGGCGGCACGAGAGTAGGCGTCGATCGCGTCGGTAATCTGGTTGTTGCACGACTCGTACAGGCTTCCGAGGTTGTACCAAACCTGCCACATGTAGGGATTCAGGCGGATCGCGCGCGAGTAGGCGTCTAACGCGTCACGGAACTGGTTGATCTGGAAGTAGAGCACACCGATCGAGCACCAGAACGAGGGGTTGCGGCCCTCGCGGTAGACGGCTTGCTGATAAGCCTCGTAGGCCTTGTTGTAGCGCTGTCCGGCCATGAGCGCACGTCCCAAAAGGTACCAGCTCTGGGCGTCGGCGGCGTCCGTCTCCAGGCTCTTCGTCAGATAGTTGACGGCCTGCTCCTGGTTCGCGAACGATGCGCCGGGCTGGTGGTACAACCATCCAAGCTGCTGCAGGACCTTAGCATGATCAGGCTGGTGGTCGAGAACACGGAGATAGGCGTCACGGGCAGCCGTGAAGTCGCCGTTTAACTCGTAGACGTGGCCAAGCTGGAACCAAATGTCCCAGGACGTCAGGGGGCGAGGAGGGTTGTTGATGATGTAGCGGAAGCAGTCGAGCGAAGCCGAGTACTTGCGCTGGTGCTTGTAGATGATGCCGAGCCTGAAGTAGATCTCGTTGGCCTTCTCAAAGTCCGGGTCCATCTTGAGCACCGAGCTGAACGCCTCCTCGGCGTGCTCAAACGATCCGTAACGGTCGTACAGGATGCCGATGCCGTACCAGAGCTTGGGCTCCTTGGGGTTCGGGAGGTAGTGCAGCGCCTGCTGGTAGGCAGTGTAGGCCTTGGGCAGGTCGTCCTTCATGAGCAGACAGTGGCCCATCGAACCCCAGACGTCGCCATTGTCCTGCTTGATGTTTAGGATCCGCTGGAAGTACTCGATCGCCTTGTCAAAGTTGTCTCGGCTGCGGGCGATGTCTGCGACAGCGTTCAGGCCAAGGATCGAATTCGGGTTATGACGCAGGGCGTTCTCGAACGCAGCGAGCGCCCTGTCCTGGTCATTCATCTGTTCCGAAACGGCACCTGAATGTCAGCGAGACTTCTTACCAGTGTCACTCCTACGCAGCCACTCACCGATCAGCATCCAGGTGTTCTCGTTGGCCTGCGCCAGCTGGTTCATGAGGCCATCAAACTTCTCCCGTCCGGGGCGCGGCACCTGATGGACGGGGCCGGGTGTGCCACCGTGGTGGCCGTTCGAGACCGGGGCAGGTGGGGGACCTCCGGCATCGGGAGGAGGACCCATGTTCGAAGGGGGAGGACCACCAACGGACATTGGCGGAGGCGGTCCACCGACAGGCATCGGCGGAGGAGGTCCGTTGGAGGCGTGACGCTGCGGGTGGTGATGGTGCATGGGGTGGGGAGGCTGGGACGGGTACGCCGGCCCAGTCGGCGGGTAGTTGGAGTGGACGGGCATGTGGTGGGGAACTCGCGATTCGGGCTGAGGAGGCATCACTGATGGGGTGGTCAACAATCATAACACATGGGGAGAGAGAAGATGGGAGGACACGAAGTGATGCAGATAACGAGAAGACTGGCCAAAGGCATGGGTGACTGCCGTCCGTGCTCAGTCGTTGCCTCGACCGCACAAGAAGGACTCGCCAGAGGGGAGCGCGCATCACCGCCCCCTTTGCTTCTCGTCCGGAACCTCACGTCGTGTGTCAGACGTCATTGTGCGTGAGAAGTGCCGAGTGGCAAGACCCATGCTCTGAGACGACTGCGACTCGGAATGGATGAAGATTGGCGGGGCAGACAACGGGGCACGCACGACACGACACACAGATGGGCCATCCGTCCGAGCCTTAGTTGGTGGTGGCCATCAGAGACTCAAAACTCACCTGCGTCCTCACGTCCGACAACAGCCTAGGTCGACGAAAGGAAGGAAGAAAAGTTGGATGGCTCGGTCGAGCTGTCGCGCTGCGTGGTGCGGCAAACCTCCAGTGACGAAAGGTGTCGTTGAAGGGGAATCGGGAACAGACCAGAACACAGACACGGGCGCGTGGTCTTGCGGTGGATGGATGTGGACTGTGCGTTGTGCGCCACGAGCCGAGGATTGTTCTGACGGATCTCACAGAGTGACACTCCTCCTGATCCTGATCCTTGATGAGCGGGCGATGCAGCCGTCTAGCCGAAAACGGATGATGGGCGTACGTGCGCTCGGATGACACGGATTACACACGTCGATGCGCGTGTGTGTGTGGATGACACCTGATGTCTGAGCCGGAGCCGGGCGATCACCACAAGTTCGTACGTGCGTGAGCCAGTGTGTGTTTCGTTACGTGCAGTCGGTGTGTGTCCTGCGCTGTCAAACGGTCACGAGGAACTGGGGCGCAAGGAGGAAGACGGTCGGGGTCCGGTCGATATGCACAAAACAAAAACAAGTCGGGATCGCGGAGGAACAAGAGCGAGAGTCTGGTGGTGAAAAGCGACGAGCTCCTTAGTTGCAGGAATGTGATGCGTGCACGAGCCTGTGGTGTGTTAGCACTGTAGTCGAGCTGCAGGCTGCAGGTCTGCTCTGCGTCTGCGCGCGTGTGCGTCGCTGCGTGTCTACGCTCTGCGGCGGGGCAAGGAAAAAGAACGCTAAGACGCTAGGACTCTTCGAGGGATCGAGGGTCGGGAGGCTTGGGCGTCTTCAACTTGCAACTGGCAGGCTGAGCGCTCATGTCCGGAGCCGCCAGCGGCGATGGCGTCGCCGAGGCGCTTTGGCTGGCTATGGCTGACTTGGACCTGGCGTCATCCAATCCGAGGTCTGAGCGCAAGCCCCACCAGCGCCCACCAACAGGCGCCAGCGCCATTGATGCCAGTGCGCGAACGCGAACGACCAGCCAGCATCCGAGGCCCGCGGGCTCTTTGGCTTAGGGCCAGTGGACAGACCGCAGACCCCAGACTGGTCGACAAGGCTAGCGTGTGCAGCCTTAAGTGGCGCACCTGCACGGGCCTCGACGTCAAACACGACATTATATAAGGTCCGCCGGTCACGTCACAGCGCGCATGAGCGCACCACCATCAGGCGCACGCCTCTGGCGTCGATGGCTGCTGGGCTGCCGGCGCTGCTGCCCCGGCGGCCCACCTCTCCCGCCGTGCGGCGCTCGGCCCTCGGGTCGTGCAAGTGCGCAGGGCGAAATGCGACAGTGCCCGCTGCGGGCCGGGACACAATCAATGCACAATGCTGGATGGATGGGCAGACACTGGGCACGTACCAGTCAGAGAAGAAGATCAACAGTCCGGGTCGGGGGGTCGTTGATCGTTGAGTCGTTGGGGTATCGGTCCAGTTCAGTTGTTGCAGTCGGAACCAGAAGAGTCGATGCTTTTGAGGTCGGGTCAGGGGGATCGATGTGGGGGGGGGTGAGTGAGTGGGTGGATGGATGAGTCGGTGGTCGGATGGGGTGTTGGGATGGATCAGAAGGGGATGGTGGTGGAGAGAGCGATGGTGAGGTCGGGGGAGAGGGTGGTGTGTGTGGGTGTGTGTGTGGTATGCGGAATGGAGGACTTGATTGGCAGTGGTTCTTTTGGACGGGTGGACCTGAGACTGAGCTGAGGACGAGGACGGGTGTCAGCAGGTGGACGGCTCGGTGGACCCCACTAGTGTCTGTCTGCCCTCGGGCGCTAGGCAGATGAGCTAACATAGGCTGAGCAGCTGTGACAAGCGTGGTTGCATCTTTAGCTCTGGATCGGGCGGGGTAAAAACGTAGTCGGACCTGGCTCATCCTGGCGCATCCTGGCTCCTGGTCGTCCCTCACTCGCGTCCCTGACACCGTTGACGCTAGACACTGTCGCCCACTAGCACAGAAAAAAACTTGGCCCGAAGATAGTTGCGTAACACGCCGCGCTAAGAGTGCAGTGTTGAGATATTTAGCCTCCAGCACAGAGGGAGTACGTATTCCGGGTCGACACTCAGGCACGGCCTATTCTTTCTTAGCCTAGCCAGTCCTTTATTAACTCACGCCTGCCTCCTTGGCCTCCCCTGGCGCCTGCGCACACCAGATTCAGAAGGGCGTAAGCCAGTCCAGCCATGTCAGCCATGCCACCCAGGTGGGAACCCCCGGCCCGCAGCTGCCGAGTCTGCCATGCCTCGGTCCCAGCCGTGCAGCCGTTCCACTCCATCGCCTTCACATCACATGGCGCCTCCCATCGTCCACCGCGGTACCTTGCGATACCGAGAGGCAGGGGCGTGGGGCAGCCGGGGCAGCCTCGAGCCGTGCGACCTTCCTGCCCGCCAGCCGCTGCCGTGCCCGCCCCGTTGCGCCGCATTGCCTTCCTCCGCTGGCCCAGCTGGCCGGCGTTCGGCTGTTTGCGAGTTCTGGAGCGTGCCCACGGACTCAGCCGCAGATGTGACATGCATTCGAATCCAGCTGTGCGATCTCTTGGCTCGCCACTTGATGCGTACGACACCACGACAACGCTGCATGCTGTTTTGCCCGCATGCCACGCACAGAGCTCAGAGCACTCGCACGACTGCGCCGGGTGGGCCATGCGCTGGAAGCCAGTGCGCCACCTGTGCCACTTGCGACTGCCGCCGTGCGATGCTCGCTAGCCGCAGGTGTGCCAGTGTACCCAGACGATGCCAGATGTTTGCTGACCACGGCGGCGTCCACGCAGTGCGCCACGGTTTACAAGATGGCGCACGGCCCTGCGGGTTCCCTTTGCGAAATGACAAAAGCGAGCGCGGGGCGAAGTGCTGGGTCCACGACACATGACTGCTCAGGACGCAGGACGGCGGGAGACCCACTGCGCGATCTCTCCTGCCCATCCTGCCTCGGATGCCTCGGAATCCTCGATATCCAGACAATCCATCGTTTCGATGCACGCTAGCGCGGGGAACAGCTGCAGACCGCATGGAGGAGACCTAGGAGAGAGGAGGGACGTCGATTCGCCGCCGGCGAGGAAGCGCACGCACTCCAAGTGACCCTGGCCCTGTCCTGAGACCCGGTCGTCCCCACCTGGGCAGGCTGGGCACGAGCGATCCCTGCAGCGGAACGGTGGAGATCGAGCGATGGACGAGGCTAAGGGCTGGAAGGGAGCTGGAAGGCAGGCGACGCAGGGCTCGCAGGGCTCGAAGGTACGCGTGGAATTGATGGAATCCCAAACAATGACTCATGCCGCGAGCCTTGGGCCACCTGCCTCAGATGTTCAGAGCCCAGGGCACACGGGGGAGGTCACTAACTGCCGTGAATCTAGCGCGGTTCTTCCGACGCTTACTGGCTGTTCAACCTCATGACCTGCTGACCGCTGACTGATGGCTTCCAGCTATTGTCTTATGTCTTAGGCGACCGACGAGGCTCGGCAGAGTCAAGTGAGGTACGCGCTGTCTTGAATTGCGGCATGCATGGGAGCATCCATCCCTCCATCCATCCATTCGGTCCCATCCCTCTGTCACTGACGATGAGTCCGCAGTGACCATCGCGATTCACATGCGAAGTGCAACGCAGTAGGGGGCGTGTAATTCTCCGAGAGGAGCAGGTGACCTGCATGACCTGCGTCAGATCGCATCTCCCATCTCCGCACGATGTCGCAAGTGTGTGGTGTTTAGTGGAGAGAAAGGCACCAACGATGCAAGTGCCTTGTTGCATGTTTGCTGTGCCCCATGGCCCATGGCCGTGCCGGGGCGAGGCGCGAGGCGCGAGGCGGCGCGGCGTGCGCAGTCCCAATCGCGGATCGGGCACGGCACGCAGCACCAGCGTGCAGTGGGTGGCAAAAGGCCAACGGTAAACGGTGCGGCTGAGCGTGTCAGCGAGAACTGAAGAGGTCTGTGCGCTTCATCGATTATCCTGATGCAGTAACCTGGAGCGCTGGAGCTTGTGACCGACAGAAGCAAAGGCAAGACGGACTCAGGGTTTCCCCGACGCCGGAGGGCGTCGTTGGCGTAGTTGGCGTCAAAAGTGCAAGATTGGTTGGGGCCTGGGGCCAGCGGCCAGCGGGAACCGCGAGCACTGAAGCTGCCGACGGTGGGGATCGGGGCCAGGTTCGGAAAGAAGCCAGGGGAGGTCGCTCGCCCTTCGGTCGTTCGTTCAGGCACCGTTGGCTTGCCTGGCACGCTCCAGCACAGAGGGAATGGGGTGATCGACCAGGCACGCCGGCCAACCCCCGTCATATGTCCACTCCACCAGCTCATCACGAAGCGGCGTCATCCACGTAGGCGCCCCTTGTTTTCGCGACGCCCCCCCCTGTCTGCCCCTCACACGTCATTGCGTATCACCCCGAGTCCACCCTTGAGCTGAACCACGCGCTCCAGCCCGTGCGGGGTCTCCACCGGAACGGACAACGGCTTCCTCCAAAGTCTGTTCCGTCCTCATGCCTCCACTTGCTGTCACCACCTCCACCATGTCCTCGCCTTCCCTCCTGCCTTTCGTCAAGGCAGCGGACAGCTTTCCAGACTACATCTCCCAGCCGTCCGTGTACCCCCTGAAGAATCCCGAGACCGGCGAGGTCTATGTCCCGTTCCACCTCTGCCCTGCCGATTTTGAGGCGAAACTGACCCCGCTCGGTCTGCTCCGGCCCAACGTCGTCGAGGAGCTCCAGGCCTTCGAGGCCGAGAGCAAGATGGGCGCATTCAACTTTGTCAAGGAGGGAGACGAGATCAAATGCGTCACGTTCACCGAGCCGGTCGTCGCCCAGGGAACAGAGAGCATGAACCAGGCGGTTGCGACCGCGGCTTGGACATGGCGCAAGGCCGGCAAGTTTAAGAACGAGCTCGACGGTGAGTATCGGTGAGGGCAAAGTCCGCTACACACTACCACAGGCATTTGCGAAGAGCAATGCTTGCGGCGCATGGTAACGGTGCAAAGTGCGGCGCCGGTCCCGAAGTTCTTGAACGTGTCGAGGAAGGAGATACAGCTGTTTGGCACAGCGGGAGCTGACATCAGGCTGGCGCGACGAGTTGTACGCGATCTACTGTGACCCGTCTTCCTCGGGCTACAATGTGCAGGACAAGCCGTGGGGCAACGCGGCCTTTGCGTGCGAGCGCGCCGCGTGCGCCATCTTCGGCTTCGCGACCTTCGGCGTGCACATGACCGGTAAGCCCCCACATCATCCCCGCATCACCCGCAAGCTAACCCCAGCTTACGAATGGCACGGCGCCGAGATGAAGATCTGGGTGCCCCGCCGCTCGCCGACCAAGGCGACCTGGCCGTCCATGCTCGACAACACGGTCGCGGGCGGGATTCCCGCGGGCCTGACGCCGGCCGAGACAATGGTCAAGGAGTGCGACGAGGAGGCGTCGCTCCCCGAGGACTTTGTGTCTAGCCGGCTGAAGTGAGCTATGTTATTCGCGATATGCTGACAGCAGGAACGTCGGCGCCGCGACGTACTTCTACATCACGAAGGGAGGGTACCTCCAGCCAGGTGAGTTGCCGGTTCGTAGCAGCAAACTGACAGACGCAGAGATCGAGTGAGCTTACATGTCGCCGGCATAGCTGACCCACAGGTAAGCTGTCGCTGTCTTCGGAGCTAACGAACAGGTATCTGTACGATCTCGAGCTCCCCCCGCCGGACTCTCCGGAGTACGTCCTCCCGAAGCCGCATGATGACGAGGTCGAGTCCTTCGAGGTGCGTCGCCTTCCCTTCCTAATTCCCTTATTTCACACCTTCCTTGGTCCTCCCCGCCAAATGAGCCAGCTTTGCGCGCCGTGAGAGATTACAGCTGACTCCACAGCTCATGTCGGTCGAGCAGGCCAAGCAGTGCCTCGCGAATGGCGAGTTCAAGCCCAACTGCGGCCTGATCCTCGTCGACTTCCTCGTCCGGCACGGACTCGTCACGCCCGAGAACGAGCGCAACTACATCCAGCTCGGGTGGCACATGCGCCGCAGGATTGGCGTCGGAGTCCCCGCCTGAGCTCGCGACGCCATTGTTGCTCAGCCGGTTGCTCCTATCTGAGTGGAAGGACCGTGGACATGAAAGCTAGAAACACTAGACCATCTTGCGAATGCAAACATTGAACGGACCCTGGGATCGGAACACTTGAGCGATTGCTTCAAACTAACGGGAATGATACATGTCTTCAGTTACAACGTCCTGGATGCAATGATACTACTGATTCTTCTATCCTCTGATCACGTCTAGAGGCATACCTTCGCCGCTCGACTACACGTACGCCGCAACGGCCATGCGGACAACATCAAGCTGCTCCGCGATCGTCGCCGTGGTCTCCTCAGCCTTGCCCTGGGCAAGGTGCACGAGCCAGGCAAAGTCGGCCTGGGCCGGGATCGACAACGAAGACTGCCTGCGGCTCTCGAGCTTCTTCTGGAACTGCTCGAAGAACTCGCCCGAGACCTCGTCCGCCCGCACCACGACGGCGGCGGGGACGCCGGCGAGCTGCGCGACGTGCGTACCGTGCGAGGACTCGGCGTGGCCCTTGATCAGCTTGTACAGGAACACGACGCCTGCAGAGTCATCGACGTGCACCGCCATGTGCATGTTGCGGATGTTGGGGTGGTACGCGAAGTCGTCGGTGAGCGAGCCGTAGTGTGTCGCGAAGAAGCCTAGAGGTAGCGTGTGCGTCGACAGGTGGTGCAGAACCGCGCCGGCGATCGCCATGCCATCGTACGTCGATGTGCCGCGGCCGAGCTCGTCGAGAATGACGAGCGAGCGAGGACCGGCCTCGCGCAGGATCTTGGAGCACTCGTCCAGCTCGACCTTGAACGTACTCGCCGAGGCGAACATGTTGTCGTACGCACCCATGCGCGTCTGGATCTTGTCCAAGGGCGACAGCCGCGCGCTCGCAGCAGGCACATAGCAGCCCATCTGCGCCATGATGACGCCCGCAGCCGTCATACGCAGCAGCGTCGACTTGCCCGCCATGTTCGGGCCGGTCAGGAGCGTCGTGCGCGGCACTGCGCCGCCGAGCTGTACGTCGTTCGCGATGAAGTCACGCTTCAGGCACATGCTCGGGTGGCGGAGGTCCTCAAAGTCGATGAACGCCTGGTCGCTCTCGACGAACGTCGGGCGGCACTTGGGCTCGTCCAGGTTGAACGACGCGCGCGCGAGCGAGTTCAGGCAGTCGAGCTCGGCAACGACCTTGACCATCTTGAGCCACACGTCGCGGTCCTTGTCAAACTCAGACAGGAGGTGCTTGAAGAAGTTCTTCTTCGCGATCGACTGCGTCTCACGCGCTTCCTGCATCCGGCGGATAAGCGGCTGCGTGGCGGGAGTGATGTACCGCGCGACCTGCTTCAGGCTGCCACACTTGGTCCAGCTCGACGGAGCCTTGGTCTTGGACGGGATCTCGAGATGGAAGATCTCCTTGTTGCCCTGCGCAGAGTGCCAGAAGCGAATCTCGCCGACCTTCAGCTTCAACTCCTGGCGCGTCTTCTCCATCACGGCCTCCAGCTTCTCTCCGATCTCCGCGACGGCTGCGTCGGCCTCGTCGCACGCCTCGTCTGCTCCCTCGGTTGGCAAGATGGCGATCGTCTTCTCGTCCTTGACCTGGGTGAACATGTTCTGAATGTGCTCAATATGAGGGGCGAGGTCCGGTGCGCTGCGCAGCAGACCGGCGACGGACGACGATTCGAAGCCCTCGGCGATCTCGAGGAGGCGGTTGACACTCGACTGAATGCGCACAAAGTGGTTCATGACATTGATAAAATCGAGCTGGCGGATGGAGCCGGCGTGAATGCGCGAGACGAGGCGCTCGAGGTCGGGCATGCCCTTGCAGAGCTCCTTGAACTGGGACATGAAGTTCGGCCCGGCAAGCAGGTCGTCAACGGCGTCGAGTCGCGCGTTGATGGCTGCGGCATCGCGCAGGGGCGCGGTAAGCCAGTACCTGAACAGACGCTTGCCGAATGGCGAGTGGCACTGTTGCAGGAGGTTCAGCAACGTGCCCTCCTCGCTGCCCTCGTTGTTCATGAGCACCTCCATGTGCCCGAGAGTCTGGCCATCGAGTACGAGCGCCTTGCCATCGCGAATGGGGTCGTAGACGCTAAAGTTCTTCTGCGAGATGAGGTCCTTGTCGAGGTTGAGTGTGCGGAGGTAATAGAGCAGACCGCCGACAGCCTCGACAGCAAGGTGGTTCTCGGCCATCGTCGTGACCGCCTCGGGCAGAACGCCGTCCGGGAAGTATCCCTTCAGAGCCGCGAGCGTGCTGTCCACGTCGAGGAACTCCTTGCCTTCCCTGAACGACTGCCAGAGTGTGCTCGGCGGAAGGATGTTGCGGAGCAGGCGCATGGTGATCACAGACAGGTTGCCCTTGGCGAAGACAAGCTCCTTCGGCCGAATCTGGCGGAACATGGTCTCCAGACGCGTGCAGCAGATGTCGTCGTCAAAGGCGGTGAGGTTGAACGAGCCAGTCGACGCGTCCATGACGCAGATGCCGAATGACGACGGCGAGCTGGGGCCGTACGAGAACTCCTTGATCGAGACGCAGTGGTTCGCCTCGTCGGTCGTAAGGTATGTGCCATCGACGATGGTGCCGTTGGTGAAGACCTGAGCGAGCTCGCGGCGCACGATCTCCTTGGCGCTGCCGCCCTTGGTCGTGCGCATCTCCATTCCGATCGCCGTCTCCGCTTGCTCTACCTTGCCGACTTTGTAGCCGGCAGCGAGGAACTTGGCAGCCCAGAACTCAAAGCTTTGCTCGGGCACACCGACCATCTTCATCTTGACACGATCCGTGAGTTTGAGGTCGAACTCCTGGTGCCCGATCGCCGCGTCGTTCTCGTACAGCTCGTAGAACTTGCCCTTCTGGAAGAAAAGGACCGTGTCATAGTGGTTCTGCTTAATTCCCCAGAACTGCTTCTCGAATGGCGTGAACGAATCCCATGACTTCTTAGGAATGTAGATGGTACGCGGGTCGTACTCGGGGTCGTCGGGGCGGTTGCCGTCCTTGTCCTTGATGTCGACGAGGAACTCGAAGCACGTCTCAGCGCTGCGCTTCTCGTCCTTCGCCTGGATCTTCCTCCTCTCCGCAGCAGTCAGGAACATGTCGGCCGCGCCACTGCTCGACGCGTGGGACAGCGGTGGCCGGGACAGAGCCGGGGACGCCTTAGCAGCGGCCTTCTTGGCTGGCGCCTTCTTCGGCTTCTTGACGGGCGACGGCTCAGACATGACGCTCGCAACAGAGGGCGAGGAAGGTTCCTCGGAAGTCACGCCGGCTTCTGACGCGTCGTCTGATGTCAGCTCGGCCGCACAGTGGTCCAACTTACCCATGGCAACATCGTCAGCAGGCGGGACGAACTCATCCTCGTCATCGTCATCGTCGGACGAGTCCGCGCGGAGACTCTTGCGCGGTTTCCTGCCGGGGCGGATGGGAGAAGCGTCGCTCTCACTGTCGGACTGGACGTACTTAACGGCCTTCCTCTTGCGGCGACCCGGGACGAACACCTCCTCTTCATCATCATCGACGTCTATCGCCTCAGAGGGCGGTGACGGCAGCTTCACCTTGGGCTTTGGCTTCGCTTTCGAGACGATCTCGGGTGGTGGGCTCAGACTTGCTGACGGTGGCCGCTGCGGCTTACGCGACGCGGTGACATTGACGCTGACATCCTCGGGCTCGATGGGATCGCTGGGTGGCGTGCGGAGCGACGATGAAGGGGGCGACGTTGACGCAGCGGCAGGGGCCGACTTGGGCGTCTTGGTCTTGCTAGCCGGGGTCGCCTTCGCTTTCGGCGTGGCCTTGGGTGTAGCCGCTACAGCGGGGGAAGGCGCGGGAGCTTTGGGCTTCGGCGCGCCGAAGAACGCGGAGAGCGTCGTCTGCTTCGTCCTGCGACACATTAGCTTTCTACTGTTGAAGGGAGGCAGCTTACGCCTTCTTCACGTCCGCTGCTGCTTTGACCATTGTGAATGGAGCGAGCGGAACTGGAGGGTGTGACAGACAACTCTGGTGTAGTGTAGGGAAGGGGGGAAGACAGGGAAGGGAAGGACGCAAAACAGGCGCGTCTCGCTCGAGCCGCCTCCACCGGCGCGCTTCCCCCCTCATGTAGCAATCTAGGCGTGTGTCGTGAGGACAAGCTACCGTGGGACAGCTGACGCGTACTAAACAGCCCCCGTGGGACAGCTGACGCGTGCCGCTAGGTTACCCACGGTAGCCAATCCCCAGGACCACGCTCATGAGCCTGAAACGTCGCACGACATGACGAGGGCTGACCCGAGGGTGTGCTGTGTGGTCCTGAAGACCCCTTTCTTGTTCGGGTTCGCAACTCGCAAGCCTTATCAGAAAATGGATCTTGTTCGTGGGCGTTCTGGCGCTCAGGACTTGTAATGTCGGTTTATCCGCATGGATCTCACACTCTGCGTCGTGATGGCGGCGCGCCGCACACTCATTCGCCGTGGCAGCGCTGAAAAATTGATCAAGGACAGGTCCGAGACGTGTCCTTTACCCCGGATTGCCGGATTGCCCGCATTCCGACGTGGGCTGGCTACAAACCCAAAGACTAGCGCTTCAGACTTGGCATCGTCATAGGTGATGTTTTGGGCCAGGGATTGCACCTGCAATGCAAATGAGACATGCATCCTGTTGACGGGCAACGCATGCGCAGTTCTGCACCACAAGCACCTGCATGATCGTACATCCGACGCCGAAAAGAAAATGACGGGCAAGGAACTGACGGAGAGCAAAGACGTACGCAAGAGACAGCTGCTGACGGTGCATAATGCAATATGGAGTCCTACAAGAGACTGTGACTGGCATGCTGCCGCCGCAACATGCAGCACGCATACTGTCAGGCGTGATAGCGATACAACCATGATGAACCTCACTCGTACCTCGCCCTGGTCTTCGAATCGTCCACGCCGACGGGCGCCGCAGCGGGCATGCCGCCGCGCAGTGAGTCGACGCTCCGCTCCTCCCGTGTCCTCACGCGCGGTGTGACCGGCTTGGAGCCGTTCTCGCTCGGCGTACCGTTCAGCCGTGGCGAGGCGAGCGGCTTCGAGCGCACTATCGGTTTCGGGCTGGCGGAGAGAACTTTCGGGCTGCTGCCAGCCGTGCCGCTTCCCCCGGACGGCGTCGGGTCAGACGAGCGCTTAAACATTCCCCCCATCAGCGACTTGAGCGACCGCGAAGTCGATGAGTGCGGGATCGGCGCGTGTGTTGGCTCGGCCACTGGCCCGTCCGTCAGAACCGGAGCCGCAGGAGACGCCTCGGTTACGCTGCCCGGGACAGCCGGCGCAGAGTTCGGTGGTTCTTCCCGACTCTCCGCGGCCGGAGTGTCGATCTCCATTGCTGGATCTGCATCTGGTTGATCGGCAGCCCTCCTTCCGCGTGATGGTCCGCCTTGCCCTGTCGGGCCAGATTCCGGGCTCTCCTCGTCTGATCCACTGTCCATCTCGTCGTCTTCTTCGTCCATGTCGTCCTCGGGGTCGGCTGCCTCGGTTGACTCATCGCCAAGCACGGACCCTGTCGTCTGCACCGGCGTTGCGGACTGCGAGTCCGTCGGCGCCTCCTTGCCCGCGTCCGGGAAAGCGCGGAACGGCGACACCTCGGGTTCCGGCGCTTGCACGAAGCCTCCGTGCGACCGGATCAGGCTCGTGTAATAACGCTGCAACAGGTCCGAGTTGCACTGATGTCAGCCAACTTCTTCTGGGATCGGCAGCAAACGCGTGCGCCGTGCTCGGTCCGCAGCGCCGCAAAGCGCCGCAAATTACGCGCAGGCATCACTCGCGCAGCGCATCACAGGTCTGCGCAACTCACACACAGGGCCCATCCCGTCACGCGCAGGAACTCGCGCTCGAGGTTGTTCAGCTCCCCAACCTTGATACCGCCGACCTTGGCGTAGTGCGCGTTCGTGCAGAACACGTCGCACTGGGCCTTTGATCCCGCAGTGACACCGGCGATGAGGAAACGGTGAACCGTCAGCGACGACAGCGTGAACGTCGGCAAGTTCTGGCACGTGAGGTCGATGTAGGCCAGGAGGGAAAGCAATGGGATTTTCTGCAGTCAGCGGATGCTGAGAGCCTCGCGGCTTGAAGCCTTGGGGCCGGCGACATGTCAAACATGCGCACGGTCCGGCACGGACAAAAAAGTTGACCACTCACCTCGAGATTCGTGTACTTCACGATACGCCGGAGGTACTCGATGACTGAGATGCCTGGGGGTGCGCGGGAGTGGAAGCGCGTCAGAGCGTCCGGCGTTAGCACGACCTGATCGTTGTGCTGGCACAGCAGGTCCAGCATGTGCGCGATCAGGACGACGAGCGTGTCCGTCGGGCAGTCGATGAAGGCCCACGGCAGTTCTGGCAGCTGTGATGTTGAGGCTGCCGGCTGTATTGGTGTTCCACTGCTAGACTCGATGGCGGCGGACGAGGGTCGCCCGCTCTGTGGGGTCGTGGTCATGAGTCGAGACGGAGGGCGCTATGGCGCCATGTGTGGAGTTGGATGGCAAGAAGTCGAGGTCGATGAACGTTTGATGATTGACCTATGGTTTGCAAGAGAGGAGGTGGAGAGGGCGCAGCAGGAGACCGAGACCGAGACCGAGACAGGTGCCAGGATGGAGACGGGCGAGACTAAAGATGTCTAACGGTTGATGAGTCGGGAGGTCTGAACGATCTCGGGGGCGATGAGAGTGATCCGACGGAGGGAAGAGGCGGCGGGCGGCTCGGGTGGGGCGCGGAGGCGTACGAGATGTATGCTGGGGAAGACAAGAAACGTGACTTGGGATGTCGAAGGGCGAGGAGGGAAATGCAATGAAAGAGTCGTGCAGTGTGCAGTGGAGGAGCAAGTGAGTGAGTGGGTGAGGTGAGGCAGAGTTGGTGAGGTCAGGCAAGTCAAGAATAGAGTAATGGTGAGATGGACACGTGCGTGAACCCTTTTGCGTCCACTTGTGCGACATTTGACTTCGCAGGGCCCCCTTACGAACTCGTTAGTATTTGCGCTGCTGGTCAGGTACCTCTACCAGGTGCATCTGTTCTCTTGATTGTCTACTCTGCTCCACCAAGTCAAGTTGGATACGTGCGTGCGCATCGCTCGCAGTGGAGTTCGGGAGCTCGGGAAGGGACGACGGTCATGCACAGAGTCCACCGCCCGGCTTGTTCGGTACACCGGCTGATACGGCAGAGATATTGCGGACCAAGATGAAGCGTGAGCTTAGCTTATCCGACGCTTACGATTCCTAATTACAGCCATGGCAGATCATCTCCCCGCACCCACCCACGCTATCCCCCGTTCTCACACCATGCACACCAGTGGCCGCCTAGTCCAGACTCAGTCAGCTCCAAGCACGATCGCTCCGCGACCCGCAAGCCAAGCGCAAGCGAACATGACCGCGTGAGGAATGGGCCATTGCCGCTAGATACGAATCTACGTCAGAAGAGCAGATCCTCGTGCGGGACCAGAAGGCACGCTATGCATTTGCTTCCACCAGCCGTAATACCAGCCTAGTGCCTGCGTGCCTGGCTGCCTTGTCCGCCTCGCACTCGCACCACGCCTACGCCGGTTGGTTTGTCGTCTGCTCACATCAAAAACCAAATTCTTGCATCGTCTCTAAACACGTTCGTTCTTCCCATCTCCCCATATCCACTATCCACACCACTATCGCAATCTGGCGCAACTCGTGAGTCATTCGTTTCCTTATCTCTCCCGCGTGACCCACCCCGTGGCTCCACATCCACCCCTTTCATGATGAACAACCATACCACACTGAAAATTATGAACGCACAACGCCGGCTTAACCGCAGCGTCGGGTCAGGCTTATTTTCTATTAGCTCTACCTGATAAACTTTCTCCCTCCTTGCCCACTTTGCTCTCTCTTAAGCACACGGACAATGACGCTGACACTATCAGTTCCCAGTAGGATAGCAACAGTGACGGCATCGGCGTTCTCGTATCAGGCTGAGTCGAGGCGGATCCGAGAACGCCCCCGCAGTTCGCGTTCGTCTGTAGCAGTTTGTAGGAACCGTAGAACATAGGCACCATATCCGTAGACACATGGGAGAAAATTCGCGCACAGCACACGACTGGTCACCACCAGTCCTGCAAACCGACTGCCCATCTTGGCTGCTTGGCTTTGGCTCGCTGACCGAGCAACCCACATGCCCACCAGCGTGCCGTTCCTCGCGCTTCCAATCAGTGACCTCCTTGCTCCTGTGCGCGCGATAAACAGACCGCGGGTGATCGACGAAACGGCTCGGTGACACGCATGGAACGCGCCGTCGGCGGACCTGGACCCCGCCAAGGTCGCCAACCGATTCTGCTAAACACGCCCCGCCATTCAATTCTGCAGCCAGACACCCAGCCTCGAGGCCTGTCAGTGGTCAGTCCGCATTCACCATCCTTCATCATTATTGTTAACTTTAAGCGAGCCATTCATTTCTCATTTCGCCGGGATGCTTCGGTGATCGCGCTACTGTTATTGGCCGACACGCTGTTGGAGCACGCACGTTTAGCCCCCTCTATGTTGGTGATGGATTCCTGCACAGCGGTGCAACCCATCGGTCAGCGAACTTAAGATGGAGCAAATGCTCGAAGTGCGACGCCCAGACGACCTCGTAAGACCTGGCCCAGGCGTTGGAGCGATCACTCAGTCACGTGATACAACCTGGTGTCCGCCGAGGTGTGGTGGGTTGGCGGTGACTGGTTGTGTGGCACAGCAGCCCTTTGGGAAAAACGGAAACGACCCCTGCATGTCATGCAGGAAGCAAGTTGATGCCAGACGAGGCGTACAGACGATTAGCGAAGGACCGATTTCACGGACCCGAGGAGGAAGACGCCGCTACGCAGATCTACATACCGGCCCTTGCTCAGACGACCATAACGCCAAAGGGCACACAATCATGTCGGCCCTTGTCAGCAGTTATCATCCCCGAAAGCCGTAGAACTCGAACGGAATACCCCGCCGCCACTCGACTGCCCCCGGACACCCCCGCGCACCCCGGAGCTTGCGCCGGACCTGTCGCCGCCGCCGGGGGCGTCGGACATGGAGCGCCATTGGGTAGTCCGGTATATCGGCCCGGAGCCGGACGAGCTGCGGGCTATATGGGGTTCACTGAACAACTGGCTGACTCACACCGGGGCCGTTTCTGCGGGCAACAGTGGGCAACACTGGGGAGGAGCGGGGCACGCGGGTCCTCCACACGTGAGCCCGCGAGTCCGCTGCGGCGTTGATAGCAAGGGACCGGCGCCCCCGGCCCGGAGCGTTTATACGACGAACCCTCTGCCGCAGCCTAACAAATAAAACTAACTCGACGAGAGTACTGACCTTATTATCTCCATCATTGCACCATGACAGAAGTCGAACTCGCCCGTACACCGACGAAAGGCAGCGCCGCCGACGAGAAGCCCCGCATCGAGGAGGAGGAGTTGGCTGCCCTGCCGACCGCGCAGGCCAAGATCGCGCAGCAAAACGCGGCGCTCTACCTCGAAGCGCTTGAGCGCTACGGAGCAGATGGCTCTGGTCTTGACCCCGTCGCCGAGAAGAAGCTCAAGAGGAAGTTAGACCTGCGCATTATCCCTGCTCTGGCAGTCTGCTACTTCTTCTACGTGAGTCTGATGTGGTGGTATCGCATTTGGGGCGATGAGACAGGGCTGACCACCAGTACGTCGACAAGACGACACTTTCTTACGCTGCTATTTACGGGTGAGTACGACACGCCTGACCTCGGCGCCTCACGCGCTTCGCACGCTGCCCACATGCATGCCACCTGACATCGGTGGGCAGCAGGCGTTGGCGGTATCTGCCGGCTTGCAGCGGGAAGAGACGGGGAGTGGCGGTGCCTCCGCGATGTCGGAGGTGGAGCGTGCCTCTGGTCGGTCCGACATCACTCCGAACTCCCAGGCATTCCGGGTCGCTCACTCCGAGCCACGACGTCTTCTCTCTTTGTGTGGCACCGAGTCGCTGACAGCAGCATCAAAGATGATATCAACATGGGCACGACGGGCTACTCCTGGCTCTCGTCGATCTTCTACTTCGGTTGGCTCGCGTGGGCGATCCCCTCCAACTTGATCATGCAGCGCTCCCCTCCCGCCTACTACCTTGCGTTCAACATCTTCTGGTGGGGCGCACTGCTCATGTGCCAGGCAGCCAGCACCAACTTTGCAGGTCTCGCTGCTCTCCGCGTCCTCTCTGGTGCGATGGAGGCCATCGCGGACCCGGCATTCATGCTCATCACGTCGCAATACTACACGCGGTCCGAGCAGCCCTCGCGAATTAGTGCTTGGTACTGTGCAAACGGCATTGGGGTCGCCGGCGGAGGCTTGATTGGATACGGTATCGGCAACATCCAAGGCGCACTCCGGAGCTGGAGGTACGAGTTCCTCATTGTCGGCGCGTTCTGTTCGGCATGGGCGATCGTACTTGCCTTCGTTTTGCCCAACTCGCCGACAAAGTTCAAGGGCTTCAACCACGAAGAGAAGCTCATGATGATTGCGCGTATCGCGAAGAACCAGACCGGCGTCGAGCAGCGCAAGATCAACTGGAAGCAGGTCAAGGAGGCTTACACCGACTACAAGACGTGGCTTTTCGTGAGTTAGAGGCAGTCAAGGAGTGGCCATGTCCGCAGCTGACAAACCGTAGTTCACCCTGGGCCTCGTCGCCAACATTCCGAACGGAATCATCAGCAACTTCTCCACGCTCGTCATCAAGGGCCTGGGCTTTGACGAGCTCAAGACCTGTCTCCTCGGCATTCCGCAGGGAGCTCTGGTCGTTATCTGGATCGGACTTGGAGCGTTCGTGAACGCCCGCCTGCCGAAGAACTCTCGCACAATTGTGTGCATGCTCTTCATGATTCCCACCATTGCCGGAGCGCTGGGCTTCCTCCTTTCGCCGGAGAAGGCGTACGTCGGCCGCCTGATCTGCTTCTACCTGACGGGCAGCTATCAGGCGAGCTTCGTTATCTCGCTCTCGCTTATCACGTCGAACACGGGCGGACAGAGCAAGAAGATGATCGTTTCTGGCATGATCTGGTTCGGCGCCTGCATTGGTAACATTGTGGGCCCCTTCTTCTGCAAGGAATCACAGAAGCCGCGATACCCTCTTGGCATCGGCGCCCTTCTCGTCGCCAACTGCATCGAGCTTGCGCTCTTCTTCGTGTTCCGGTACGCCTTTGTGTACGAGAACAGGAAGAAGAGGAAGCAGCGCGAGGAGGCGGAGGCGAACGGCACACAGCAGGTCGCCGCGGACACGGCGTTCGCCGACATGACGGACAAGGAGAACGTCAAGTGAGTATTAAGTGTGCAACGGTGCTGACATCAGCTTCGAGTACGTCTACTAAACATGGATTACCGCTGGTGCGGCTAGAATTCCCGGCCCTAGGAGGGAGATGATGTGGTAATGTAGTCAGAAGCATGTATCGGGTCGTCAATGGCGAACGCGGGCATTGTACTTCACGTACCGGCGGACATCATTCGGAACAGGAAACCTGACTCAGGTGACACAGAACACGATAATAGGCGAGCTGATGAAGCGACCGGTCGTTCTCTTGCATACACACCACCAGGCTGTCCGATGCCGCACGGAAGGCACACGGGAAGATCACATCTCGCCTCCGACCGCGGGCTTATCATCGGTGACTCAGGTCACATGACCCGGCTGCTGTCGGCATATTCCTGGCGAGCCTTAGTGTGCCCACCTGCGCGGCATCGCGCCCGCTTGCGCCAGTTGTTCTTTCTCAAACGCGTGCGGAGGTACCTGGGCGAGTCCCGCTTGTCGCGGGCGTTCGCCAGATCAGTCAGCAGTAGTGTCTACTGACGCGGGTACGTCTGCCGCGGACGATATAACCCCCATCGCGCGATGACTGTTCCCCATTCCCGTTGCCACTCAGCATCATGGTAACTGAACTCCCCGCTCTCCCAACGCACGCGACGAACGCACCCCCGGCCAACGTCGACGCCGCGTCCGTCGCTTCTGCCTTCGTCTCCAAGCTCGGTGCCGCCGCCGAAGCTGCCCAGTCCGGAGACGGCTCGAAGGTGCAGGCCCTCCTCGCCTCGCCGGGGTACTGGCGCGATGTACTCGCCTTCTCGCGCGACTTCCGCACCTTCCAGGGCGGCGAGGTTGCGCAAGCTGTAGCAGACACCTTCCCCAAAGCGCGCCCTCACAACTTCGCCCTCAAAGCCCCAGAGCCTGTCCTCGAGTCGCCGTTCCCCGACGTCAGCTGGGTGCGCGTGCACTTTGGCTTCGAGACAGCTGTCGGGCCCTGCTCCGGCATTGCGCGCTTGGTGTACGAGCGCGGAGAGTGGAAGGCGTACACGCTGTACACCCTCCTCGAGGAGGTGGCCGGCCACCCACAGCAGGTTGGGCGCAACCGCCCCCGCGGTCAGCACAACGCCGCCGAGCCGCACGACGAACGCCGTGCTCGAGAGGCCGAGTTCGCCGACTATGACCCCGATGTCCTTGTCGTCGGCGCGGGGCACAACGGTCTAGCATGTGCGGCCGTTCTCCGCTCGTTCGGAATGAACGCACTCGTTGTTGACCGCTTCTCCCGTGTCGGCGACAACTGGCGCAAGCGCTACGCATCGCTATCGCTTCACGACCCCGTCTGGACAGATCACATGCCCCTCATGCCTTATCCTCCCAACTGGCCCGTATGGATGCAGGCGGGTAAACTCGCGAACTGGCTCGAGGCCTACGCCGAGGCGCAGGAGTGCAATGTCTGGCTCGAGTCTACGATCGACCCGTCGCGCACTGTCTGGCTGCCCGAGGAGGGCAAGTGGCAGGTGACGGTTCTGCGTGGCCCGCAGCGCACGCCCCGCACCATGAAGGTCGGTCATGTCGTTATGGCGACCGGCCTCGGGGGCGGAAAGCCCAAGCTGCCGCCCAAGGTTCCCGGCCAGGATGCGTGGGAGGGCACGATCGTGCACAGCTCCGCGCACGCCGGCGGTCGTGAGTGGCAGGGGAAGCGTGCGCTGGTTGTCGGCGCCTGCACGAGTGGGCACGACATCAGCGTCGACCTCAGCAACTGTGGCGCGGACACGACGATGCTGCAGCGCTCGCCGACCTTCATTATGACGATCAAGAACGGACTCCCGCTCCTCGATGGAGGCCTGTTTACCGAGGAGGTCCTCGAGACGTTGTCTATGGAGGACGCGGACCGCATCGCCGACTCGCTTCCTAAACAGGTCGGCAAGCTTTTCCACCAGCGTATCGTCGACCACCTCGCCGAGGCCGACAAGGACATCCTCGATGGGCTTAAGAAGGCGGGATTCCGTACCTGGAAGGGTCCCGAGGGCACCGGCTGGCTGTTCCGTAAGTGTCCCCCTTGGTGCATGCTAACGCTCAGTCGCTTACGAGCGCGCTGGCGGGTACTCAAGGCCGACATCAAGGTGCGCCAGGGCGAGATTGCGTCCTTCGGCCCCGGCAAGAAGGTCGTCTTCAAGGACGGCTCCGAGGGTGAGTACGACCTCGTCGTGTTCGCAACCGGCTACACCGGCATCCAGGACAGCACGCGCGAGGTCCTCGGCGAGGAGGCCGCCAGCCAAATGGGCAAGGTTTGGGGCCTCGACAGCGAACTCGAAGTGAACGACGTGGCACGTCCGGCCGGCATTCCGCACGTCTTCTTCACGATCGGCAACTTCATGATGTCCCGGTGGTTCTCGAGGCGCATCGCGCTCCAGGTTGTGGCCGATAGGGAAGGCAAGTGGGGTGACGTGTACAAGACGAAGTAGGGTCGCGTTCGTAGGTTCGCATAGGTTGATAGTTCAGAAGTTCCGGTCAATACTGGCTCACATGCAAGACGAGTGAAGTGAAGTGCAAGGGAGATCAGGAATGACGGGATCCGTGGCGGAAGAGATCAATTCCATCGATTAGGGGACAGAACTTCTGCCGGGGTGGAAATTCCCATGCGGTAATCATCGTGAGGCGATCGTCCATAGATGTCTGCGCAGTCAGGGAGAAGGGATAATCAAAGCCTCTGATTGTGTTATCTCAGATGGTCTGACGTTTGTCATGTATACTTGACGTCAACTTCAGTACTAGCAGCCCGTCCGTACCAGAGACGTTGGAACACGAACGGTCATTACGCTGGCCTGGGAGGAGAAGTCCGCAGGAGAAGGCCGCCTCTTGACATTATTGAGCGCTAAGGAATGTCGATAAAGCCGACGGGAGTATGAGCGTTCCCACTTTCTAGCATGTCTCTCGACCACCTGCGGTGGGGAGATTCCCTTGCAGAAAAGTACAATAGTCTTGTACAGAACGACATTGGCAGCTCCATGCTACGCCTGGATTACTGACTCAGCACCTCGAGCCGCGACGCGGCCATCACAGTCGATCTCCATGCCCCACTAGCGTCATCAGCTACGAATGCAACCATTGATGCAAGACCGTGCACGGGATGTCTGGTATCCCCAGTAGCCTCGAGCTGACAGTCCAGGGCGGCGTTTCACACTTTCAGGATCCGAGCGGACCAAGCGGAAGGGACCATCAAGGTTTTGGACTGGCTCTTCCGCCGGTGTACTAGCCACCCGCCTCCCTTGAGGTCGCCGCTTAGCGTCTTGGGGGCAGATCGGCAATTCCGCATTCGGAGGTACCAGGGAGCAGATTTGAGGACTGTCGCCGGCCGACGGACAAGGGTGGCACTTCGTGACGCCGGTGAGCCACACCAGACCATCGGAGGTCTCCAACCAGCTCATGACCTGCTGATGTGAATCTGACGGTGCTGTTACAGATGTGGGTTGCGAGTATTGCGAAGCGGGCGTCGAACGGTCTCTACCCTACCGGCGCCGGCCGACAGTAGATTCTAATCGACAGACGCCGTGGTGTGTCACCCAGATACGCAGAACCCTGTTAAGCTTCATTGTTACGAGATTCCATGTAAGCTTGACTCAAACAGACTGCGAGGCTACTGCGTGATAACAGTAAGCTCAAGAGTAGTGCGCCGACTTCAGGCATGATAGATACGAAGAATTTTGGGCTGTGCAGCGAAAGTTTGGCTCTAGAGCGCTGATGGCATGCGGTGAAAAGTCTATCTAAATGTCCATCATATGAAATGAGTGTCGTACAGCCTGTACTCTAATTATACTCGATATTGTCCGTCTATGAGGTGCGCGACCAGGCGCCAGTGCGGGGAGGTGCTTAAGCGAAGCACTTGCCGCCGATGCACTGGGCGTTGGGGCCGAGAGTGGCAGTGCAGTCAACACCGACAGTGGCGTTGCCCTGGGCGCGGAAAGAGCCGTGAAGGCATCCACCGCAACGCTGGGCCTCGTTCTGGGTGTCGGTGCACTCGAAGTGGGTCTGGTCCTCGGCAGAGATGTAGCAGTTCTCCCAACCGAGCTGGTTGCAGGTGGCAGCGGACTCCTCGTAGGCGACGGCGGGGTCGATGGTCTCACGCTTGCGCAGGCCGGAGGGAGCGGGACCGCCGGTGCCAGTCGTGTAGATGTAGAACGTGTTCTGGTCGCAGCCACCAATGCCGGAAGCCTGAGTGGGCTCGCTGAAGCAGTTCCAGGACGAGCAGATACCGATGTTCGAGGGGTGGGTGACCATGTACTGAGAGCCGGAGCAGCCGCGGCGGAAGACGTCGCAGATGAACCACTCCTTGAAGATGAGCTTGTCGCGGACCGAGGAGAACGCGGCGTTCTTGGTCGAGAGACCCTGGGCGCAACCCTTGAACTGGTACTTGGTGCGGAGCATGCGCACGTCCCAGTAGGCACCGGGGCACTGGTTCGGGAGGCCGTGAGCATAGCCGTCCTTCTTGATGTTGATGAAGATGTAAGCCTGGGGAGACGAGATCGAGCAGCGGCACTGGCCACCACGGAAGTACGAGAAGCCCTTGCCCTTGGAGCTCATGCAGAGCTCGGCGCACTCGTCACCGTTCAGAGCCTGGAACTTCTTGCCGAAGTGGGTGCCCCAGGTCGAGCAGTCGTTGTAACAGCCGATGAACGCCTGGTTGTTGCCGTCGCTGGGAAGGAGGGTACGCTTCTGGAGGTTGTTGGCGGCCTCGGCTGCGGGCATGAACGCCGCAAGGGCAGTGAGGAAGAGGGATCCGAGCAGCATTGTGCCGTGCGGGAGATTACAGGAGGAGGGGAGGTGAAAGAGAGTAGAGGGTTGGGTTGGAGATTCTTCTGCCGCTTCGACGTCTTCTTTTATAACAGTTCTTCGACTTCGTCGGCGAGTATTCTGCTGTTTGTGCTGCTATACATCCCCGACAGAGCATAGCTCTATCCCCGAAGGCAGGTATGCAACCTGACAAGATGCCGCGAGGATCCCTAGGAACGTGACTAGGAAATCCAGCAGCGGGCAGCGGCAGGGAGCGGAAGTTGCTGAAACCGTTCAGTGAGTCTTGGCGTACTGGTAGAGCGTGACACTGTGATTTGCTGGCTCGTGTAGGGGCAGTGAGCAGCTCACTATCTCGTAGGGTCTGCAGGTGGTGTGCAATGCTGCATTCGCAACAGTTTCGGCCACACGGTGTCCTCTCCTGAGGATGGACACCAGTGCCGATGCCGTATGGTGCTCCCGTGCACCTGGCCAGGGTCGGTTGTATCCTGAAGCTCTTATCGCAATTCAGCAGCGAGGCTGACCAACCTCAAGCAATTCAGACAAGCGTAAGCATGCTCGCCCGAGCCCTGTAAGGTATACACATGCGCTGCGCTAGAGACTTGTGATCGCCCTGAGGTGGTCGGAACGAGCGCGTCGCGTACAAACGTCCTGACAGGTATCTCCCCGGCATGACGCACCAGCTCGCAGGTGTCTCAGCGCGGTACCGGGAACGCCGGAGTGCACGGCCGCCGGATCAGCTGGCCTCGGAGGAGGACACCTGCTTGCGCCTCTGCCGGCAGAGTGCCCACGCCTGCGCAACTCGTCATTGCCTCACCTAAACGGAAACTCATTGCCTCACCTAAACGGAAACAAGCATAACTCCCTAAACGTTCGTACTCTTGCGGCGTCCTCCCTCGCGCACCACACAGTTGCTTCGAAGGTTATCCCGGCCTTGTTAAGGCGGAGGCACTAAGCAGACGGGATGAGTCAGCGGAAGCCTCACTCCGGTCCCTTGTTCGCTCATGACCAGAACTATAATGCACCGCTCACTCCGGGAACCAGCAAGGCAAGAACTCTATCCCCCGGCTCAGCGCAAGGCCGAACTCTATGCGGTCCCACAAACGATTGATGAGCCATCCTCAACGCCACTCTGAGACAGCCTGCGCGACTTAGAGTTTCAGCTGACAGCATGCCGGTCCCCGGCGTGCCCGGAAAGTGCCCGCAAGCGCCGGCTCGCGTCGGCAACCCGCCGGTGACTGGCGGCAGACACAGACAAGGTTACGGCCAAGTATGGAAACAACTCCGTTTGACTTAATCGTCCTGGGTGCCGTAATCGCTCTCGGATTCTCCGACGGTGACCACCCCGAGTGAGCAGGACATGCCTCCAAGCTGACTTTGACGAGAAAGTGAAGTGCGTATGCGTGCGGCATGCAAGGGACGCAGGGGATGGGCTGCCTCATGCTCCCTCGTGTCCCCTCAGGGCATCGGAAGAGCGACGGTTCCTGAGCTGACGTTTGAGGTTGGGCGAACGCGAATCAGCGAACATGCCTTGGTCTTCGGCACTTGCAAGTCCTCCTCCACTGCAACGTGAGTAGCTGGAATGAGTGACCTCTGTGTGTGGAAACAGAGAGGCAAGACAAGGTTTCGTCTGGTCTGTATCCGATGTATCCGACAATTCAGGTGTTGCAAACGGACCCACGCTGATACTCTTAGACTGCCAAGCACGCGCGATTGCACGCGTTTTGGATGCTCGCCCGGCGTGCTACGTACTCCGGGCGCCGAGGCATGTCGTAGGGAGAAAGTGATCGCTGCTTTCTTCGCGGACCAACACACGGGAACCTCGACGTCACGCGAATCATTGTGAGTCTCACACCTCTGCCGACATCTGCTGGCAGCCTCATGTGTGCCTCGCCGCAGCCTTCATGTGTGCCTCGTGTGCCTCGCCTACGTTCATCTCGACACACTTCGCATTGGATGAGTCTCCGCGTACCCCGGAAACACTGCGTGGATACCAGGGCCCTATGTGCCCTAGCTTGAACCCCATCACAAGCACCGGAAGCACCGGATATCCGCACTGCAGCAGTGTCTTCATTTCGCAACTACTCATCCTTACGCACCCGGCGCCTCGTCGAGCGGCGCGGCGTCTGCACGTCCTCTCGAATCTCCGTCACGACCGTGTCCTCTGAGATTTCGCCGAGGGACTCGGGAGTCTCGCGCCCGATGCCGAGGAGATAGAGCACGCTGGCGTCAGCTGGCACGTGGGGCGTTGTCAGCCGGAACGTGGACGCTGTGCGCATTGACGATATTGGGCCGAGCTTGAGCCAAACGCGAGTCAAGCATGAACTTGCTGTATCCCCGTGCCGGAAACTCGGATGAGACGGATGGGGAGTTCTCTCATCCACGCGGCCGCAGGCGGATGATCCCTCTCAACCTTGTCGCTCTCCCATCCGGAAACTCCGGGACAGGAATACGGCATGGGCTGTGCGCCGGCAGCTCTTTAACCTTCCCAACCCGCCGCCCGCGAAGATTCCAGTAGAAGATCCAGCTGACATAGTTACTCACCGCATAGTGAAGAGCATGGTCGTGATCGTAGCGTTCCCGTGCATCAGCTGCGTCCAGCGGTCGGGGTGGGCTACCAGGCCACCCGGGACGGGCCACAGAGTGAGGAAGATGCTGCGGTGAGTTGACCATTTCCGCACCCTGACTCTGCGCATCGCGAGGCTACTTACTGGGTCAGATCGGCCACGGCGAGCGGAACAAGCAGTCCCTTCACAAGACGCTCCTGCAGAGCGGGCGCTTGCTGCTTGAAGATCGGGAAGAGGCTGAGCGACACGAGCGCAAGGACGAGGAAACCTGGCGTTAGCGTGTCTCGACACGTTACAGGGAGTCGTAACAGCTCTCTTCGGTTCCAGCTGTCTCAGTCTGATTCCAGCGGCAGGATCCCGCTGGGCATGGCATACCCGCAGCATCGCTGTCCGTCCTATTCTCCGCGGCCTTGGCGTTCAGTGGCAGCAAGTCCATTAGAGAAGTTCCATCAAGATACCACAGCGCCCATCGCCTTCATTCACGGCAGTTATCTGTCCTCAAAGTTCCGTTCCAAACCTCCGCTGACATCTCGAACAGACGGCCCGGCCCGTCCATACGCTCACAGCACTGACGAACACCAGTAAGGAGACACTCACAAGAACCCAGACACCCGATAAGCATCTGTCCGCGAATCGTGCCACCAATGTGGGACGTGAACGGCTCCTCGCCCGACGGCAGCAGGTCGGCTGCGTATTGTTTAGGCCGGAAGATGGCATAGGCTGCGCCGGCAAGGGCCAGAATCTGTCATCAGCCAAAGTCTTCCTTCCTTCCCATTCCGAGCAGGTTGCGTTGTGCTGTTGGACCTCTGCGTCCCCCGTCTTGATCTGGGCATCGCATGCTGTCCCACCAGGGGACGGAGAGCTACTCGAGGACTCAGTGCTCGTGGATGAAAGAGTCCCGGCGGATGGCGCTCCTGCAACTCTCCGTTGACGCCACGCTGGACACTCTGCTCACACACTGGCTGCTCTCTCGGAGTACTCACAGGCTCGACCAGCCAGAAGAAGTAGAAGTACGCAGGCGGCAGGCAGTCTGTATCTTGGGACATGGTTGCTGATTCTTCCCTTGTCGTTGCTGTCGTTGTGCGGCGTATGGGTGTGAGAGAGATGTAGAAACTTCGATCCAGGCTCGACGTGCGAACTGGACGAGATATGGTGACCGAGGGAAACCGAGGAGATGACTTTATTTGTTTACGTCGCCCGTTGCCTGCTGTCTGACGCCCTCTCGCGCTCGCCCTCGTCCGATCTCAGGCCTGTGACGTCGGAGCTGCTCGCTGCATCGGTGGGTGCCTGGGAAGCGGCGGGAGTGGAGGCCGATCACGTGCGGCGTCCTTTGTTTTGCTCGACGACCAGTTACGTAATACAATGGGGGAGAGGCACGTGGGCTACGCGTCCCTTGTGCGAGCTGGCACACTGGAGGCGACGGCTGATTTCGAACAGCAAACGATGCGCACGGAACGCCCGTCGTATCCTATGTTTTCAAAGACGAGCCAAAGCAGCTTTTCGAATGAGGAGTGCACAGAACCACCTGCCGGCCCCGAGAACCGGAGGCGCTCGCTCAGCACTTCAGCACCGGCGGTCAGCCATCAGCCACCCCCGCACTCACGACAGAGCGTTGTCCGTTAGAACCAAACAAAACCCGTCAACGGCCAGTGACTTCGTTGCTGCAGACCGCTCGCTGTAGCGCATTGATGCAAGGGACAGTAAACTCGAGCCAACGAGCAGCCAGATTCACTATCGCTTCGATTGGCCAGCGGTGCATCAGCCTTGAGGAAGACAGACGCCACACGCCACCGACTTGGTCGTCGACCCTGCCTGTCGAGCTCGGTGGCGTCTCATTAACGCAAGTGCCGCGGAAGACTGGCCGGCATGATTCGGCAGCTAGCTTCTCCAGCGACCTGCGACCTGCGACCGTGCATTCGATTGACCTCGTTGCGGTCGCTTGGGTCTTGGTAGCAATGACGTCTGGTCGGCGCTCTTCCCGGGCCCCAGTGACTTCTGAGCGAACAGGACACTGCCAACGCTCTATTGCCGCCACCGACCTCTCGGCAGTGCGCCATTGCGCTCCGCATCGAGTCGCACCTGGCGCGTGTCTCGGCGTCCTCCGGCGATCGCGGCGCACGTACCCTTTCCCAACATTTCGAATCAAGGCCAGGATATTCGAGTCGGGCTGACCGTTTTGGTCAGCGTGGTCAGACTGGTCAGTAGATCATTTGTCAGTTCTGCCAAGTCCCTTCGCAAAGCCGTGCTTGCCCAGCCTTCCAGGATGGACGCAAGATCGAAGCTAGCCGGGAGAAGGTTCGCTGCTGCAGATTCTTGCTGGCCCGAGTCCCTGGCACCCCGCCGGCGTCCACGCCGAGATCCGAGCCGGTCGGAGTGGCGAGGTCGGCGAGTCCTCTGAATAATTATGGAAACAGTGCATGACAGTAGGCTTTTGTACAAGGCCGTCGGCCGTTCGTGAAATATTGACACAGTAGTGTAGAACTTGATGCGATGAAGGTTCGTGTCGTCACACGACCAGGGGTGGGTGAGGGGCTGGCAAATTTGTAGTGGGTTGGGGGTTTTGGTTGTCGCCGGGCTCGAAGCCAGTTCGATGATGGCGCGATTTTAAGTCCAGAGGCGCGCGGCCTTGCCCCCGAGAGAGGAGCGGTACGCGTCGACGGCGGCGGGGGCGGTCATGTCGGGCTGCTTCGCGGCGCGGGAGATCTTGCGCAGCTCAGCGAGCGCGGCCTCCGGCGTGAGGTCGTCGCCCTCGCTCGGCGGCGGGAGGGTCGCCTTCAGCAGCTCCTCGAGGTGCGAGTCCTCATCGTTCTCGGGGAGAGTCGCGGCAGCGGCGGCGACGGGGTGGGTGCGGCACAGCTTGCCGGGAGGCATGCAGAGGGCACGCGCTCCGAGGGGAGCGGACGGGGTCACGGCATTGACATGACGGTGGAGGCTGGCGGTGCGGGTGTGACGGATGAGGCGGGCAGTTCCGAGGGGCATTCTCTTGTTGGTTGCAGGATAGATGTCGCGAGTGAGTTTTGTTTTGAGAGAAGAGTGGTGGATGGATTCGCAAGAGTTGAGAGTTGTCGATGGAGAGAAGGCAAGATGGTGGTCGTGAGGATGGTTTTGCCCACAAAGGTGAGCGTCGCACATGGCCGTGCAGCCGTTGCACGGTGTACGGTGTGCGAGATTTTTCGGTGTGGGGCCCGAGACTAAAAGCGGGGTAGCGTGTCATCGGCGGCGCAAGCTGGGACTTGTCGGCTTTGTGATTGGCTGAGCGTGCTCCACAGTCGTCTATCCCTGCGAAACTCTCGGCAAACACCCACCGAACGCCGCAACCTCACCGCTGAGCCTGAAAAGCCCGCACCACCCGTGGGAGCCTTCCTCAAATCCTCCACTTTCCCGACTCTGCCGGACATGACTCCGTCCTCGGAGACAGACACGAGGTCGGAAACTCACGTGACCCGGTGTGGCCCTTCCTAAGTGGCGATGAGGTCGCCGCTTCCACAGGCCCCGTTACGTTCTCGCGCGGCGTGACATCACACACGACCCCGTATCCCGTCCTCGCCGATCGCTGCGTCACGGCTCGTTCGGACCCGACATTGTCTGGGGCGATGTGTCTCTGAATGCTGCAGCGGGTGAATATACCCCACTTTCCAACCATGTTTTCAGGAATGCTCGCTATCTCGCTAGGAACTGACGGCACCAGACCGGGGTAGAGTGGCACCGAAGCCCATTATCGACAGAATGATCGCACAGCCCACCCCCATTCGGTCGCTATTTCGCTACCCGCACTCACGACAGCCGCGGACTTCTGCCGCGATACAGCTCCTCGTCTCTGCGTCCGGGTCCGAGATCCCTTGTGCAGACGCTCAGCTGACCACACCAGCTCCTGAAGTGCCCATATCTCTGTCACAATCGGCGTCACGTTTGCTCGTCTCGGTCCTAATCCTGTGCAGAATAAGTGTCTTGGCATCGGAGCGCCTGACACAGATATATAACCGCTCGCTCGACGAGAGGTTTCGGCCCACCTCTGTCTGCAGCACAGAAACACATCCGAACCATGCGCTTCCTCCTGACACTCGTCGCGTCCCTTTTCCTCCTTATCGGCGCCAACGCCGTACGTTTCCAGTGGCCTTCGGGGCCGGAGAACGGCGGCTACCTCGGCGTTCCCCACGGCGGAGTCAGCACAAAGGCGCGGAACGGCACCCAAGTTTATGCGTGAGTCCTGGTCCGACCAAGCTGACAACAGCACCGGCCCGGATTCGCGATACACCGACCGGTACATCACCAGCGCGTGGAGGATCGAGGGCGAGCACATCCGCATGGCAGGCCACGGCGAGCTGTGCCTGGACGCGGGATGGGGTGAGTCCAGCGTTGTGCTGCCTGCGCTCGCAAGGCCCGCAACGTCACACCGGGTGGAAGTACTGACGGCCAGATGCCGGGTATGGCACGATCCTCAAGGTCTGGACGTGCTTCGACAACCACGCCCCTCAGCGCTTCAAGTACGAGAATGAGCGTATCATTCACATCCCGACTGGCTTCTGCATCGATGTCGAGAACGGAGACCGCCAGAACCTCCAGCTCTGGAAGTGCTTCGACGGAAACACCAACCAGAGGTGGCGTGCCATCTGGCCCCAGACCACCAACACCTAAGAATGAGGCGTAACTGAGCGGATTCTGGCGCGATGGCGACGTCAATGTACAATTGAAGAGTAAAGTCACAGGAAATCAACGTATATAATATGCAACGGACATTGTCAGGGCAGGTCGTAAGACGGATTGGCTGCGTTCGTACTGGCGGGGGGGGGGGGGTCAGTTGGCGCGCAGGCGCCGTGGGTAAGGTTGAAACCAGCGAAAGGCTGTCTAGGACGTCGGACGGGTTCCCAAAGAAAGAGAAACCGAGCTCCCGCATATAGCGTAGGTAGCCCAAGCAGTGTGAATGGGAAGAATAGCGATCAGTGCGGGGTGGAGGCGGACTACTTTGGTTCCGCCAGACCCCGAGGACCGCCTCATCGACACATCCACACACCGACCCACCGAATGTCAGTGCATCCCTCCGTCCCGAACATGTGGTCACGCATACTGCTATGCGGGTCGGCAATTGCATGCCCATGCCGACCGCGCAACAACAAGCGCACGCTAAACTCACCGAAGCTCGCTGATAAGCATCGGGACACGCGAGAAACGCCGGGCCATAACGTGAGTGGACGCGAGCGACAGACGCGATGACGCCTTCCGCCGCCGGCGTCAACTCATCAATGGCGAATATCACCCCAGGCACACATCATCCGTCCTTCACCCAGTAGTCTTAGTGACTACCACGACGGGTGTGCCGATGCTGCGTCCACCACCGGCAAGCCGATCGGCAGCGTGCACACTGCACACTGCTCGCATGCACACTGAACGCGCTCGATCACGCATCGTGTTAGGCTGGCTGCATTTGCAACGCCGCTGCACTGTCCACGGGCGTCGGAGGAACTCGAAACACTCATAAGCAGGGAGTGTGCAGGACTGACCCCCTAACTCACCCCGGACACCATGACTCGCACTATTCGCACAGTTATCATCGGAGGAGGCCTGTCGGGCATCACGCAGGCGATCCGTCTGAAGAAGGAACTCGGCGACCGTGTTCAGATCACGGTAAGCCCATCCCGGTCTGCGTTGCTGACGCCAGATCCTCGAGAAGAAGGGCTCGCCAGGCGGAGTATGGCGCGACTCGATCTGGCCCGAGGCGGGTGTCGACGTCCCGATCCACCTGTACACGCTCGAGACGGACCTCGAGACCAACTGGCGCGAGTACTTCGCCTTCCAGCCCGACGTGCTCGCCTATTGGCTCCGCCTTGTTGAAAAGTACGAGCTGCGTGATTCCTTCGTCTTCAACTCCGAGTACGTCGGCTCGCACTGGGACGAGCGCACGCAGACTCACAGCGTGACCATCCGCAACACCAAGACCAAGGCGCAGACCGACATCACGACCGAGGTGCTCATCTCGGCCACCGGCCCTCTTGCGAAGCGCAAGTTCCCCAACGTTCCCGGACTGAAGGAGTTCAAGGGTGCGTGGTTCCACAACCTCGACTGGGACGGAAGCGTCAAGCTCGAGGGAAAGCGCATCGCCGTGGTTGGCAATGGCTCATCCGGTGTCCAGATTGTCGTGAGTAGATGCCTTGACTTGAGTTAAAGCTGACGCCAGCCCGGACTTGCGAAGCTCCCGGGTACACAGGTCACGCACTACATCCGCTCCGGGGGCTACTTTATCCCCAAGATCCAGCGCGAGTACACGCCTTGGGAACGATTCGCGTTCCAGTGGATTCCCGGCTACCTGCGCTGGCACCGCTTCGGCATTCTCCAGGAGGTAAATTTTCTTCGCCGGAGATTGGACTGACCTCAGCATGACCGACACTGGTCGATCAAGTTCCAGGGCAACGACAAGCAGCGCGAGCAGGACGAGCGCGAGCTTCTCACGTACCTTCGCAGCAAGGCGCCAGCCAAGTACCTTGATGCTCTGACTCCGACGTGGCGTGAGTTGTTGTCTTGTGGATCTTCTAACTCCCAGCCCTCGGTACGAAGCGTCCCCCTCTCGACCTCGGCTGGCTCGACAGTCTGCACTGGGACAATGTGGAGCTCGTCAACGGTCCGCTCGAGTCCGTCGACGCAACTGGCATCACCGTGAACGGGCAGCACCGGGACCACGACATCATCGTGTACGCGACGGGCAGTGATATTGGCGCGCACGGCCTCGGCGCGAACACGCGTCTCTTCGGCGAGGGCAACCTCGAGTTGGAGCAGTACTGGGCCTCCATCGGCGGCCCTCAGGCGTACGCCGGCATCGCCGTGCCGCGGTTCCCGAACTACTTCACGATCATCGGCCCCAACTCGGTCGCGGGAAGCTGGGGATACACTGCGCTCCGCGAGACGGCGGCCGTCGCGCGCATCGTCCGCGAGATCCTCGAATATGGCCTGAGCTCGGTGCAGCCGAAACAAGCTGTGTTTGAGCACGAGAGCGAGGAGATTCAGAAGGAACTGAACAAGGCGGTGAGTCACGAGTTGAAGTCGGGATCTCGAGGGCCAATACTCCCTGCGCCTGCCAGCTACAACGCACTTGAGCTCCAGCTGACGTCAGACCATCGCCGTTGCGGGTGTTGACAACTACTGGCGCTCCCCCGGCGGCCGCATCACCGTGAACTCGCCTCTGTCTGGCCTTGGGCTCTGGTGGCGAACGCAGCGCACGCGCTGGGGCGACTGGGACGCCGTGCGTCTCGTGAAGGGCAGCGATGGAAAGACGCGCCTGCAGCACGTCGACGTGCTGGCCATCAAGCGCCGGCGAGCGGCCGTCAAGGCGATCATCCTTGCGGCGCTGGGTGCGACAGTGTACAAGCGGTGGGACGCGGTGGTCGCCGCTTTCGAGTGGGCCGTGAAGGAGTCCGGTGCGGACAAGCTGCTGCAGCACATTCGCGCTTAGATAAGAGTCAACGAGTTGTAACCGTCATGAAATGGAATGAAAGCCATGCCGTGTCATTGGTGGCCTGACAGGTTCACAAGCCGCAATCCTTCTTTTACGGGCCGTTCAGAAGGCGTCAGATCTCGCAGACATGTGCACCGCGCTTAGTTCTACCGCCAGTTCTGCCGTGTGTTCTGCCGGCCGCACTGGGTCAGGCGAACAGCGAGTAGTAGGGCTGTCAGCACGTCTGTTGGTGCCTCTATTCCTGGTCAGGAGGTCGCTCTGGACGCCGGAACCTGCCACTTGGACCTTGCTGTTACAGGGTGGGTTGAACAAAAACCTGACCGCGTGGTTCCCAGACCCAATCGCCAGGCACAGCCGTGCCCTTTCAGCGAGAGCGTCACATGTCACATGACTAGCGTCGGGCACCGCGCCGGGTGCGCGAGCGGGCGCTTACCACCATCGGTCAAGTGCGAGGCCGCGGGGGTCGTACAGGAACCGACGCACGCAGCACATGAGCACATGAGCGCGCGTGCCGACTCATTACATCTGTGACACGACAACAAAACCGCACGACTTCTCTCGTGCAATCCCCCCTTCCACCATTCTCCCAACACGACGTCTTGCGATGGCTGCCCTCGACGCTCGCGCGAGGCTTGCTGCTCTCCGCGACCTCATGCGCGAGCGCAACATTGGTGTATAGTCAGTACCCACCGCCATGTGAACCCTTGCTGACGACCAGCGTTGTGCCTTCTGAAGATGCCCGTGAGCTGATCATGGTTTGCGTGTCAGCTAACGCCAGACGCCTCCGAATACCTCGCCCCCTGCGATGCGCGCCGCGCATACCTGACCGGCTTCACCGGCTCTGCCGGCTGCGCCGTCGTCACCCAGACCGAGGCGCTGTGCTGGACCGACGGTCGCTACTACCTCCAGGCCGGGAAGGAGCTTGGCGACGAGTGAGCTACTGCTGAAACAAGGGCTAACGGACAGCTGGACTCTGATGAAGCAGGGCATGCCCGACGTGCCGTCGTGGAGTGCCTGGCTCAAGGAGCTCGGCCCAACGACCCGCGTTGGTATCGACCCTCACGTCCTCTCCGCGGCGGATGCGAAGCCGCTGTCCGAGGCGCTCGCAAAGGACCCGACTCGCTCTCTCGTACCGGTCAACGAGAACCTGGTCGACCTCGTCTGGGGCCAGGAGCGTCCCCCTCGCCCGTCGAACCCCATCTTCCGCCTCGGCGACGAGTACGCCGGCGAGAGCGTCGGCTCCAAGCTGTCCAAGCTGCGCGAGAACCTCGCCAAGACTGGATCTCCCGGTACCGTCATCACGAACCTGGATGAGGTCGCGTGGCTCTTCAACCTGCGTGGTAGCGACATTCCCTACAACCCCGTGTTCTTTGCGTACGCGATTGTGACGCGCGATGACGCGACCCTCTACGTCAACCCTGCCTCCGTGCCGCAGGACGTGCGTGATTACCTGTCGCAGAACAACGTCGCCGTCCTCGAGTACGACAAGGTCTGGCACGCGCTTTCGTCCTGGCGCCGCCTGATCGAGGAGCAGAAGGCTGCCGAGAAGGCCAAGACTGAGGCCGACGCCGTCGCCGACCAGGAGCGCAAGGACAAGCTCCCGACGCCGGAGCCGCCCAAGCCCGAGCCCGCCGCTAACGGCGCCGGACCGAAGGAGAAGATCCAGAAGACGGACAAGGTTCTGATCGGGCGCAAGACGAGCTGGGCCGTCGCGAACGCGCTCGGCGACGAGAACGTCGAGGCCCGCCGCTCCTGGGTCGAGGACGCGAAGGCGCGCAAGAACGCAGTCGAGATCGAGGGATTCCGCCGCTCCCATATCCGCGACGGCGCCGCGCTCGTACGCTACTTCGCCTGGCTTGAGGAGCTGCTCGGCAAGGGCGAGACGATCAACGAGCACGACGCCGCGACCCAGCTGGAGAAGTTCCGCAGGTATGTGGCATGATGGACAGCACGTTGGGGTGATTCGCTGACTCCACAGCGAGAACAAGCTCTTCAAGGGCCTGTCCTTCGATACCATCTCGTCCACTGGTGCCAACGCAGCCGTCATCCACTACAAGCCTGATGAGGTGAACAGCGCTGTCATCGATAAGGACCAGGTTTACCTCTGCGACTCGGGCGGCCAGTATATGGACGGCACGACGGACGTCACGCGTACTCTGGTGAGCTAGTTCTCTCCGCGTAAGCTGACAGCAGCACTTTGGCACGCCGACCGCCGAGGAGAAGCGCGCCTTCACCCGTGTCGTGAGTTAGTGGAGTGAGGCAAGAAACTGACATCGTAGCTCCAGGGCCACATCGGTATGCTGATACGCCGACGCAGCCAGAGCTGACCACAGGACTCGACGAGATGGTCTTCCCCGCCGGCACGACGGGCTACGTGCTCGACACTGTCGCGCGCCGCGCGCTGTGGAAGGATGGTCTGGACTACAGGCACGGGACGGGCCACGGTGTCGGCCACTTCCTGAACGTGCACGAGGGCCCGCAGGGCATCGGTCCCCGGGTGGCCTACAACGCCGTCGGTCTGCAGGAGGGAATGGTGCTCTCGAATGAGCCCGGCTACTACGCCGACGGCAAGTTTGGTATCCGCATCGAGTCCGTCGTGTGCGTCAAGAACTCGCCGACCGCGAACAACTTTGGCGGCAAGGGCTACCTCGAGTTTGAGAACTTCACCATGTGCCCGATCCAGACCAAGATGATCGACCTCCGCCTGCTGTCGCAGGACGAGAAGGATTGGCTCAACAAGTACCATCAGGAGGTGCTTGCCAAGGTCAAGCCGGAGCTTGAGGCTCTGGGCGACCAGCGGGCCATCGCGTACCTGGAGCGCGAGTGTGAGGTCATCTAGGCAGATCTTGTGTGCCGCAGATTGTTGAGTGTATGTCTGACGCCGTGAAGGTGTACAGGCAGTTAGTTAGGTTTGGTTGGCATAATCGTGCTATGTATCGCTCGTTCCTCTGACGTCTGTTGCCGCATACAAGGACAGGCGCAATTGGCTGGAGGGCTGATCGAATGACTGAGTGGTGGGTGGGAGTGCCTTGGTGTTCCTGGGGCGGTGCCTTGTCTTGGCATCTTGTCTCCGCATGCGCGCTGAGGGGCCTGAAGGAGTCTGACGTGAGATGAGGGGCCGCGAGGCTCGGCGTCGTTGGTCTCGGCAACCTACTGGATGAACCCCTGGCAGAACTGGGCAGTCGCCCACAAGAGCCCGCTGGATTCCGGGTTGGCGCTGGGTTTGGCGCAAGAGACCGAGGGGGAGGGGGCAGCCACCTCCGCCAAGTCGCCAAGACCAATTTGCACCGCGCGCGTCTGTGTCTCCCAACCTGCACCAGCCAACAGCACTGGGCCATTTCCGCAGGCCATCGCGAGATCGCGCGTGCCCTCTCTCCATACCAAGACAACGCGGAAACACCTGCCTCCTCACGGGCTTGGTAGCCTCCTGTCTTCCCCGGTGTATATAATCCGACACCCGTCACTGATGCCCCTTCCCCAGCATTCTTCCTTCACTCACACTCACCCTTTCTGATGCTGCTCTCAACGTCCCTCTCGTTCGCCGTGCTCTCGGCCCTCGCCTCCGCCCAGAAGGCTGGCGACAAGCAGCCGACCCTCAAGTTCAACCGCGACCTGTCCCCGCACGATGCCCAGATCCGCCTCGGCCCGCAGCCTCAGGCGTGGACCGCCAGCGGCTCCGGCGACGACGCCGTGTACAACACGGACTCGTCGTGGGGTCAGATGACCGTCAACCTTAAGTTCATCGGTGACGCCATCACGATCCACGGCAAGTCGGACAAGTACTGGACCCAGAGCGGCGGCGACTGGAAGTCGATCCTCTACGTCACTGGCACCGGCGGCCAGTTCCCGACCGACGGCAAGGTCCTCGAGCAGCCCCTCAACGCCAACGACATCACCGAGTTCAAGAGCAACGACACGCGCGAGATCGACGTTTCGCTCGTCCTTGGCCAGAGCGATTGGACCGTCTCCGGCGTCACCATCGGCACCGGCTTCGTCTCGGATGCCAAGAGCAAGGACGACGCCCGCAAGACCGAGGTCGAGTTCGTCGAAGACGGCAAGGTCAACCCGGTCCTCGGCACCGAGGGCACCTGGGAGGTTTCCGGCGAGAACGCGGTCTGCAAGGACAAGTCCAAGTTCCGCACCTCCATTCCCAAGGGCGTCGCGTACGTTGAGCTCGAGGGCGCGCGCGGGCCGGAGTCGAAGGAGTTCCAGCTGCACATCTTCGCCGACGACGGCGAGCAGATCTGGGAGACGATCGCGACCGAGTTCCCCACCGCTACCGAGTCGCTCTTCTTCTTCTCTCCCCTCGACCCCGCCAAGAAGTGGACCCTTGAGGTCGACTGCGTCGGCCCCAACATCCCCGCGGGACAAAACCAGTTCGACAAGATTACCTACTACTACGAGAAGACTCAGGCCCCGGCCGACGAGGAGAAGCCCGCCGCTGGTTCCGGTGCTGCCGGCGCTGGAGACAAGGACAACGCTGCGCCCTCGTCTTCTGGTGGCGCCTCCGCCGGCCAGTCCTCGTCTGCTGCTGCCGCTCCTGCTGCCTCCCAGACCGGCGGTGCCGCCTCCACCGGTTCTCTCGCCGGCCTTTTCGCCTTCGGCGCGGCCGCCGCTGCCTACCTTGCCCTCTAAGCACGCCCCTTATCATTCATCGATACCCTGTTACGTTTCTGGACACTGAAGTAATACCTCACAACCCTCATTCATTCATAGTCGTCGAGCAGTAGTAGTTGTTAGTCACATGTTGCAGTAGAGTTAGGTCCATGCAGGCAGCCATCATTCGCAGCAACAGATGTCAACAAGGCCCGGTTTCTTGGCTGGGCACCCCGTCCCATGTGACTCCCAAGCGACGCCGAGTGTTCCAAGCAGGGACTATCAGTGTTGCTGAGGAAACTCTCACACCCCCGGGACGTTCCCAGCTTGGCAGGCCAAGACCACTAGCCACCAGTGGATGCCAAGACACACGGGTGGCCAGATCCAGGCACCACTACTCCTAACTCTCCGTCCTGCACGTGATGCGGTGGTCGTCAGGTCGTGAAGTGGGAGGACGCAATAAGGTTCACACAAATTCACGCAGGGACGCTCAGACGTCAGGCAACAACAATTTCAGAGGTGGAGGTCGTCCTCTCCTCCGTCACACTCACACACCATGTCCCGCGCCTCCTCACACGACTCGAGGACGCCGAGCGCCGCCCCGTCGCGCGTGTCGAGTCCGGCGCCCTCGGGTCCGTCAGCCTCGGCCGGACCCTCGGGCACCGCCACGCCGCAGGTCACCGACATCTACCGCCCGATAGCGACTGCTATCCAAGTAAGCAAGCTTCTTTCAGTCTTGCTGAGCTGACAACAGAAACCCCTCGCAGACCTGACGACGGCTGCGTCAGCAGAGGCTGATCTTCCCGCGCTCCTCGGACTCGACAGCGGAACGTACAACGCGCGCCTGAGCGGCAAGAACCTGCTCCTCACCGATGTGCCGAGTGCGCCGAGCGAGCTCGTCACGGGGCGGAAGCGGAATCGCGGCGATCCTGCGGCGCTGGCAGCAACGAAGGCGGCGCAGGCAGCTGAGGTTGCGGAGCGTGAGGAGAGGGGGGCGATGGCGCCACGGAAGGCGCAGAAGGTGCGCGAGGCGCGCTGTGCGACGAGCCCCGGAGAGCGGATATCCTACGCCAGCTTGGCACCGCTGCGCACACTGCACGAGCGATACCTCGCGCATGTTTTGCAACTGCCGACGTGGAGTCCGGGTGTGCCGTCCGCTAGTGGCCTGCCAGTCGCCGCCGAGCCGCTGCAGGGCAAGCTCCTGAAGGCCGACCTGACTGGCGCTGTTATCTCGGTGCTCGCGTCAAAGAACCAGTCTCTGACCGATATCCGCGGCACGGTACTAGAGGAGACGAGCGGGACGCTGCGGCTCGCCTGCGCCGACGACCGCGTCCGCGTCGTGCCGAAACAGGGCGCACAGTTCCGCCTCCGCTTCCCGGCGTACGCCTTCCCCGCCGACTCGACACGGGAGCCGGAGGACGACGCCGCGCTCCTTGCGCGCTTCCACGCCGAGTGCGCCCAGATTGAGATCGAGATTATGGGTAGTGCCTTCGCGTACCGCTCTGGAGATCGCGCGGGGAGAAGGTTCCGCCCGGCGCAGGGCAAGAATGGCGCAGGATGGGGCGAGGACTGGGTTGAGGGAGAGTGGGGACAAATCCTTGGGGAGCTTGGGGAGGATAAGGGGACGCAGACGCAGAGAAGACGCAAGCGGAACAAGAGCAGGAGGAAGGACCCGCTTGTCGGCGGTAGTGTGCAGGTGTTCTAGTGTATGTATAGTAGGCAGACTTCATCGGGTGCATCGCCATGGCGAATCCGAGCGTGGTTAAGGCTGGGCCCCTGCAGTGACCGAGGACGACCCAACGTCATTCTTCCTATGGCGAAGCTGGAGCTGGGCTATTGTCTGTCCGGCAACAGTCTTTATGCGCCCCGAGCCTAGATCGTGGACGGAGAACGAGTGGGAGTTGGATGCGATAGACTTTGGCACTCAAGTTGCCACACACCACCATCGGCGCTGGCCCCACCTCCACCTCCGACGTCACTCCTCCACCTTCCTTCTCTCACTCAGCAACACCATCTTCCTCGTCATCATCATCCCCCAATCCTTTCGCCTCGGCTTATCGCCAAGGCCGTATCTTCCCGCTCTCAGCTACTATCAGGCATGTCGGACATAGCGGCCTTCCACACCCTCCTGCGCAGCCTCAAGCATCCCCGCATTCTAGCCGTGTGCGGCGCGGGCCTGTCCGCCTCTTCTGGACTACCAACCTTCCGCGGCGCCGGCGGCCTGTGGCGGAACTACGAGGCGACGTCCCTTGCGACACCACAGGCATTCAAGCGCGACCCAGGGCTCGTGTGGACCTTCTACGCCTACAGGCGGCACAAGGCGCTCGGCGTCGAGCCGAACGGGGGCCACTGGGCGCTGGCCAAGCTCGGGGACAAGATTGGTTCCGACTTCTTATGCTTGACGCAGAACGTTGACAGTGAGTCCCCTCTACCGCTCCAGGGGAGGGTGGGGGGGAAGCAGATACTGATGGCGCAGACCTGCACGAGCGCGCGAACCACCCGACACAGACGCTGAGGCACCTGCACGGCTCCCTGTTCGACCTGAAGTGCACGCGGTGTTCCTGGAAGTCCTACGACGACCGGGACCCCCTGCCTGGCCTCGAGATCGCGGCGCAGGACTCGGCAGCAGACAAGCTTCTTGACCCCGCTCACAAACTCGACCCGATCTCGCCCAAGGACCTGCCGCGGTGTCCCGAGTGCGGGGGGCTAGCGCGGCCCGCCGTCGTGTGGTTCGGCGAGAGCCTGGACTCGCGGATGTTGGAGGAGGCTGACGCTTGGATCGAGGAGAAGCCGGTTGATATAGTGTTAGTGATTGGCACGAGTGCGGTGGTGTATCCGGCTGCGGGGTACGCTGAGCTCGCCCGCACCAAGAACACGCACATCGTCACTGTCAACCTAGAAATTGACGGAGACGTCAGAAACAAGAACGACTTCCATTTCGAGGGCGACGCGAGTGTGCTCCTGCCCCAGCTCCTCGAGCCCATCATCGGCTCTCCGCCAGTGTAATCAGAGTGTCCATTATCTCTCTCTCAGGTGCTACTTGTACAGTTTGCGACTAGATGGGGCTATGGAATGGGTACCGTGCGGCGCCAGCCCGTGAACAGTTTTGGTCGTGGGTCCCTTGATGATACATTTGTACAGGTCGTGACAGTTGTGGATGTGGCGCTTGAAGCGCTCGTCTAGTGAAGCGCGTGTTGCTCTAGGTTATTGTGAGCGGGGAGAGGAGGTGAGACAAGTTGCTGTGCGGCCAAAGTCAAGGCAGACTCTATCGTTGGGACTACGAGCGCGGCGCGCTCGTTCTTCGGTCCCGCGGGAACGTCTCCTGCGTCGGCGAGTCGCCCACCAGGCCGAAATAGTCGTACTCGCTCGTGCGGCGCGCGGTCGGCGGCCGCCCGACTGCCGGGTAAGCGCCTGTCATGGAGTACGACCCCGATGACACGTGCGACATGCGCGGGTACGGCGAGTCGGCGTTCGGAAGGTCGATCAGGCGGAGAGATGTGTCGGGCGACGTTACGGGCACATTAGTAGCGCTGTGCTCGCTCTTGCGTCGCTCGCCGTAGGCGGGTCGTTGCTCGCCCGGCGCGAAGTCGCTGTACGGCACGTTGGGCGAATCGTGTGCCAGGAGAAGGCTCTGGTGCAGGCTCGAGCCGCGCGTATGGTTCGACAGGCTATCCGCACCACGCGTCAGAGCGTATGGTCGATCGTCCTCCTCGCGCACCTCGCGCAGGCTATTCAGCTGAATAGACCCGCCCTCCGTCATTGACTTCCAGCTCTCGACGTCCGCGTCCGAGAATCCGTCCACCATGCTCTTCTGCCGCAACGTGTTCCGGTGCTTGCTGCTGCGGAGCGTCGAGTCGCTGCGGTCGTGCTCACGCGGCGCCGGATCCGCCAGCCGGTAGTCGACGCGACCCGAAGCACCTACCCTGCGGCGCATGCAGAACCACCAGGCGCAGAACGCGGCGGCAGCGAGAACGAAGAAACCGATGACCGAACACGCCGCGATGACGGCGGTGGACACGACGCGGTGCTGCTGCGCTGGCGTTGCGCCCGCCCCGGGGTCTCCACGCTCGCCGTCCCAGCGGCCCTGAGAGATCGCCGAAAGCGCCTTGTGATCGTTGCGAACAGCGTAAAAGTCCTTCGAGCCCGTCGCTTGGTCCATCAGTGACACCATGCCGACGGAAGGCCGCCACGATGAGCCAGCCTTGGACTGGTCCGGGTACCGGAATATCGAGTACGCGTTGCGTAGGAAGCTCGAGCCGAGCACGACATCGGCCTTCCCGTTCAGATTGGCGTATTGGATCGAACCGAAGCACGAGACCTGCGTCGGGTCGTCGGGATCCGGCCAGGACATATCGAGCGGGTGCACTGGGAAGTCGTTGCCTCCAATGTTGAACGTGACGGCGATCTGCTGCGTGCACGGGAAGCGGTACTTGCCGTCCTTGCCGGCCTTGATGTTGAACGACTGGTAGATATCGTCGACGACCGTTCGGTTGTTGAACAAGATGCCAACGCCGCCGGAGTCGAGCAAGGCCAGCGGTTTCTTCACGTCGTCCGCCTCGCTCTGACCGAGCGTGATGTTGCGGTTGCTCGGGCCCGTGCCGCCCTTGGCGTCGGACCATGTTGTCGTGTAGATCGCGTCCAGCATCATCCTCCAGTGCAAGAACCCAGTCTTTCCCAGCTTCGTCTCGGCAACGATGGGAACAAAGTCGGGCGAGCACGGCGACGGGCAGAAGCGGTCGTCTGTCGTGCCGATGCCAAACGTCGACGCTGTTCGCTTGTCGTCGAACCGCTCTAGTGCGAGGGAGAACAGGCGGTGCGTCGGAGCAGAGTGCGCTCCGGCGCCGAATAGGTTGTCGAGCCACGTCGCGCCGTCGGGCTGTGATCCGAACGTACCCGGGAGCTGCTCCTGGATGATCGAGTTGGCTGGCACTGCGGCGTTAGTTTGGTCCCCCCCACGCTAGAGCCTCTACTCACAAGCTAAGCCGAGCAATCCTGAGAAATCACCATTGCCCATGTCCTCGTCGACGACTCGCTCCGCCGCGACGAACGACTGGTAGCCGACGGAAAAGTTGCCCAGCGTAACCTGCTCCCAGTAGATTTCGCCACTGACAGATCCGACGAGGTAGTCGAGTTTGATGTCTATATCGGCGTCGAGCGAGGCACTGTGGTTGAACAGTCGAGGGGCTTCCTTGCAGGACGAGCTCTTGCAAGTGTTTACAGCGGCCCACTGCAATGTCAGCCCAGGCGCGCACTGTGCAGTAACGACGTACCATGTCAGAAGAGCCCAGGTCCACCATCATGTTGAGGATTTGGGGTGCCGTGCCGTTCCAGTCCTGGCGTTTGCGGCTGTAGCTGCTACTCTGCGACTCGTGGCCGAACGACATGGGCACGCTGTATACCGTGTCTCGGTCGCGTCCACCCATTGTCATGTTGAACAGCTGGCCCGGCACGAATGTCGGCTTAGAATTTGAGCCTGTCGACGTCTTGGATGACGTCGTCCACGGGCGTGACTTGGTGAAGCTGCTCCATGTCCGCGAGATCGACGTCGATGTTGACGAGCTCGAGGACGACGAGGTCGCCGACGGGTCCATGGTCATGGACGCGTTCCATGGTGCAGACCCGTTCATGGATGACCAAGCTGGATCATAGGACGACGACGACGCATTCTGGCTGGGTCCGGGATCACCTGATGAAGATGAAGGTACACCGCCCCATGCAGACTCTGCAGGCGACGTCCCCGTACTTCCTGCGGCGCCAGTGGCTGCTCCATCTGCTGATGGCGACGTTGGAGGAGCAGGAGTCGGGGCTGGGGACTCGGACGGCGATGCAGGCGGCTGCCCCTGCCCATCCTGTCGCGGTCGAAGCGGCCCCTGTGGTCGGTAACGGGGCTGATCGTGCAACGGTCGACGGCTCGGCGACTCGCCGTTGCTTGCCGACCGGGTCTCCTCCCGAGGCTTCATGGGGGAGAGAGCTGCTTGCTCTAGAGCGTCAGGCGCGAGATCCGGGGAGCCATCTGCCAGCCTTCTTGCCGAGGAAGACGTCGTGCGGGGTGTCAAGGGAGGGGGCGTCGTGACTGGATAGATCAGTGTGATGGGGGGCGCCGAAGTGAAGGGGCTCGTTGCGTGTCGGGGCGGAACGAGCTGGGTAGACAAGTGAAAAGGAGAGTGAAGGTCGGAAGAGAGATGGTGTCTGCGTCAAAGATGAGGGTGGGGGACGCTGTGAGGGAGACGGAGGAAGGCGCTTGGATGTGGAGGTCGGAGGTCGATGGTCGTAGACGAACAGTGGGGAGGACGAAGGAGGGTGAGTGCGTGTGAGAGTAGAGTGTGTGGGGAGACGGGGTCGTGAGTCGAGAGGACTGCCGGGGCGATCACGAGGTCGGTGGTCGAAGTCGAGAAGCAAGGTGGATGGTCAAAGTTGAGAATTCGCGAGTGTGCAGTGTACAGTGTGCAGTGTGGATGTGTGCGGTGCCGGCGGCCTGACAGTGTGCCCAGTGCTCAGAGCCCAGTGGGTGGTGGTCAGAGGGTAGGAATGCAGCTCTGCACACTGGCAAGGAGGTAAGCAGTCGGAGACTGGGGCGTGTGAGTAGTGGTGGAGGTGAGTATTCAGAGAGAGTTGAGACTGTGCGCCACCAGAGGCAGGCTAGGCAGGGGCAGAGGGCCAAGGGGCAGGCATATTTTGGGTGTGGTTGGAATCGCCCTTACAGCTGCAGGCTGCAGCCTTGTTGCCGTGTGTCCTGCCGTAGCGCTGACTGAAAAGTAGACCGACGGGACCCGACAGCGGGCACGGCGACTCGTTTCTGCCTCGGATTCTGCGCCCTGCAACTTCCTGCTGTTCCTGTCTTTCCTACCGTTCCTGTCGTTCGACACCCGATCCTCACTCGGACCAAGCACCTCCCTCGACGGAGGCTAATCCGGGGGACGGGTCTGCAGGTCTGGACCCTGACAGGCTCTGTCCCTGACCTGTCTTCGACTCCAGGCGCCCCGCACCTCCCAGGGCACCCAGGGCTCCGTGCCGACATGCCCTGTCGTTGTCTGCCAGTCAACCTGCCCCTTCCAGTTAAACCACCTCTTCCACCAACCCGTTCATTCAACATCCTCCCTGTCTGTTACAAAGCTGTACACTTCCCCGCGACCTCTCCACGCCCGGTCAACAGAGTAGCCATAAACAAACGCTCAGCGTCACGCAACGTACACGTCCGCCCACCGCCGTCGCCCATCGATCCCAGCGTCTCCAGAGTTCGATGCGCTCATATCGATTCCCATTCAGAAAAACAAGCACCGTTCCTGAACCTACTGCAGTCGTCATACTCGTCTGCTGAAGCGCATCATGGATGCCTATGTCTTGGCATTCGCAACAATGCGCACGCCTCTCTGTGTGCACAGCGTCGCATACGCTGTGCGCGCATTGTCAAGTTTCTTGGCACACTCCACACTGACCTTCGCTCACATACTCACCAGCATGATGTCTTTGCCGACACTTGCACCCGCTGAACAGCTTGAAGAGGGGGGTATCATAGGCTCGCGTGCGTCGCTCGGCTGCAGGACTGTCCTGTAAGTCCTGGTTCTGCTGGCGCCAGCGCGTGGCGCACGGACACTTGTCGTTTCAAGCCCGCGACGCCACCACTCCGCCAGACCCGCCAGGAAGCGCCGCCACCATGGGCCCCTTGTTGCAAGTTCACGAGCACAGGAATCAGGTGCTATCTGAAGCACGAACCAGTAGTAAGCACCGGATACATGGTGACAAAGGCTCAAGCTCATCACCGCACTTGCGCTGGCCTATTAAGGCAGCGTAATGGAGAGGGCTAGTGCAGCGCTGATCTTTGACTGAAGCTCTCCATATCGGACATCAATAAGCAGCAATCAGGGAAGCAGGGAATTCGGTGGCGTCGACGACGAAGCGCGCGGAGCGCTCGGACCTCCTCCGACCAGATCTTGTGATCCTGCATCTGCACAGCCGCCGCACCTGCCTCTTCCAGATGCACCGCTTCATGAGCTTCATGCAGTTTTCAGGCCAACCCTTCGGAGTTACTCGACCGCCTTGTTCTTCAACTCCTCTCAGCGTCCCAGCACAACGGGCCATAGCGCCATACAGTGCAAGGTGCCCGTCCGGCCGGCCAAAAGAGACCAGCCACATAACGTTCCGTTGTTCTGGAGCTGGACCTGGGAGCCGAGTTGGCGCCGTCGTTTCACTGCGCTACACAGACCCACCATGATCTGACCTAGAACGAACAGGCAGATGGCAAGGAAGACAGAAGGCAGCCGCGCACGCTCTTCATGCAATGTGTACGGAGGCAGCCGGGCTCCGGCAATCAGTAGCGACGCGCTGAATTGCCTGTGTCGGTCACAGTGGATCGGCAGGTGTGCGCCGCTAACCGCTAGCTGCGGATGGCGGGCTAGGATGCTACCGGACTATCTGTCGGGCCGATTCTTGGGCCGAGGCCGAGGCCGCTCTAGAATATGCTGACCAAGTCCAAGGCAGGGCACCATAGCAGCCGCGCACGGAGTGATACTGTGGCTCTCGGCGCGGTCCGTCGGCGCCGTGGTGATCGACAAGGTAGAATGCCGAGCGGACCCCGTATCAACTGTTGGCCGTGGCCACCACTGAGGGCTGAACACTGAGATATCGTATCGTCCCCTCGCTCACGTCGCTGTGAGTGCGTTATACGGGACACAAACAGTGCGCCAAAAGAATGCATGCGTCTTCCTTTACTTCTTCCTCTTACAGCAGGCTCCATGCGGAGGCAACCACAGCGGCGAGCGTCGCTGAGACACCCCAGGTCGCTCCAGGTGCAGCTCCGCTTCCCGCCTTACCCTCCTTCTTGTCCGCGCTGCGGTCCTTGCTAGCGCTGATGTTGGCGGCCGCGATGGGCACGTCGCGGGTCTGAATGAGCGTTCCATCAGTGGTCAAGTTCCAGAAGCGATAGGCGTTGACGCGGATGCGGTCACCGTAGATCTCGGCGCGGAGGCCAGTCGGGGCGCCGTCGCCGAGCGTGTCGCCCTCATTGTCCTTCGACCCGATGCCAATGTAGTTGAGTGTCGCGCCCGTGTTGAACGTCGTAATCGTGCTGTTGTAACCGATGAGCGGACGGTGGTCAACGTTCTGGTCCAAAGCCGCGATGTCCCAGTGCGTGTGCGACGTGATCAGCAGCGCGTGCGGGTTGGCCGCGAGCAGGTAGCGCAGGCGAGTCTCTTCGTGTCCGAACGAATTGCTGTCGAACGTCGTCCAGGTGCCACTGACCGAATACGGGAGCGCAAAGTGCGAGAAGAGCAGGACAGGCTTACCCTGCTGCTTCCAGTGAGACAGACGGCCAGCGAGGTACCCGTACTGCTCGTCGCTCATGTTGACGAAAGGGGGGGATCCCGTGTGGTCGACGAACGTGTACTGCTCCGTTGCCATCCAGATGATCGGCGTGCCCTTCTCCGTGACGTGCTCGCCCCACAGGCCGCGACCTTGCTCGCCGTGAAGCTCCGTCATGCGCGAGGCGTTCAGGAAGTTGTCGATGTGCCCCTTGCTGTCCGGCGTCATGTAGTACATCTCGTGGTTGCCGAGTGTGGAGATGACATTCTTCTCGCCGTAGTGCTCCCACGTGCCCGCGTCCTTGAGGGCCTTCGTGAAGTTGTCCCAGTTACCGGGCGAGTCGAAAGAGACCAGGTCGCCGTTGATCACGAGCGTGCTCGCGTTGCCATACTTCCTCAGTCCCGGAAGGAGCGAGTCACGCATCTGGTCGTTTTGCGGCGTGCCCTGGATGTCGCTGATGATGTCGATGACTTCGGCCGGCCCGCCACTGACCTCGCCCTGGGGCTTGACAACGGCCACGTCGTCAATGAGCCAGTACGCGTTGTCGCCCTTGCCCTCGAACGCAAACGTGAACACCGGCTTAGCGCCAGCGGCAGCCTTGAAGGGGACGCGGTGCTGTGCCGCCTCGGCCGTCTGGTTGAGCGCGAACAGGCGTTCGGAGGCCTTCCCGTCCCACGAAACAGAGACGTGCGCATCCTGTCCGGCCGGGTCCGAGGTGTTGTAGTGGCTCGCAAAGCGGAGCTCGTATTCGCCCTCCTGCAGGTCAATGGCAGGGGAGGCGAGCGAGTGGTTCCCAGCGCCAACGGCCGCGGCGATGACGCCGCTCGCTCGCGAGAACCGCTGCTTGCCGCCCATGCCGTGGTCGCCGACGACGCGCCAGAGTGTGTCGAACTTCCAGTTGGAAGCGTTCCACCCGTCCTGCCCGTCCTCGAACATCTCGAGCCAGACGGGCTGTTCCGACACCTGCAGCGGGGTCTGCTCAGGCCACACCGTCACATTAACGGAGTACGCGTCCTGCCCTCCGAGCTGGACCTTGAGCGTCTTGAACGTGACCTTGTCCTTGGCTTCGCCGGCAGGGAAAGTGACCGTGACACTGCCGTTGTCCCGCGACTCGGACGAGGGCGAGATGTTCTGACCGTCGAGAAGGAGCGTCAGGTTGCCGTCCGGGATGCCGCGGAGAGTAATGTTTGCGTCGTGCCCAGACCACGCAACGGGCTTGAAGCCCGAAAGAGAGACGTTCGCCGCCATGTCGATTCGCCTCGATCCAAAGCGCTTCGCTGGAGGTTAGTTGGTAAGAAGAGGGCGGGGCGCCGGGCACGGCGGCGTTCTTATGTTATTGTCGCATCGCATCGCATCGGGCAGAGGCGGTGGCCTGGGTGGCTTTGCATGCCCCGTTGGGTTGGATGGATGCCGAGTGGGCCGAGCGCTGAAGAAGAGGGGAAGTAGAGCACAGGACGAGGCCGGTGCAGGAATACGAACTGAAAAGACGCATTCAAGGGTTTGACCGAAGAGGAAGGGACAGGTCAGTGCTGCCGCCGCCATGTACGCAATCCGACTGACCCCACCCCACGGGGCACGCACTTCGCCGCGTACTCCGTGTTGAACGTCTGTCTGTGTTTGCCATCCAATCCTCCATTGCCAGCCGGCTACCCACCCGAGCCACGTTCTATCTCCGCCCACGTTCGGCGTTCCCATGTGTTCGGTCAAAGTCGAGCATGTGCTCATCGGATCTTGCCCGGTGCGACTGGGGAAGACAAACTCCCGCCGGCTGCGTGCTCGCTTCGATCGCGCGTCGCGTCGTACGAGGCGTATGAGGCGTACAGCGAGTGATCAGCTGATCAAGCGCGGCATTCCAAAGGAGCGGCTCGAGCTACGAAGCCGTACGACCAGACAAGTAAAGTGCATACACAGCTGCAAACGTTTATGAACAACGAAAGAACCAACTATCGACTGAGTGACAAGAGACACCGGCGACTGTCTACCGTACGGTCTTCTCTAATACTCATGGCCCACGGCATGAACCTCCCAGACGTACGAGGTCGCATACGCTCAACGCGAGGACAACAGTCACGCACCCGCGCCTCCCTCGAACGCTTATCGCTTGGAGCGGCGCTGACCGCCTCCTGAGCTTGGGCGTGTCCGCCTCCTGCATCGCTTGGCTGGCGCGGGTCGGCGTTTCTTCCGGAGGCCATATCTGTTCTGCTTGCTCGGAGGAGTGCCCGACCAACACTCGTCGGCACTGCTGTACAGCTCCTCGATCGGGTCCAACTCCTGCGCCTCTTCCTGGTGTTTCCAGAGCAGAGTTACGGAGCAAGAGGCGGCCACCCCCGCGGGGCGCTTCGTTAATGGCTCGGAATTGAGCTTGAGGCTATCGGTGTCCGTCTGGCAGGACTTCACCTGCTTCCCACTCCCGTCGCCCCTGTTGATCAGCGCGATCTCGCGTTTGTAGCGCTGCCCGGGAGTGAGGTGGGCCTCGCCGATTCCACCGATCGCGTCGAGGACATCCTTCTTCCATTTCAACTCCCACTGCCGGGCGACCCCCATCAGTCGTTGCTTTTTCTCCTGATATTGTTTGTTCGACGCCTTCACACTGTCGCCCTGGCCTGCTGCACGGTTGAGGTATTTGCGAACACTTTGGCTATCGCTAAGCATCTGCTTGATTCGGTGGACACCATGTTGCTCACTCCACGCTGAGTCGGGAACACGGATGAGATATTCAAGGGCCTCCCACTCCAACCGTTTGAGACGCAGTTCATGGTCGTACTCGTCGATGTTATCTTTCGGGCGAAGGAACGGAATGTGCGCAGGGCTTTCGAGAAAGTACGGCACCTTGCCGAGGAGGTCACGATGCCGCAAGAGCCTGCGGAAAGCTGTGAGAGGAATGAGGCCGTTTCCGACGCTGGCTGTCAGAATGCTACGGTTTAGAGGAGGCTGGCCAATGGCACTCACCGCGTATGACCTTCGCACTTGGAACCGTGCGGTTCGATGCTGTCCGACACATGCACGCACGCGATGCGGTTGTCGCCAAAGGCTTCGATATCGTCGAGCAGGTCTTCCAGCCCTTGAAGTTCACGAAGATTGCGGTCACCGATGAAGGCGTGGCATAAGTCGACGCACACCTTGATGCGCTTGTCCCCGACTTTGTCGATGATACGCTTGATTTGGCGCAGGCTCCAGTTATGTCCCGGGCTGCACGCCTTGCTGAGATTGTTGCGTGCCATGTTCTCAATCGCGAGGTTGACGCCGGGGACGGCCTTAAGCAGGTTTTCTATTTGCTTGGCAACGCGATCAATAACGGCGTCGGAGCCTGCTTGCCAGACCCCATCTATGAGTTTCTGAAACGAACCCAAGCTGATGTCAGCAGATTCAAGATTAGCCGGGACCATAGAAGCGCTCACTGGATGCACAAGGTTTTGACGCGGAGCTGAACGCACAAGTTCATCTCGCGCTTCACGGAATAGAATCCTTTTTGGCTCGTTTTCCTGCAGTCAGCACTAGCGTCCAGGGAGGCGTTACCTACGGATTGGCAGAGGCGAGGTTAGAAGTGTGGTTCCCGTGCATTACCCAGTGCGTGGTGTCCTTCCCACCGACTTGTTCCCAGAACTTTTGGGCGTCAGCAGCTCGTGGCGACTTGACGCCCTTGTAGGGAGAGCCGTTGAAGAACTGCGCCACGAAACGTTCGCCGTCGGGCCCCTGCTGCTGCATGAATCGGAAAAGGCGCTCTGGTACCATCTGAATACCACCGTCGCTTGAGATAGATAAGCCCTTGATCGGCCCCGGAACGTCGAAGGAGTCCTTCGAGAAGAAGGCTGCCTCGGCTGATGGAGAGGGGCTTCCAGTCGCGGAGCTGTATTCGACGGAAGGGGAGGTGGGGGTGGTGGGAAGGCCGTCGCTGTCGACCACTGACGCGTCGTCGGCCTGGTCTTGAATCAAAGCCGGAGGTGAGGTTGCAATGTCTCCCGGAGCCGTGGCAAGAGAGACCAACGAAAGCGACCGCCTACTCTCGCTGTCCTCGCTGGAGCTGCCATAGTCGTAGGCAGCAGCTCTCGAGACAGGAGACAGGGAACGGGAACCTGACTCGCTTGCAGTGGAAGATGAGCATCTGGAGATCTCCTCGTTTGAGACACTGTGGGATGGGGAGGGCTTCTCATCAAGGCGTCTGGGAGAGCAAGGGATGATATTTTCCCTCTGGTCCTCAATCCAGAGCTTCACTCGAGCCTGGATGTCGGTGTGCGGTGCTGAGCGTTTGGGTCGGCGCCGAGCTCGAGGCTTCTTCCAGCCGGTCACAGCAGGAGCTGCCACGTTCTGGCTGTCGGCCATGCCTGCAAAGCTGTCAGCGGTGATGCAGTGGCGCTGGTCATTAACTCACATGTCTTGGAGTTGCCAACTCGGCAAAGTTTCTTCTTAAGGCGGCGGGAGGAAGTCTTGCCCATAATATTGGCTTTCTTCGTCCCTTTGGATAGTCTTGAGAGCCTGGGTACATCGATCGTGGCGCCAGCGGCTGGGAAGAAGTATTTGAGGAGCTTGTCCACTTGTGGAGGTGGTGCTATGACTAGATGGTGCCGATATCGATGATGGGGTGGCTCAGGAAAGATTGAGGAAAACGACAGTGGCCCGTGTGCCTTCATGAAAGACCTGTCACCATTGGCCCCACGTCCCGTTAGCATGCGTCTCACGCGTGTCACTGCCGCCTTTGCCCCAGTTTCTCTCTTTGGCGGCACATGCCCTACACGGTCCGTGCAGAAGGTTGACCGCAGACACGACAAATACTCGCTGACTCGAAGCATGATTGCAGGCCCAGGCGCATCAGTCAGCATCATATACTGCAGGTGCCCGAGATTTGACAGTTGGCAGTACCTGAACACCTGAACATCATTTCATTGTTCGAACTGTGTGGATAGGGTAAAAATGGTCAGTGCTTCAGCTGATAGCCCTGGGTGTGCATGCCGGACACGCTTTCAACACGGTTTGTGGCTTTTCCGAGAACGAGGTCACAGCGTTCTCGCACCGGGAGGTCTGGGGGATGGGCTTGCGCAATGCCTCCTCCGACGAAACGCCTCCGACATAGGCCCAAGAAGGATTAAGATCAAGATCAAGATCAAGATCAGCGAGGGATCAAATATGATATTGAGCTAATCTTGCACTGAAGGCGGGTTCATGGTTATCTGTGCACGATGGATATGGTGGCCGGGAGGGTACCTGTATGGACCGGACCAGGGGTGTGTCGGGATGTCTCCTGATGGCGTTGAACGTGTGTCGACGACTTTGACGGGCTTTTCTCGTGCTCCTTCGGTTATAGGGCCTCCCTGGGGTATCCCCGACAAATCCGAGCGAAAAGTCGCTCTGACCTGTGTACACCCGAAAATCTGGATAGATGTCGCGATTTTTATCAAAAGCTGACGGGTGATCAGATTCGAGAGAGTGAGAAGGGACGAGAGGAGATTGGGATTCGAGTCTAATCAGTGATTAGATTGTTTCAAATATAACTGGACAAGCTCGTTACAGTAGGGATCGTTGGTGGACTGGGGGACAGGCGCCTAATAATTGAAATTGAGCAGCCGTGAAAGATAATAGGCCACCTTTGACGTACTAGCAATGGCCTGCAACATGCAACTCCGTACAATTGCAAGTTTCAGTAGGATATGACAGGATCATTCCATCTTCCATTAGGAATATTGCAATGCCTGAAAGTATATTCTTTCTGATCAGCTGGATTGTACTAATTGGGACAGGACTGATACTTCTAGGCTTCTCTGATTAATCCACTCCGAGTGCCGATTACACTATTATTTGCGCAGGTCTCATCTTTCGATTCTGCATGTCCCAAACGATTTCCACCTTCCGGACGTCCAGGAGTGCATCATCATCGGGTTACACAGCTCTCTTGGTACGGTCAACCGTTCTTCGTTATGCAATGAACCTTCGAACCAACCACGCTCAGATCCAAGCAGCCAGAGGTCGGGAAGCATGACCTCTCCGGTGCCCAGAACATTGGCACTTCTCATTCATGCTCCCTTCGCCTGTGCTCATGCATTCAGTTACCGCCAACTGCATTCAGTTACGTCAACTGCTTAAGCCTGTGTAAACAGATGGCAAACTGTGTACATCAACTGGAAATCGGCTCTGAAACGACAGAACTTGCACAGCACAGAGAACCGTCAATCCATTTGCAAGGAGTCTCGAAATTGACTCTGCTCTCGCGAGGCGTCCCTGTCCAGTTGGCACAATAGTTGAAGTGCCATCCCTGTGCCTACCTGAGTGACAGGGGGAAAAGGTGGTCCTGCGGTCACAGCTACGGACCCAGAAGCGTTGCTTGCCACTTTGGAGCTCTCGTCCGCTGTACTGCGTCTGGTACCGCGTCACGTCACTGTAGTTTCTTCCACTCCTCTCCGAATGGAATTGACGTTGGGATCAGAATAGACCTGACGCCCGGAGTGCTGCTCTCATGGAGTGAGTGAGTGCAGGCTTCGCAGTCCTCACAGTCGATCCTCCATGCTCGGATTCCACTATAACCTGGTCACTGTAGCCCGATTCCGGCCAGGTACATTCATCTGGTCAGCAGGCCCCTCAGGCTGATTCCAAGATTCTTACCTCCTGGACGGTTGCTCTTCACCTGGCAAAAGCAGGCTGTACCGAGACGGCTACGAGCGAGAGATGGCGAAGTCTGTGGGCCGCCCCCTGTCTTGGGGACCAGAAGGTGTCCGTAAAGCGAGGCGAGGTGCTCGTCGTCAAAGATTTTACGGCAGCAACCCGCTTACAGGAGGAAATCAGCAAGAAATTGGCGAAGAGCGAGAAGACGATGTCATCATTATGAAGGAAGGAGGGGGAGGTCAGTGGCCAGAAATTACGTAGGCAATGGACAGGGGGCTTTCACTGATCCCAGGATGGGCGAGGAAGGTGCTTGTTTGCAACATTGTGTGCGCCAACGTTACGTGAAGAGGGACTGGAAGCCCACTGAGCGCCACAAGCAGCTGTAACATGCTGTGGCTGGCTCTGGTCTCCGTACGTCAGGAACCGCGTCGAGCGCAAATCGTGTCACCAGTGCGAGCATTACATCGTGAACGGGCTATAGCCCCTAATTAACCACTGAATGGAGCCCTAAGTGCGCCTCTAGTACTTCCATTGCTGGCAGTCCTCAATGCTCATTGCTCGTTTCAGCCCCGCTCCGACGACTGCTCGGCCGCCAGAGCTGCATCAGAAGTGCGCGAGTAGCGGCCCCACATCAGCACGATCGATATAGCCTCCACCGTACAGAATTGTAACATGCAGTGGAGGAGCTCTCGATATGCTTGAGCAAAACGCATTCATGTCTTCGTGCATGCTTGAGGCAGTCGGGTGTTGCTAAGCACGCAAGGCGACCCTCTGGTGGCGTACTTAGGTGGCCTCGCCATAAATGGAAGGGCTAAATAAGTGTTATGTCAGGTCCGTCTTTGTCGACTTTCCAGAACGCCGAACAGTTCGACACCTTTCGGCCCGTTGTTGTTGCAGCCTCCAACTTCTCCTCGCTCGTATTACGACCATGTCTTTTCGTCTCGGAGCACGGATACTCGCTCAAGTGCCTCGAGCTGTGCGCCCGGCTCTCGTGCGGACGCCCATCGCCCGTACTTCTCGCCCTGCCTTCCCCGTCCTCGCCCCCCACGTTCGCTTTGTGTCGAGCACGCCGCACGGCGATCCCGGCGTGGACCCGTCAATCGCGGTCAGGTGAGCTGATTTTGCGCTCAAGGTGTTTACTACTGTGCCCGCCTATGGCGCCCACCGGTCGCCGGAAGAACCTTTGGGTGGACGTCGCTGACCTCAGGGACATGACGGATGAGGAGTATCACGACGTTGCGGACGAGGACATGGACCGGCTGCATGAGGCGCTTGAGGACCTCGTCGAAAACTTCTCCAAGGACTGGGAGGTTGAGTACAGCGTGAGCTATAGTGACCTTTAGAGACTGACTCCAGTCTGGCGTCATGACGCTTGACGTCCCTCCCCACGGCACTTATGTCATCAACAAGCAACCCCCCAATCACCAGATTTGGGTCTCGTCCCCTGTCTCAGGACCAAGCCGCTACTCCGTGTCTCCTGACGGCATCTGGGTCCACCACCGCCGGAAGGGCATCCAGCTGGGTGCCTTGCTCGAGAAGGAGCTGCGCGAGTTCCTCAAAGAGTTAGGCGAGGGAGAGGAGTGGGAGGGCGTCAGGCTCAAGTAAAGCGTGGATTCTTTGTAGTGCGCTGTATGTATGAACTGCTCAACCTTCTCAGCGAACATGCTACCTGCAATGCATGGCATAATCCCTGAACCGCATACAGACCGGAGAGGGCATGACTACATACTTCTAGCGTTTCAAGGTTCTACTCTCCTCCACGGAGACGAAGAACCAGGTGGAGCGTAGACTCCTTCTGGATGTTGTAGTCCGAGAGCGTACGTCCATCCTCGAGCTGCTTTCCAGCAAAGATCAGGCGCTGCTGGTCGGGAGGGATTCCCTCCTTGTCCTGAATCTTGGACTTGACGTTGTCGATGGTGTCCGACGACTCAACCTCCAGCGTGATCGTCTTACCCGTGAGGGTCTTCACAAAGATCTGCATACCACCACGCAGGCGGAGCACAAGGTGAAGAGTCGACTCCTTCTGAATGTTGTAGTCCGAGAGGGTGCGACCGTCCTCAAGCTGCTTACCCGCGAAGATAAGGCGCTGCTGGTCAGGGGGAATACCCTCCTTGTCCTGGATCTTGCTCTTCACGTTGTCGATCGTGTCGGAAGACTCGACCTCAAGGGTAATCGTCTTACCCGTCAGAGTCTTGACGAAGATCTGCATACCACCGCGCAGACGAAGGACGAGGTGAAGGGTCGACTCCTTCTGGATGTTGTAGTCGGACAGGGTGCGACCGTCCTCGAGTTGCTTGCCGGCAAAGATGAGACGCTGCTGGTCGGGGGGGATGCCCTCCTTGTCCTGAATCTTGGACTTGACGTTGTCGATCGTGTCCGAGGACTCGACCTCGAGAGTGATGGTCTTGCCGGTAAGAGTCTTGACAAAGATCTGCATACCACCGCGGAGACGGAGGACGAGGTGGAGAGTCGACTCCTTCTGGATGTCTAGGTGTGTCAACTTCGTGTCTTCCTTCGAGATCGAGAGTCAACTCACTGTAGTCAGAAAGGGTGCGGCCGTCCTCGAGCTGCTTTCCCGCGAAAATGAGACGCTGCTGGTCGGGAGGGATGCCTTCCTTGTCCTGGATCTTCGACTTGACGTTGTCGATGGTGTCGGACGACTCAACCTCAAGGGTGATGGTCTTGCCGGTGAGGGTCTTACTGGCAGTGTCAGCGCGAGTAGCCAGGTGGATGGGAATGGCGAGGGCACTTACACGAAGATCTGCATGACGATGGGGTGTTATGCGCTCTGGATGGGTGGATGGATGTTTCAGAGAATGGATGAGAGAGTGTAAGGAAGAGAAATGAGTCGATGCGTGGTAGCGGGTATAAAACGTGCATGTGGTCAGCGCCCAGACATAGCTTTGTCAGCGTTCGGCCGCACCGGCAGAATCCAGTCCATCAACGGCCGTCGCTGGTCGTCCACTCTCCGCAATCTGCATCGTGCGCTTCCCCTAAGCAGAGCTGCATCCAGTTGTGCAACGAAGAGGTGGATGCAACCAGAGGAGCAGGATTGCGTTGGAAGGCCGATCGCTGGCGACGTCGTTCACACGTTGGGTGGCAAACACGCCAAGACCAGTCGTTCGCCACCCAAGTGGAGTCCAGCCGTATTGGTGGGATGCAAGGGCTTCCATGGAAGTCTGCCGGACGTGTAACTCACAAATCAGTTGGAGAGTGGTGAGGAGAGAGAAAGAGAGTTAGATGGAGATCAGATAAACGGCGGCTGTGCGGACAGTGGTGCGCTTGATAGAACGATAATGGGAGCCGCTCCTGTGCCCCAAGACACACCACGGTGGCGAGAGTTCCCCACCTCCCCACCCTTAGCGGCCAGGCGGTTTGAGGCCCCGGCTTTCCAGTTGACGTCACCGCGGATCAAGCCGATTGACCACGTGGTAACGCCGGACAGCAGCGCCAAGCGACCGGCGATACCTAGCCACACGAGTGTGGTCACCCTGGACCTGCCCGCAGGTCGCGTGTCGACGCGTGCATCAGATTCCGTGTGCACTGATCGCCCTGTGCTACGTTCAGGGCGGTCTGTCTGTCCAGTGGCCACTGTCCACCTGCCTCCGTCACCGCTAGAGGACCGTTCCACCACCGTCGCCGCCGACAACACCTTCCTCCATCTCAACCTTCACTTCATCGTCCCCCGCATCTTCTCTCACCGCCCGGCATTCTCCCGTCATCGTCATAGGCATTCCGAAGCCATCTTACCTGCTCCAACCCTGGTAACTGGTCCCTAAAGCATCCTTCGTTCCGCATCGCCCACTTTCCTTACTCCACCACCTGACTACAACACGACACCCGCCCTCGTCCCATCACGACCTTCGCATTCTGAGATCCCAAGACCATGTCTATTTCACTCCCTAACGGCACTCTCCTCGCTGCTCCTTCGTCCTCGCAGCCCCCCATCTCTGCTGCTGTGACGCGCATCTTGCATCTCGCGAATTTCTCTCCGGAGTGCGTTCCTTCTGGAGCGGGGAAGGCACGAAAGCTAACGATGTGCTCAGGTTGAAGACTCGCGACATTCAGAACATCTTCAAAGAATGGGAGACGGAGAAGGGCGGATTCCGCATCAAGTGGCGTGACGATGTCAATGCCATGGTCGTCTTCGTCGACGCTAATGTCGGTGCGTATCCCATGTTAGTCTGAACCGAGTATCCATTGACTCTATCGACAGCGAAGCGCGCATACCTCAGCTTGATTCTCAACCCGCCGCCCTCGATGCCCCCGCCTGCCACGATCAGGCCCTACGATGGCCCCGACGCTGCGCAGATCATCCAGTCTTTGGCGGCCCGAGCCATGGGTCACCGTGCTTCGATGTCCTCCGCTTTGCCCTCTGGATCGATCAGTGGCATGATGCGGGACGATGGTCGCGGCCCCAACAGTGGTGCTGGGATCAACTCATTCAAAATGCCTCTCAACCCTGCATTCTCGTTTGGTGGCTCGGCCTCGTCAGGACAAGGCCGCAACGGGCATGCCCAGCGCATGTCCTACTCTCACCACCGTGCTAACTCAGCGTCTTCCAACTGGAACCGCCAGTCGCTTTCAGGTGCCCTCGGCTTCGCTGGCCCCTCGCTTGGTGCGACACGCCTGCCCACTCACTCTGAAGGCTCGTCTGGCGACATTTCCAGGACAGCCTCTATGTCTGGCAACGAGGAGTCTTATCGTCAACGTGGCCATGGCGGGAAGGGTAGGAGGGAGAGTGTCAGCGCTGAAAAGGCGCTGCGTGAGGTGGAACTCGCTCTGCAGAGTGTCGAGACCAGGGGTTAAAGCCTTGTCGCCCAGCAAACTCATTAGCCACCCTATTCGTTCTTTAATGTTGTCCAGTGATGACCCGCGTTCCGGCGTTCCTGCAGCCCCTCCAGCTCAAGACTACTCGACTGTTTGGCTCCGATCCGCCCCATGCATGTACTATAGCACCACAACTGGGATCCGAGCTCGCAGAGGCTGCAACTGTTACGCGCTGCCCTCTCTCTCCCTTTGTCATGTATGTCATGATAACCAATGCCCCAATGCACTCAACGTTGGTGTAGTCAGCTTGCGTTCTCCGAGGTGCGCGATCGCCTGTGAATGAACTTTGGTATCGTAGGGCGCGGGCCCCATGGTGCAGCCGGCCATATGGCGAGGAACACTTCACCAAGTTAAACTCTGGCCTGAACGTCATAACGGTCACGTGATTCCGTCGCGTTCACTGCCTAGGACATGCAGTAACCCTCCGCACGGCTCGCGTCACATCGAATATCGGTGTCGAGCCATCCACCCTCGTCCTCCTCATAGCTTCCACATTTCGCTCCACGTCCTCATCCTCAGCACGTCTGCGTTTGAGGGATACTTGACTGCTTTAGTTCGACTTTCCCGCCTGGAAGTCATCAACTGAACATCGTGGAGCGTCATGTCTCGTCCTGTTATATCCTATCCCATCCCGTCACCAAACCCGCCGCCTGGGGCGCCTGTCGACACCTTCGATGACCTGCAAAGCCAGCAGGCGGCTTCAGGTGCGAGCAACGGCCCCAATCGGGAGGGCAGTGGTCATACGCGAAGCGTCAGCGGTCAAACCAGGGGGCCGGTAAGTGACAGTGTCGTGCGCGATGCTGATTGCCAACGCAGGCTTCAACCTTGGACTCTTTCATTACGCGCTTGCTGGTCGTGACGAAGCAACTGTTACAAGGATTGGAGCAGTGGTCTCAGCGACAACTTACTGAGGAAGACGTGTGTAGTACCTACTCTGAAACTTGCGCTGACAAGGTCTAGGTTAGCGACATCTACGTTCGCCTCGGAAACGGATTTGAGCTATGTGTGTCCGCCTTCCGAAAGGTTGGCATCTCTACTGCGTAAGTGAACCTTGGAATCCTTGCTGACCGCACAGTGATCTGGACTCCGTCCCCAACGACCTTCGAGTGATCTTGGAGCGCGCCTTGGGGGAGGAGCCGTCAACAGAGACCCTCAACATGTATCTGCCTGACATCCGAGCCATCATCTTCAATCTGTTGAGCGGGTTGAAGAACAAGCAGATTGCTTACAAGCGGCTCATAGCTGACAGGAACCAACCCGACGTCTTCAACGCGGCGTCGTCACGTCCTGCATCCAAGCCCAGCGAGCCCGACCTTTCGCGTTCCGTACCGTCCTCGAATAGGTCCGACCGCACGGCGAGCCCGGTGCCCGTTCCATCCGTACCACTCCCGGCAGCTGCACTGGCTGAGAGGAGTCAGCAACGCCAGAATAGGCCCGCCCCTCCTGATGCCTTCCGGCCCCCTCGGTCCCGGTCAGCTCAAGACACTCACCCTCCACACGAGCCATCGACACGCCGGACGTCCATGTCCTCGGAAGCGTCAAAGCACAGGTCTTCCCAGATGAAGCCAGCTGGAGCACGACCGCTTATCAGAACGCCGCCGACTGCCGATAGGTATAGTCGAGACGCAGGCGTCTCGCGCTTCTCGGATGACTCGGATACAGCTGAGTCCCGCCGTACCTCCGATGCTTCTTCCTTGCACAACTCGCTAAGCTTGCGCTCGCCACCTGCGATCCCACCGCCGAGTCTACCAACTATTCCAACCTCACCTCCGCTCCCTACCCTTAACCTCCCTACCGACCATATCGCTGCGGATCCGTCCAACGATGCTGCTGTCGCACTGCAGAGGTCGGATGCGCTGGAGCGTCGAGCCTCAAAGCGTTTCTCGTCGTACACATTCAACAAGATGGTGCCAACCTCTTCACCGAGTGCCAAGCGTGTTAGCACGAGCGGAAGCCCTCCGCGGCCCGCACGCCGATCTGATCGCCTCCCTGCCGTGATCGAGGACCGTCGCCCTCCCCTGCCCGACTTGGCCAAGTCTCTCGACCTGGTTAGGAAAGCCTCGTCTTCACCGAAGCCGGCCATTCCCACTCTCGAGACAATCCCGGCATCTCCTAGCATCGGGGTCAGCATTGAAGCGCAGCAGCGATCGGCACCTGGCATCGGTCCTGAGGTGGCTGTGACCAAGTCCAAGCCGGTTCACGACAGTCTCGGAGCCGCTTCGACGTCGTCCCCGGCGTCGATCACTGCCTATCTGCAGCTCGGCCGCCAAGTCAAAAAGACTCCCATCGATCTGCCGACGGACATGTCGACGCTCAAGCTGTTATTCATGGAGAGATTCGAGTATGACCCCGGGATGGAGGACTTCCCGAATGTCTACATTCGAGACAACAAGACGGGTGTGCAGTATGAGCTGGAGGATCTGAAGGACTTGCAGGAAGGTTGCATTTTGACGCTTGACATTGAGCGTGAGTCCGTAATTGTGTGCGGCGTTACTGACAGAGGTAGCTCTTGATCAGGTGAAGCAGCATTTCGACCTTACCTTTGCGTCCCTCTCCGCAGAGATCAAAGAGCTGAAGACTGCTCTCACACAGTCCAAACGTCTCTCTACGGTGCAGCCGTTGAGTACTTCGTTGCTGTCCGTGTCGCCATCTCTTCCTCGGCTTCCCTTGGGCACGCCTGACCAGACGATGGTCATCAACTCCTCTCCGCGGTCGCCAGAGGTAGAGGTCTCGACTCCGACTGCTCCGAACGCAAATCTGCGAGTGCACTACGACGAGGTGCAGAGTCTTCGTCGAGACCTCGCCATCATGAGACAGCTGCACCTAGACTTCATCAACCAGACAAAGGAGTCCTTTGGAGCCCTGCGCGAACAAAACACGGCGATGCGCGAAGTCGTCAAGACGAAGATGGGCGGCAGCCGCGCGCTTTTGGATAACAGCAAGGCCAAACTCGAGGCTCAGTGTCAGGACACCATTCAGTCTGTGGAGGAGGTCTCTGACATCATCGACGGAGCTCGTGAGGATGCCCTTCGTCGAGGCGTTACACCGAGCAAGTCGAAGATGGCCAAGATTCGCGAGGACCTTACCAAGGCCACTGCGCTCGTGGAGACGTTCACGACTGATGTCGCAGCCGCTGAGCCGACCTGGCGAGCGACTTGGCTCACTGAGCTTCAGCGCGTCACGGAGGAGCAACGACTGCTAGCTTACCAGAACAAGCTTGCTGCAGATCTCAAAAACGACATCAAGGATGCCACTGAGATGCTCGACAATGTGCAGGCTTTCGTCGACCAGCGCAAGGCTGGTGGCCGCGCCAACCAGAGCCGTTTCATGCCCTCTTCTCCTGATGAGAGTGGTGGTGGGATCACCAACCTGCTCATGGAGATTAGGACGAAGGAGGCCGACCCGTCCCAGCGTCTGCGCGCTATCGAGGAGCAACAGAAGGCGCGGGAGCGGGAGCTCGCGACTCGAACCGACGAGTTTCAGAACGAGCTCTCAGGTTTTGTCGCCGGCAAGAAGCTGAAGAAGACCGGTGGTACAGACGAAGCCGAGCGCGTTCGTCAGCGGCGGCAGGAGCAAACCCTTCGCCGTATGCTGTCCGGCGACATTCCAGGCGAAACTGCGGGCGTTTTAGCCACGCCACAGCGGAGGGCCGCGAGTGACGGCGGGGCTAGGAACTCTGCGCCAGGCAGTGGCCCACTTCAACAATAGATGTGAACATTTGCGTGGACCAGTCTCTTATGTATAGTTTATGTACACATGCTAGCTACGCGGCATGGAAGCCGATCGGAACTCCAATTTTACCACCTCGAGCACTTATCGCACTAACGAGCGCAATAAGCCGCGGCCTCAAACCGCTACCTTTATCTTTTGCATTCAGACGGTTTACCTCTACGTCCGCGTCACCCACCCGCACGCAGCTGACTATTAGATTGCTATCAGGAAGGGCTTGCACTTCGGCAAGGGGCCGTTCTTTCCGTCGATTGCCCACTGGATCATGTTGGAGATGTTGGGGTCGACTGCCATTCCAATGTGGCCGGCGATGTCTGTGGGGCATACGTCCTGGAGGACGATATTACTAACACCCTCCTCGTCGATCCGCCCGCTCGTGTAAGGGGTAACCTGGAGGTCGAGCTTGGTCATGACGTTGGTGTACGTCGGGCCAGGAACAGTGACACCCCCATCGTGAAGCCTGTCAATGACGTCTGAGGGCGGGACGGCGTCGATGCATCCGGGGCAGAACGCGTCGGTGAGGCCAGGAATCCACTGTTTAAGGAGACGGAGACTTGCCTCGGTCGTGCCATTGTACACTGGTCCAAAACCGACGTACGTTTTGGTTTTGTCGCCGCCGCTGTCGAACTTGAGGTAGTACGCAGCCACCAGCGTACCCATACTGTGCGCCACGAGGTTGATCTTGGCCGCTCCCGTGCTCTCCAAGACTTTGTCGACGACACCGGCAATCTCCTTCGATGAGTCTTCGACCTTCGCGCCAGCAAAGATGACGCCCGCTGTTGTACCGTACGTCGGCGCGAAGACGCAGTAGCCCTTCGAGGCGAAGAGAGGAAGCTTTGTCAAGAAGTTCAGTCCGGGAGGCGCCGGTAGACCATGCAGGAATACAATGGGCTCCTTCCCAGGCTGCGCCTTGCAGCTGTAATCATTGATTCCGGACGTGGCTGTACGCTCGGTCGGAGTCCCGGCAGCAGCCAGTGCAAGGGCGGCGGCGGTTAACACAGAGTGGCGCATGGTCGTTGATGGAAGCTGGTCGCTCACCGCTGCAGTTTCTTGTTAATCACAACACTTTACATCCTCTCTTCGCTGTCACGACTACTCGATCGTCTCTTCGGGTATCAATCAAGTCATAACGGCATTGACAGTGGAGTCATGTCTAGCGTCAACCTTGGCCGAAGTGGGAGTTTCTATATCCGATCGCTCGGAATACAGGCAGGTTGTTTGTAACAACGTGCTATTCGATGCTTAGGTGCAACAACCGATTGATTAGTTCCCGTCTCGGTCATCATTCAGTAGTCGGCTAGTGGTCGCATGTTGAGTTAACCGCAGGAAGCGCGACGTAACAAAGTGCGGCTTCGGACGCAGATTCCGAGTGCACTCATCGTCCGCCGACCACTGCTCATTGACATGACCTTCTTATCCGTCTCAGTTCAAGCTCGCCAACGGGCTTCATGATGAGCAAATCTTTCAAACACTGCTGATGCCTTATTGCAACCTGACAACAGCACTATCCTTGGTTCGTCTGTCGAGCCGCGATGCCTTACACCCTTTCCAATTGTCACAATTTTCGGTCAACATACTCAGTCAACAATTTGCGGAGCTGGCCATTTGGCGACCAAAGCGCTCTCTCCCAGTAATGGTGGAATGTTCTCACTGTTATCACTTCCTCCGCGTTGCGTCCACTGCCAGCTCAGGGCCCGATGTAAATAACCGGAGAAGTACGGAAAACGATGCCTGGATCGGAACACCTTTCCCATATCGTTTCGACATCGCCCACTCACCATGCCTAAGAAGATAGGAAGACCGTCTGTCAGCTGTGCAGAGTGCAAGCGGTCCAAACTCAAATGCGAGCGTGAACGAGACAAGAGTGAGCTAGTCCGGAGGTCTCGCTGACGTCTCAAGGTGGTGTAGAGGAGTGGCCGTGCGCCCAATGCCGGAGGAGAGGTGAGTCACTTTTCCGACGCACCGGACAACACTGCTGACGATGCAGGCTGCGCCAGTCTGTGTCCAGATGGGATTGTCGCGGCTCGGACTTCTGTTAGAGAACTCCGAGAGGAGATCGTGTCGCTGAAGCGCCAACTGGCAGAGGCGACCGCTGGTCGGAGCATCGCTCCCAGCCTCGGCGGAGCAGGGGGCAGTGTCTCCACGCCCACGCTGTCTCTAGGTGGCCCGCCTTCCACTACGACACCCGATGACACCGCCGAGGGCTCGACCACTGTTGGCCAACTGTCCATCTCACCAGGCGGTCGATCCAGGTTTTATCCCCCAACGGCGGCTGCGCATGTTCTGCCCGATGATGGGGACGACGAAGCGAACAAGCCTGGCATTGCCGAGGGCATCACTTTCCCTTTCTTCCTTCAAGACCGAAGCGCATTCCTGGCAGAAGCCCGCGCTAGCCTCCCAGCGTACGAGGACATGCAGAATCTTTGCGAGGTCTATTGGTCAGCCACGTGCTGGCGATTCGTACCCATCTCCCGAAGCTACCTCGACGTCATCCTGCTCGAGGTGTACGGTAACAGTCGCCAGACGCTGCAACGCAACGATGCTGCCCAGCTGGCTCTTGTCTTCGCCGTCTCAGCGGTTGGCAGCTTGTTTGACGAGCGAGAACCACCATACTCCGAGAAGGCGTACAGGTTCAATCGACTGTCACTTGCCTGCTTGGGAGCCGCAGACTTTCTTACCAATACATCCGTCGCCAGTTTGTGATTGCACTGTCCATCGCATCAGCTGACAGCAGGGCTACTCTCCACCTCCATTACTCCTTTGTCCTCAATGCCGGCGGTCGCCGAGCGGAAGAGCTGTACGCCGTGGTCGGCCTAGCCCTGCGCCTTGCAATCCTGGCAGGTTTCCACCGTGATGGGGCTTGGTGGCAACTCCCGGAGCGTGAGGTCAACGCCAGGCGAAGGGTTTGGTGGGAGCTGCTGACCCTGGAACGCATAAATGCAAGTCACTGTTCGAGGCTGAACTAACCCTAGTCAAATCGCTTTGGCTGTCCGCCTTCGATCCAGCCCGGTCAATTCGATACGCTACGCCCTACGGACACATCCGATACTTCCTACCTGTACTGGCGATGGGAATGGGACGACATCCTGCATCGCCTAATGAACGAGTGTATCAACTCGGAGGACAGTGAGAAGCTGCGACTCGGCGATCGGACAGTACGCGAGTTTTGGAATCGGTTACCTCCGAACCTCAAGTTTGCAGGTGTCATGATCTATCCGTCCATGGACTCGGTGCCGCTGTCATCTCGACGACTGGAAACTGTCGAGCAGCCGGCAGACGATAAAGAGTTATTGGAGCAGATTCGATTGTCGCTTCATCACAACACGGGCATGCTGCACCTGCACCGAGCGGCGTTCAGCACCGCCCTGAAGGAGTCTCCGCATGAACCCTTGGAGTCTCCGCAGGTCGCGAGCGTCCTGGTGGTGATCAACGAGGCAAGCGTAAACGTCATCGACATAGCAGGGTACGTTTTGGACAAGGTACCGATGGTCTCTCGTCACAGCTTGATGGTCCTGGACTTGTACAGCTCTCTTGTCCCCCTCGCTGCCTTCGTCTGCCGGTCACCGCACTCAAAGCTCGCCAACGAGTGTCACCATCACCTCATGCGGGGTGTCACGCTCTTGGAAGCCACTACGACGAAGACTCCGTGTGACTGGTACAGAGTACTATGCTCCCGAGGCCAAAAGCTTGCGACGCAGGCGACGAACCGCCTAATGGCTCGCTGGTCTATGCCGAGTACGGAGACGCTCATGTCGAGGCCGGAGAATGACGAGGTCGATGCCATGCTGGGCAGGACGAACAAGCTGCGCGAGCAGACCGTGCCTGTCATCCCACCAACACCTGCCATGGACGAGAATATCGCTCCTGATTTCGACATGTGGCTTAGTGCCTTCTGGCCCAGCACAGAAAATATCGCTCCGCCGACGGTAACAACCGATGACGGGACAGCGTTCTCGCAGCTGTTTGTACCGATGAACGGGTTCTAGATATCTGGTCGCCATGGGGACATCAGTTAACATAATTGTCAGCGCTCGAAACATACCGAGGTGCGGAGTCATGCATTTATGTAATCAATTTAAGGTTCAAGGCGCTCAAGTGCCGCATGTGGAGCACTTACTCAGCTGGCAACGCATGGTAGGAGGCCCCACCGGCTCCGCCGGCCTAGATCGGCCGGGCCGGCCGGGAGGGCCACTTCCCATAAGCGAGTTCAAAGACAAGAGTGTTCGATTCTCTCTCATTTACAACCTTCGACTCATCCAACTACAAGCGTGATGACAACCGAAGAAGGGCCTCACAGAAAGAGGAGAACGGTCAACTCTTGCTTGAGGTGTCGCCGAATCAAGCTGAAATGTGACCATGGAACGCCTTGCGGAAGCTGCGCGCGCAGCGGTGTGACGGGCGAGTGCATCTACAGGGATCCGTGGGTAACTAACCCGTGGCAAGAACGGAGCGCTGACGCTAAAGAGAGGGGAATGTCATCGGCGACGTCGTTCTAGAGCCCCCACGGCGCCGGGCCGTCCGTGTCTGCAAGCGCTGCCACCGGCTCAAGCTCAAATGCGATAAGGGCAAGCCGTGTCGATCGTGCCTCCGTTCGGCCGAGGACTGCTCGTACGAGCGGTGAGTGGCCTGCGCTTGTTGGTGGAATGATTGGCTGACCTGGAAGTACGGCATCGATGTCGCCGCCTCAGCATGTTCAGCGGACGTATCCAGCGCAGCTCTCGAACGGAGCCGATGCACCAAGTTATTCGTCCCCTCGACACCCGGACTTCGCCTCAAAGCTTCGTGCGACGATTGCGCGGTTCCCGTCGCAGGAGATTTGTTTGCAGCTTGTCGACGAGTTCCTGCACTTTGACGTCATGTTCCGCTTGACGATGGCACTGGTCTTCAAGCGCCGCATGGAATATCTGGTCACCTACTTCCCACGGTGTGAGGAGCAGCACGTACCACTTCTGTGCATGCTCTGTTCGACCATGATCATTGGGTACTCCTATCATGACAAGAAGGAAACATTGCCTATCACCAAGGACGAGCTGTGGAGTATCAACAATGATCTTATTCATCTCATGGACAATCCCAGGTCGTACCCGGAGCAACACCAGCTGGACTTCTGCGAAGCGCTTCTTCTTTCGACCTATGCGTCCTCCGTAGGCCCTGGCACAAGCCCCGGTGCTGGCTGGCTTGCGATCGGGAGACTGCATCATGCTGCACTTCTTGTCGGGCTCCCCAAGCATCACGACGAAACCCTGTACATGCAGGAGCGAAGGCGCAGACTTTGGTGGTGCTATGTGAACCATAAGCGGTAGGTGCCAAGCGTCACCCAAGAGAGTTACGCTAATACCCAGGCAACTCTCTCACGTTTTGAATATCCCTCCAATCCTCTGCTTTCATCCTGTTCCGAGACCGGCCTTCGTCACGGAAGAGGCACTAGCCAAGATGTACGACGCGGAGCTAGCGGGGACCCCCTTGACCGAGTTTCCAGAAGAGAGCGGGACATGCGAATGGGCGTACGTTCACTACACTGCAGATTGGTGGGCGGCACAGCTGCAGGTCGGACGTATCCTGGAGCCTTCAACCCCTGCAGCGTCGCTGAGGGAGAGGCTCGACGCCGCCCACTCTGTCTACGACGAGTTCAGCGCCTCGCTGCCACCTCACCTGCAACTTCATGAACCTTCGCCACAGGAACCGCCATGGGTGTTTGCGCAGGCGTGCGCCATGCTGATCACGACTGCACACGCCATCATCGACCTGTACCGCCCCCACTTTCTCGACGAGGCCGTGGCCCTCCGCCGTGCGTTGCATGCGGCCGAAAATCTCATCAACACGGCGCAGGCGCTGACGGCCTTCCTAATGTTCCGGTGGATCGACGCACAGAGCGCGCAGCTCTGGGAGTTTGGGAGCAAGGTCTTCAACGGTGGCCTGACTATGGCTTACGCGCTACTGCAAGGGTCGCACGATTGGGAGTCCGACTCTGGCTTTGAGGCGAGTCCCTCCTCCGAGTCTGCAGCAGGTACAAGGCGCTCCCAGCAGCAGACGGCACTGGAGACCGCCATCGGTGCGCTGCGGGCGTGCGCCAACCAGAAAACGCACTGTCACGAACTCTCGTGCAAGTCCCTCAAGGTCCTGGAGATCCTTCGGAGCGTCATCCTCCAACGTCAGGCAGGCAAGGAACCGACGCACGACCCGTACTCTCAAATCATCGGGGTGCTTAATCAGGACAGCACTGAGGAGCTCGAAGACTGGGTCAAGTGGGACGGCATCTTCCAGGAGCTCTTCACTGGCTACAACGACATCCTGGAGGGCATAGCCTAAGTGCCGTCCTCTGGGTGTATCGATATTGATCAAGGCGCTCTGCCGGTGCTGACTCAATGTATCCATCTGTCTGCGTCGCGAGCACTAGTGAACGTGGGCATCGTTTCGTGCATTGCATGACTAACCGCAGTTGAAGGCAGTTTGTCTCTAACCCTATTCCTCCCTTCACCTCCTGACCTATGTGAGCTGATATACCGTTCGAGCACCCACTAAACCCGCGCATGGCCGTGTCACGCTTTGATAGTAACGGTGTGGATGACGGTTGAGACCACTGTCGAGGTCACGGTTACAGGTGTGGGAGCACACGCGCAATGAGAGGTTGACGAGCTGGAGGGGGTTGCGGATGACGAGGGTGACGTGGATGAGCTGGACGGTGTGGCAGACGTCGAGTGCGACACAGTCTGGGACGTCGAGGAGCTGGAGGGTGTTGCAGACGTCGAGCGCGATGTTGAGGAGCTAGTAGGGGTGGCAGAGGACGAGTGAGACGTCGAGTGCGAGGTCACGTGCGACGTCGAAGAGCTAGCGCTAGAGAATGTCGCAGAAGACGAGTGGGAGGTCGAATGCGACGTCGATGAGCTGGAGGGTGTCGCAGAAGTTGAGTGTAAGGTTGACGAGCTCGAGGGTGTCGGAGACGTTGAGTGGGAGGTCGATGAAGGCGAGTGGCTCGTCGAGTGCGAGGTTGTCGCGCCGCCCTCAGGAGTCGCCTCCAGACTCACAGAGTAGGTACAGTCGTCGTTGGAAGCACCATTAGGTGAAATGGTGAGAGTGACCTTCTGGCCCTTGGCCGCAGTGCCAGTGAGCTGGCCGGTGGGCTGATCCTTGTTCACCTGGACCTGGGTGCGCTCGCCCGTAGCGGTGTTCTCGTAGGTGACCGTCAGGGTGACGGGGTTCTTGGTTGAGACAAGGTTGACGGTAAACTTGATCGTCTCCTTGTCCTTCTCGGGAGAGTATGTGTACCTGGCGCGCGAATTAGACGAACAGAGACCATTAGTCGTGACGTTGTTGTCGATGGGGCCACCCCCGTGCCTGCAAACTTTGTCGAAGTTTGTCGCGCCGTGGTCAATGACCTTCTTGACGAAAGCGAACATCGAAGCCTGGTCGGTTATGGTGCCGTAGACGCCACCAGTCGCTGTGACCGCCTTCTTGGTCTCTTCATCGAAGAATTGCACACCGTCGCCGTCGAACAAGTAGTGGTCCTTGGCAAACATCTCTTTGTCGACGCCAGGAACGTCCACTGTCGCCCAGTGGACACGGATGCCCCGGCCGTGGGCAGTGTAGAGGGCGTCCATGAGGCGTCGCTTGTTGTGCGTGGTATCGAGACCGTCGGTAAAGACTACGATTGCGGTGCGGTCGCGGCCGATGTCGAATTGGTGGTCGGTTACGGGGATGATTCGCTTCCGTTCCATGGCAATCTCGATACCGCTGGCGATGTTGGTGCCGCTGCTCCACGCCCAAGCGCCCTCTTCCTTGAGAGGCTCAGTGACCGCCTTAATATGTTCAGCCCCAGCCTGTTGGCCATTCTCATGCCCCTCGTTGTGGATGGAGAAGACAGTAAGGACGTTGTCGCGGAACGGGTCGTTGATGAACACGCTGGGGTAAGGCAGGACGGGGTAGTAGTCAAACAGCGCCTGCGCCGCATCTACACGGAGGCGGTGGGGGTCTGTCCATTGTTCCGAAGGACTTAGGTCGATAACGGCGCTGATGATACGACCGCTGCAAGGGTTGTTCTCTTCCTTATTGATGGTGGGGACCTGGGCCGTAACCAGAGCAACCAGAACGGCAAGGCCAGCGATGAACCTCATGACAGCGAAGGTGGAGCGATATTAAGTGATGCTACAAAAGCGAGCGAAAGCTGAAGTGATGGGAGGTTCGGGTGCTACAGGAGCAAGAAATGACCTCATTTATACTAGACGGGCTGCCTTCCTAGTACGCCTGGAGGATCTCAAGTACGGCACACCTCTCAGCGCTCTCGCCTGCGAGCTCGATAACAAGGGGCTGAAGCCGTCAGCGCGGAGCGGGAAGAGACCAACATCTCCCGCGAAATGTATTCTCATTGCCGTCAGTAGCGAGGAGAGCCTGATAAAGTGTTCGTAGCCGAGGGAACTTTGTCGGGCTGAAACGGCAGTGCCGACGCGTCTGTTGAAGCAGATGATTTGGACATCGTTGTCGGCGTTCGGGGGTCACAGCAGCGCGTGCGGTTCCGTCAAGAGATCCCAGAGTCCCACAGTCTAGGGGACAGTTGACTCCAAGCGGTTGTGCAGGGGAACAGAGCATCCACAACGGGGGTCGATTCAGCTTTTCAGCAGCGCCAAGTAATGGAATGTCGTGAGCAGAAGGTCAAACCACGGGTACGCATGAAGTCGCTAGACGGAATGCTTCTGTATCCCTGGTTTCAGACGCGTTTGGACGGTTTTCTGTCCTACCGACTCTTGATGTTTCCGTAGTTCATTGTCTTGGTCTCAGCCGAGGCTATCGATCCCGACGCGCTGATGATGGGGACACCGTGATTGACGAGGGGACTCGTCAACAGTCGATGGAAATGCGAAACAACGCGACGCGACACGACGCGCGATGCCTGGTTCTTGTTCGACGCACTACTGCGCTCGGTAAATAGCGCAGTTTCCAGCTGGGCGTCATGCACAGCGTACGCTGGGGGTTCACTCAACGTTGTGTGGCCCAGGCGTCTCAGCTATTGAAGATACTGAGAGCCGTCTTGACGTTACGAAGGTGACTTGCGGGGATAGGTTTGCTCGTGAAACAGGTGGTTTTGTGATGGTCTCCTGGCACAAGTGAGCAGCACGCGAGTATCAGAAGTAGCGGAGCGGGAGCGGAAGGTGCTGAGCCGAGGCTCTCGTGCTAGAGTCCGAAGGAGACATCACTTGAAGACAGGAAGTTCCGGCGACGAGAGCTCTGCTCAATCACATTTATAGCTGGCACAGTCGCTGTCCTGAGTCTTGTAATCTTCCTCGGCAGCATTATTGTTTGTGCTTGGCTGACTTAGGGTCGTCCCAACAGTCACGTGTACAGCAAATGGCCCCACGTCCATTCCAACCATGTCCCTCACCACAGCTCTGAAGTAGTCAGCACAGAGTGCTTCATCCTCACTGTGCGCCCCTCGATCTGTCGAACCCTCAGAACTCTCCGAGTTGGGTGACTCTCGGAGGCACGGAGACGAATAAGCGGGAAAAAGCTCAGACATGGAGGGAGAGACGCGGACAGTGTGTCGCGCGCGGCCGCATCGGCGACGACGCCGGTCACTGAACATCACGTGACCACTCGGGCGGTCCCTGAATCTAGATGAGTCACCCTCAGGCACACCACCTTCAACCTCTGTACCTCGATTCAACATTCAACGCCCCTGACGTCAGTCAACCCCAACCCCGGATTCTCCTCCACCTCCCTGATGTCCCAATGTTCACTGACCGTACTTCGGCCTTGGACTCACCGACTATGGACCCACGCACACTAGTAGCTTTTCCAGGATGCCGCCCCATGCACAAGACTGGTCTATTTCTTCTGACTGCCATACAACGCTTTCTGCATTGCCCACTTTCGAATGATGTTCGGCCTGAGGATCCTCCTGCTGGCGGTGACCGTACTGGCGAGCCGGGTGGAGCTTGAGAAGCGGATCTCAGTCCCATCCGTTGATTTGAGGACGAACAGCACACATGTTCCGAAGGCGATCATTACCGCCAAGAACGGTGCGAACGTCACAATCAATGGCTTGGCGCTTCCAGGCTACGATGCGTATCTCGGCATCCCTTTCGCAGAGCCTCGTGAGTTCGTAGACTGCTGCAGCTGACGAAAGCTACCGGCGTCCGTCGCTTCGCGGCCCCTGTTCCGAAGAACTTTGATAACGCGACCTCCATCAACGCTACAGTTCCTGGACCGGCATGCCTGCAACCCAAGAATGAGTTGATGGGTGCTTGGGGCATGAGCGAAGACTGTTTGACCTTGCAAGTTCTTACCCCGAACGGGACAGCAGGTACGGATGCTAAGCTCCCAGTCATGGTTTGGATGTGAGTTACAGCCCTGAAGCAGGTACTAATTGTAGCTACGGTGGAGGCTTTATCGCAGGAGCCGCGTCCACTTACATCTCGGGGCCCATGATCCAGTACGGAGTTGAGACGAAGAGGCCTTTCATTCTGGTCGCGATGAACTACCGGTTAGGAATTCTCGGGTGGGGATACGGCAAGGACATGGCACAGAACAAAGCTGGAAACCTCGGCATCCGAGACCAGGTTCTCGCCCTTGAGTTTGTTCGTGACCACATTTCTGCGTTTGGAGGCGACCCAACGAAGGTTACGCTCTTCGGGCAATCGGCCGGCGCCATTTCGACCTCGATCATTATGCTCAACCAAACCCAAAACCTTTTCCGAGGCGCCATCATGCAGAGCGGGGCTCAGAGCACCGCACCGATCACCAACACAAGCACTGGATGGAACGGACCGTACAACAACACCGCGCAGAACGCTGGTTGCATGGCACCCAACACCACTAACCTCGGAAACGGTTCCACGTGGGAGTGCATGAAGCGTATTCCCGCCGACACCCTCATGGCCGCCGCTGCCAAAACCAAAGCTAGTCTCCAGTACTCCCTCCCCTATATCTGGGCACCTTCCGTAGATGGCGATATCGTCCCCGAATCGCCATGGAAGATGCTTCAGGAGGGCAAGTTCTCTCGCGTGCCTTTCATCACGGGCAACGTCCGTGACGAGGGAACCGGTACTCTCCCGACGTGGTTGAACAGCTCTATCCCGCTGTCGTTCGCTTTTGGTCTTCTTCAACCTCAGGTCTCGAACCCATCAAGTTTCCTTAAGGTTCTGACTGCTTATCCCAATGTCACAGCCCTTGGGTCACCTTATGGGAGCGGCAATGAGACATTCGGTCTGGATCCCATCTTTAAGCAGGCGGCTTCTATCGTTGGCGACGAGGCCTTCCAATCACGCCGCCGTTACTTCATCCGTCAAGCCAACAAGTTCAACTTTACCCGAACGTGGTCGTACGAGTTCAGGGGAGAGACTCCCGGCGCACCGCCATACACAGGGAGTGAGTTTGGGACGGTTCGGGGAACGTGCGGAGCTAACAGTCAGTTGCCCATGGTACCGACGTACCCTTCACTTTTGGTATCGCCACACCAGAGTACAACTACACGGCGCCAAACGAGGAGCTGGGCCGAGGCATGATGAACTACTGGGTCAACTTTGCCTACTACCTAGACCCCAACGGCGACATGACCGACAACCCGCGCGTGCACACAACCAATACCACCGTCACTTACAAGAAGGGGAACTGGAAGAACCCGGCGGTGCGCGAGAGAGGCCGTGATGATAAGAAGAAGGGCGGCAGGACGGCCAAAGGAGGCAAGCACGCCTTGGAGCGCACGGTGTGGCGCCCTCACGGCTTCCCCGAAAACAAGAATGCGATGCTGTTCGCACCTGGAAACTTCACAGTGATCCAGGACGATTACCGCGAGGAGCAAATGCAGGTGTTCGAAGGACCGGCGATGGCGAAGGACCTTAACTACAGACGTGACATAGGCTAAATGTCTGCGCCTCGGAAAGGTGATAATAGTTGACATGCACGTTTGCCGCTTCGGTCGCTGCCTAGTGAAACCCGACACTTTTCTTGGCAATTGAGTATGAGCTACGCCTCCGACATGCGTACAGGTGGCTTCGGGCCGCAACGTTGCAAACCAGGGGAACCCTCCGGCAGACGAAGCAAGGCAGAATTTGGACCACGCTATTATGGTAGTTGACGTACATGTAGCACTTAAAACTGACGAACGGCCCCAGCTTAACGCGGCTCCAACCGTCTTCTACCGCCCGCCAAACATAGCGGATCACGCTACCAAGCAACGCAAGCCGTACGGTCTGAACTGCGTGTGAGTAGCGCAAGAGCGATTGCATTTAAGTGGGCGAGGATGCGCGCCATCGCATCGGAAGGATATCGGCAGCGACAAACAAGATCAGCCCAGAGTCAATTCTGGACAGCCACTTGCTCAGCCGCCCATGCGCTACGCAGTGGTGAAGCCAGGCTTGACAAAACGCATCAATGGATGTGGGTCCAGAATCTTTGCCTGATCTGCCGAACGCCTTATCCAAACTTTGGGGGACGCGATCCAAACTTTGGTGGTAGTCCGTCAGGGCAACTTCCGGAAGTCGAACGTCAGCCCAGAGGTGTCATGAGCCATCGAGGCTGCTTTAGCAGGGATCCGAACACTCGACCTAGAACACCCAGAATCACCTCAAGTCCCCAGCACTGTCGAACCCATCACTGTCGTCCCGCAGTTACCTGTGCGGCCCCATTACTTCTCCCAATGTGTCCCTCCGGGATACGTTTCGGGCACCGGACAGTCATCCACGTACACAGCCAAGGTTTCCTGTTGAGTAGATGTCGGAAGAGAGAGCTCTGCAATGGGAGTAACGCTGGCGCCTTGTCGGCGGTCATCTCCGATGGCCAGCATTGACAGAGGGCCGTGGAGGTCTCGGAGTTCACACGGATATCAACCCCAGCGGGCAGTTGTATCCGTTAAGCACAGGAGAGACAGGACGGTAGGACTTAGGGCATGTGATGGCGCTGGGACTTAGGGCATGTGATGGCGCTGTCGAAAGGCCACCCGGGAGGAGGCCTGCTGGTATATGAATCGGAACCTGAGTGACTGTGTCAGCACGTTGGAAGTTGGAAGCAACGCTGGCATTTGCCAGCGGCGCCTTGAGTTGCATCAACAAGTCCTCGTGCACCGTTGAGATGAATTCGTTCGCCATGGTTTAACGCGTCCAATCTAACACGCATTGGCGACAGCAGTCAGCCTCCGGACATACAACCACCCATGATAGACTTAGGATGACGACCAGCATTCCCTCAACTGAGGATGAGAAAGTCCAGTGGAAATACCGCAGCAAAAGCGAGGAGGCTCAGTGGTCGATCCGTCGAGTGAAGCATCGTTGGGGGCGCGCTAGAGTCAACTGTACTGGAGGGAGAAACGGCGGTTGGCAAAGGGTAGAAGGTGTCGTGGTTGTCGCTCGTCGTATGTGGTCATGTGGCAGAGGGGGTGGATGGAGGATTACGCGTTTCTTCACAAAGTTGTAACATTGGCCACGACGCGTTCTGAAGCCGCACGCGTCCGTTTGTTTGCATTGCCATGCCCCCACAGGCACAGCCACGGGTGCTCAAACCCTGAATGGACACCAGAAGCTTCGTTCCCTTCGCGAGCACCAGTCGAGGGCTGGAGGTTACGTTGTGGCGTCGAGCACCGAAGAGGATCCGGACGTAGGCCTTCGTATCGCCCCTGCTCCCATGCTATACTTGCGTCGCCATGTCGGACAGTAGCTCGCAGCCAGTAGGAAAGGCCCGCTGGTCAGGCCGAACATTTCAGCCGAAGGCCTTGACCTACTATGCGGGGGTCAAGCAGGTATCTCAGCCGTTATGACGAGGTCAACGTTCCGCATAGAGGAAGCCTCAGATGCTCAGCGCTGACGGGGACTTTGTGCAAATAGAAGGGAGCACTCATTTTATCGACCAGGACCTGGGCGAAACCCACTGCATAGAGCATTCACGTAGAAAGCATTCACTTGGAGGTATGCTGATGCGACGACGCATGCATCGCATCGCTTGACGACGCCATCCAGGAAAGGCAGGGAGGATGTCAGCACGAAAGCGAAATGGGCGACTCGATGTCCGAAGAGGAACCAGTAGCAGACGTCAACAACAGAAGCATTGCACATTTTTGAGGGGCAGATTGCACATCTGCCTGACGAGGATCAGCAGTGGGGAACCAATCAGGGGCGACCAAAGGATCAGATCACAGGGAGATCAGAGATAGAGGTGGCGGGAGGAGTGGTGATTCTGAGAAGCCAGAATTCTGATAAAAATGGCGATTTTTATCAAAGTTTCAGGTGCAACATACTGAGAAAACGGGAAATTTTTCTTCTTATTGAGGACCAGGCCCATGGTAGAATGAAAGAGCCTGGTCAAATATGTAGGATTCACCGGAAACCTGTTGATTTGGAGGTACTATTTACATAGGGGTTGGCCGGTTGAAGTTTTTGATACAATGTATTAGAAGCATT